>VWZT01011116.1:139794-306518 GCA_013397055.1 Pachycephala philippinensis | reverse complement strand
GATAGCAGAATCGTGGAATTATAAGGCTTGGAAGGGCCCTTAAAGATCATCTAGCCCGAACGCCACTGCCATGGGTAGGGACACGTCTCACTGGACCAAGTTGCTCAGAGCTCCATCCAGCCTGGCCTTGAACAATGCCGGGGATGGGGCATCCACGATTTCTCTGAGTGATCTGTTCCTGTGTCTCACCATCCTCACAGTTAAGAATTTTTGTAATGTCTGACATAAATTTCCCCTCTTTCAGTTTGCATCCATTTCTCTTTGTCCTATCACTACAGTTCCTGATGCAGAGTCCCTCTGTGGCTTCCCAGTAAGTCCCTTTACACACTGGAAAGTTGCCATGAGGTCTCCACGCAACCTCCTCTTCTCCAGGCTGAATAGCCCCAACTTGCTCAGCCTGTCTTTGTAGGGGAGGTGCTCTAGCCTGGACTTGCACCAATACTTCCATGTTCTCCTTATGCTTGGGACACCAGAACTGTACACAGTACTCCAGGTGGGATCTCACCAGAGCAGAGTAGAGGGGGAAAATCACCTCCCTCGCTCTGCTGGCCACACTGTTTTTGATGCAGCCCAGGACTCCATTGGTTTTCTGGGCTGTGAGCGCACACTGCCAGCTCATGTTGAGTTTTTCATCAGCCGTCACACCCAAGTCTTTCTCCACAGTGCGGCTCTCAGTCACTTCTCCACCCACCATGTAGGTGTGTCTGGGATTGTCACAATCCAGGTGCAGGGCCTTGCACTTGATTGATCTTCATGAGGTTCACATAGGCCCACCTCTCGTGTATCAGGGTCCTTCCGGATGGCATCCCTTCCCTCCAGGGAACTATTGCTGTGTTGTGGTTTGTGACTCAGGCCTGCTCTGCCTTGTGTCGTGTTACCTCTGCAGACACAAAAGGCTGTGGTGAGGCGGGTGCCATGAGCCCACCTGCCCGTGATGAACCCCAGTTTGGTTTCTCCCAGAGCTTTTTACCAGGAAGCATGTAAGTCTTGCTCCAGCCTCAGCCTGATCAGGTTATGCTTTCAAAGTCATGTTTGAGTTCCCAGCATGTCAAAAGGGCAGTCCTGTTTTTAATTGATCTTAATGCTTGCTCCAGCACACTGCGGTGCCTCTTGGGTTCTTACCTGGCATATTGCAAAGGAAGTACCATGGTTTGTGTCCATATAATTTAATTTGGTACATGTGTCCAAGCACTTGTGCTTTCTCTCCCAAACAACCCTTCCAGTCAGAGCTTCTGCAATGATTGCCAAAATTGCTGTTACTACATCTGGTCTCCTCAGGTCTCCAGCAATGCCCCATGTTAGATGGTACCTGGGATCGTTCAGTTACAGTAGAAAATAGAGTTGCTGACTTGTATTAGGTGGTCAAATATAATTCTAAAAATCCAGAAAATATGCAAATGCTTGCTATCTAAGGTACTTTTCATATAATGCTTTAATATAAATTCTATGCATTTATAATAAGTTGCAGATACAGAAATCTATAAGTTGAGTATAGAGTACATCTCAGTTGGTAACTGCAGTGGCAGACAAGCCACCACACAGCCCTGCTTTCCACAAGAGACATTCTGGGATGACCAGCTTATGGGTGATTCGTACACCTGCATGCACCTGTGTGCACACCTACAGAAATGCGCATATATACACACATGTTTCATGTGCCTCAGACACCACTGTACTGTTTTAAAATAACAATTTAAGCCCCAAATTTTAAGACACTGCTTCTATGGAAGAGGAAGCTAGACTCTTCAGGTTTCAGTGACAGCAGCATAGAGTGCCTTTTGGCATCATTTATCCTCACCTCAAGCCTACAATTAGATGCAAGCTACAAGAGTATTTATAAAGGTGCTTTCAATAACCACCTTTCCAGGAAGCGTCCAACTCAAAGTTTGAATTTTCAATACAAAATTAAATTGGAAACAAGGCTATGAATAAGTTTGGTGAGTCAGAAAATAGGTTAGGCATGAAGATGAATTTTTGTAGTTTATTTTGTTTATGTTATTGTTTTCATCTTACGTTTTGTACCTCTCATGCTATCCTCCCTTTTCAAATTAAATGAAGAGAGAGAGATTACTTGGAAGGCACAATTTATCTAACCCATTTAAGAGTTCCATATTAGCATTCAATCTATCACCTAAGAACAGGAACCCAAAAGTTTCTATTTCTGTCTGTTGTCTGCTATACAGAGAAAGCAAGCAAGAGACATCTGTACAGAGATCTGTGTTTGGCCAAATCATTCCTTTCCTGTGTTTATTTTAATAATGTATGGAGGTTGAATTCTGTATCAATGCAAAAGGTAGATGGATATGAAAAGTTGTTCTCTCAGTCCACTCATCTGCCAGCTCACAGAGGTTGGAACAGATTGCTCTTAAAATTAGCATTGTCAAAGTCCTGTGTTTGGTCTAGTCTGGTGGGCTTATTCTGTAAATCATGGGGAGACATGGGTACCTCCAGGTGATCCAGCAAATCCCATTCACTCCTATGGTAGGTGCCTAAGGGGCACGGAAGGTGTCACTTTGTGGAGGTACATCTCTCTTCAAGCATAGACCATCCTCAAGCTTTCAGACAGCAAATAGGATGTGCTGTGTGTGTGAACACATCCTTAACAACCTAGAGAAATTACAAAACCAGCTCCATCATTATTCACAGAGGCTGCCCAATGGCATGTAGTATTTTAAAACTGCAGAGAGACTAGTATTTATTGAAGGGGATAGAGGACATTGGGTGACAGTGTCCTTTTTGTCTTGGCTGCTGTCTCAAAGTCACGCTATGTGCATTCAAGATGTGCTCCAAATTACTGTCAAATTGTCATTCCACAGCCTTGCAAAAATCAATTGATGATCTGTTTTTATTCAACAGTTATCCACATCTGGAGCTGACAGATAATTTCCAGTGAGCTATGGCACTTGAACACTTTATACATATTTCTATATCCACATCAGCAGTAAAACTAGGCATAGAATATGTCCCAGAAATAGTCCACTGTGTTGAAATGAAATAACACTGGTAGAGCAGTACAGGAAACCTTCTGTTTTTAAAATAAGAGTGAGATTTGGCTTCTGTGTGTTAATCAAACTTTGTAATCACCAAATTCATGTCTTAACAGCATCCTGCTTCTCCTTCAGGTTTTGCTTATTATTATAAGCAGTGGTATGTCTTGCTCATGAGGGGAGATCTTACTGAAGTCAGTAGGAGTATTGTTATTTCAAAAATAGGGATAGAGCATGGAAGGGCCATGTAAGTGGCATGGATAAATGAGAATAAGTTATGTCTGTGTCTATACCAATGGAACATAAGGGAGTGATATGGCGGGTGATATTTAAATTACTTTTGACTCCCAAGACGGGTGGCTAGGTCTTGGGTCCACAGTCAGGTACTTCAACTCATCCCAAGGCACCACTGTGATGATCGATTAAAATATCCAGAGGGAGACTTTCCACAGGAGGAGGTAAAGATCCCACACATCAGCTATTGGCTGTTGGAGGTCCAAGGCGCATTTATATTCTGTACTCACAAAAGATGTCCAGATCCACTTTTCCAGGCAAAGCAGTTGTTGGAAAGGCATATGTAGCAAAGGGATTTATAGTGAGAACAAAGAAGCTGCTGCTGAAGCACTGAGGCTTACCTGAGCCTTGTGTAAAGCCTTAGGAGACAGCTTCTACTGAAAACAGGGTAACACTTAAGTTAAGTTTGCAAACAAAGGAGACCTGTGTTGCTATTTCTAACATATCAGTTGAGAAAATGTTTTGTAAGTAAGCAATTCATGCAAGAAACTAGCTGACTTTTAAGTCACCAGGTCCTGCTCCCAGCAGAAAACTGATCTGAATTTTGTTATCACTTCGCAAGGCTTTGTATGTTAAAGTGTTAAATTGAACCCTAAAAATAATGAAATCATTTTAATCAGTGAGTTATTTTTAATACAACAAACTTAGCCAAGTGCTAACTGCAAAGCAGCACTGAGTGCGTATGCATAACACCATTGCCACTGGTGTGAGTTGTTCTTTCTGGCTTCCTCTGCATCCCAGGATATTAACCCAGCATGGAAAACATCTCACTGCCTTTTGGACCGGCATTACTGCTTTTTGATATGTGAAATTACATATATTCTTTGAAATGGAAGAGAAAGTATACTAAGTCAATGAGACTGAGTAAGTTTGTAGGTGTTTCCATGAGCCAGGCCTAACGATTCTTTGGCTTTTATGTTAGCTTGAACTCTTTTTTCGAAAGGAAATTTTTTATTCCCTGTGGGTTTTTTTCCTCATGTAACAGTATTTTGTGTAGCATTCTCTCTCTCTCTGCTATGCTTTAGGAAAATGCTGTATTGTGTAGTTGATCATATTTACTGCATTTTATCTTTATTTTCTTTTATTTTTATCAAAAGATGAAAGAGAAAAATGTGCCACAGTACAAGTATGTGCTTAAATTTTATATGCTATTAAACAACTGCTGTGTTTCATCTGTGTCTCTGCTGCTTGTTACTAGTTCTTGGTAGATCACATAGAATTTAGGCTATAGACTCATTGAGCAAGGGTAATGTCTTGCTTTGCCTTCTGTAAAATCCCTAGTATACATGATTTTATATATATATAATTTATAAATTATTTGAGAGTATATACAGATTCAGCATTTGAATGGCTAAGCACTGCCCGTACTGTATAAACACTCCACATCATATGTAATTAAGCTTTAAGAAAAAAGCATAAAGAGTGAGAAAATCCTGATTTATCGAAATACAGTATTACCTGGACATATCATGGTTAAACATCTTTCTTCTTTCCTTTTTGTCCTTCTGCAGAAATATGAGCAGTAATCCTAAAGCCTGGAAAGGATGTGCTGACTGAAGTCTTTGTGAGATTTTTAATGAGGATTAGGGAATCTGAGATAGCAAAATCTACTGTATACAAGGAGGTTGTTGTGCAAGAATCTTCAGACAAGTTTTAGATCAGAATCCTTTGTCAGCCACAGTAGGATCCAGTAAGGATAATGTGCTAATTTTAACCAGCAATAGGCTTCATATAGGGATCTAAAGAGACAGAGATAGATACAATCTTATTAAGCTTTTCTGTTGACGCTGCACAGCTTGTTACTGCATCCAATTGAAATTTAAGAGCGGGACTGTAAAACCTATATAACATTTTAGGAAGATATACAGTAACATTGAAACCTGAATAACAATTGAAAGAATAAGTACGAAACTCCCCCAGCCCTTGGGCTACCACCATTTTTCTCTTCCAGCAGACAAGTAAATGCTCTAGGTGTCTATGCCATAAAAATTTTCCCGGAGGCAATTCTGGCAAAGCACCTGCTTTCTTCAAACCAGACCTGCTGCTTTAACCTTCTGAATGTCAGATTTCTAAAACTAAGTGCTCCTGGTGCACTGCTTGGCTGTTTCTAGTCTAGGCTTTCCTTGCAGCCTGCTAGGAGTGCAGAGAGGTATCACAGGCAGGTACACTCAAGGAACAGGGACAATTGATTCCTTCTTTATAACAAGAGAGCTGTAACGTACATTTAAACAAGCTCTCATTGTAATTTCATGATGAAAAGAAAGTTCTAACAATTAGAAGGACAATTAGTGTTTTATCAGATGTATGATATTGATTGGTAGTAACTGTTAATCAGCTCCAGTGTCATTTGTCATGCCATTACTTTTTCTTTAGAAATTTATCAGTGATTTCCTATTTTAATGTATAATGGCTGTATGAAATGTCTGGCAGCAAGGATCAGATGATGGGTAGTTTTGAGATAGATGTGTGTAATGTCCACACTGTGCATTTTTTAGAAAAACCAGGGGAATAGATACAGCTGCAGTGCAGGACTTCAATGTTTGCACATCTGAGCCATATTGATCTCAATAGAGATGTGTCATTTAGCCTCACAAAAAGACATTGTCATCTTCTCATCAAGCATCACATAACTATTATAAACTCTCTACGATACCTTCATATGACCAGAGATCTTTTTATAGGTCAGCTGTGTTCCATGGCTACAAAACAGACTGTGGCTCATCCACCACTGCAACATTTCACAATGGCGTGATCAGTCAAATCAGAACTCAGCAGAGCAGAAGAGTTGCAGATGCTAAACAGTAAGATGATTCCACACAGGGCTTAGAAACCTGGAAAGCATTGAAAAGTACTGTGAAGTTCATACTGCTGTTCCAATTGGATCAATGTTAGCATTGTTATCAGCAGCACTGAGTGGAGAAGCTGGTGGTGGTGCTTTGCAACTGACGTCTTAGGCTTCTGAGATGATAGATCAGATGGACAGAAATTTTCTTTCAGAAATAGCATGGGCATCCAAAGATGCAGAAAAGCTGCTTTTAGACGTGTAAATATGCCAACAGTAAAACCATATGCTTATTTAATACCTTTCTCCACTGCTAGAGATATTACACAAGTATAAGTAAAACTGATGGATTAAAGACAATATAAGGAAATATCTATAAAAAGTTAAGGAGGTTGTAGTGCTTTCTGTGATTAATTAAAAAAAAAAAAAAGAGGAGAGGAAATATACAAAGCACTTTGAAAAGCTTATTTTGTGATGGAACAGTTCAGAATATACATTAGAATTCAGGATCCTATTTTGTTGCCTTCTTCTAAAGCAAAATTATTCCTTAATTTTAGTGAAGGAAAGTCTGGAAGCTCTAAATGTATGCAAGCTTTAAAAAGTCATGGGAAATCTATCACAACTTGGGCAGTTAATGACCTAATGACCTCTTGGTTGACCTAATGAGTCCTCTTCAGCAAGCAAGGGCACAAAAAAGGAAGCTATCATCTCAAAGAGATAAGGTCAATTTGCCAGCAGAAATTCAGTCCTCTCAGAGCTGAGGATAAATGGTTTCTGGTTGTCCATCCGAGCTTGTCATTCAAGCATTTTTCCAGACTGTAGAGCAGACTAGGAAAATGGGTTGAGAAAGGGGGCTCATCTTGCTAGGGCAGGTGTGTAAAGCTGGCAAGACGTTTCTAGTTTTGATCTTTGTCCTTTTTGTTTCGAGCAGATAATGTGTAAGTAAAGAAACTGACGCTTCCCTAAATATATCAGCTTTTAGCAGCCAATTTCAGGAAAGACTTAATGAGCTTCAGCTTCTGACTAGAAGCTTGTATCCACCTTCTTTTCCCTGCTATACCAACAGCTAAAAGGTATGCTGTGTATGTGTGCTTGTAAATTCCATATGTATAGACACATGCTCAGGAGACACTTCTGATCTCCTTAATTTGTGAAAGTCCCTTAAATATGGATATGGTACAAATACAAAATAGCACAGTCAGATGTCTGACCCAAGCATTCTTTGCTTTGCAATGAACTTGCTACAGCAATAGAAATAACTGGACTAAGTCACTTCTGAAGTATGCATGGGTACCATGTTGGCATTCAAATGACCAGAATTCTAAAGCCATGGGTCTGGGTTTTTTTCATTCTTGGCTAATAATTATATTGGAATTTTCTACTGTAGTGAGCTGGATGCTCTATTTCTGTCTTACAGCTAGTCAGAAACAAGCAAGCTGTTAGTTACAAGTAAATTGGGTCTTAGTTTATTTAGCTATCTCCTTCTATTTTGCAACATTTTAGGTTTTGAAGTTGTCATCTTTTCTCGCATTAATTTGGCTAGTTTCCCTAATTGATAAAGTAGGTTCATGATCTAGGTGATGTTTATAAAAAGAGGATTGATGGGAGGCAATATCAAGCAACATGGTGTCGTATTAGTACACAGAGGAATCGTAATGGTCAGAACATCTACATGTAAGTTCTCCGTTCAGCATTGCCAGGGAGAAATACTGGAAAGTGGCAGTAAATGCTAGCTGATCCCAAACAAGAAAAACTAGGCATCATTTAAAAATAATTCCTTTTCTACATCCACACATCATTATCGCTTTGGAGAGGTCTTACAGGATAATGGAGGTGATGGTTCCTAGCTATAAAATTACCAACACTGAGAAACTTTAAAGACACAGGTATGTTCAGGCTGAGTCAAACACAACAGAGTCACACACGGTCTCTGATTTTATCAGCTGTGAGTTTATTCCTGGTATGTTAATGAAGACCTAGGTACAGTTTTCTTGATCAACATAAGGCATGTAACTTGTTACTTAAGCACTAAATAAGATTTAGTTTTTTGAGCTGTTGCATCTGATACCTCAATTATTCATCCTGGGAATTAATGTACAATTAGCATAAATTCTAGCGCTCATGGAAATCGATGGTTATGTTAATTTTTATGCAATTGTTGAAAGAATTCTGAATCATGAAAAAACTGATATTAATATCTTCGTATTGGACACAGCTCAGACTGTGTAAGGAACAATTTTTTTTAATGTAGAAATATCTTCACAGTTTGTTTTATTTGTTCCATTGTCCCTTCAGTTTCAGGCTATTAGGCACATGCGCCAATGACTTCACCTAATTATGACTGTTCTATAGTTTTTACTACAAATATATATAAAAGAGTTGGCCTGGTTCTGTACTGATTTGTACACTTTGAAGTGACTGGAATTAACCCATTATAAAGTAGCATAAGGAAAATCTTAGGTAGGTCAGTTCTTCCTGGAGGTTTTTCCTCCATCTTATAATGAGATTTGTCAGTGAGTTACTGGTATTTCAATTAATTAGTTTATCCAAAAACAAGGTAACAATGTGCAGTTGCTAAGATCACTGGAATATGTTTTTCAGGGCAGAGTGATTTTATTCTTAGTTTTCAAAAACACCAGAAGAGTGGTGTTTGGTTTGAATCTGTTGGTTTGGGTTTTTTTTTTAATCTGTTGATTTCACTGTTCCTGCATCAAAAGCTTTCCTTACTGTTTGGAGGACATAGGTAGGGATCACCAGTCCAAGCCTGAAGCTGCAATGACATCTGCAGCTCCTGCATGGGTTTGGGATGCACAGAAAACTGCTTATGTGCAAGCAGCCCACTCACCTCCACACAGGGGACACCAAGTTACTTGGAATAACCAGCAAAATTAAACAGGGTATTTTTTTGCTGCCTGCTGTTAGCTTCCAGTACTCATTAATGAAATATATTTAGCATTGTTTATGAAATTTTTCCCTCTTCTATTATTATAACCCTTTAGACTGAGTGTTGTCCTGTCCCTGGCTTCCTGATGATCACTTATTCTGGGCACATAGTTAGTCCTGAAGGTGGCATTGTTATTGACTGAACCTACTAACTGCTTGAGAAAATGTTGATTACTTCACATTCCTGAAAATTAATCCTGAAACCTTCCTGAACTATATTAATCAACTCCTTTAACTTTTTCTCCAATGGAGAAGGTGGAGGCCAGCAATGTCATCGAAGAGCAGGTGCTCCTCCCTGCCTCATTAGCACCTTGCCTTCTTCAGCTGCAAAATCCTCAAACCCAAGAAGGCTATTTATAGCTTTTGCAAAGCTCCCTTGGCCTGTCCTGTGTCTGCAGCTAACCATTTGTCTGCCTCCCGCACCGTGTTAAATCAGCCCCTTGTGACAGCACCCTCGAGATGCACAGGAGCAACGACTCTGGAATGACATGGCAGGTCTGAAGGAGATGGATGGCAGCTGGAATGGGGGACCAATGGGAGCATTTAAACACACCAGCTTCTGAGAGACTGAGTGAGAAATCAGGAAAATGAGGATGATCAAAGGGAAACATGAAGGCATAGGAGGGAGGAGGAGCAGGGACTGCCGTGAATAAGAGCTGGATGTATCCCAAGATAGGAAGGTGATGTTAAAATGCCTACAAAGCAGATGCTGGTAACAAATTACTTTTAATTTTTTTAATATGTGTGTCTAGAATGTATTACAATCAGAGTGCAAGAGAGCACTTAGCCCGAATAATAGAAGCCACGTTAGAAAAAAATGGGAGTATTTTCTTCCCTGTATTTGCGATAATTATCTTCTGACAGTCATCTTTGCATGTTGTCTCAAAATCAAATACTACTGTTGGATTGTGATCAACAAGAATCTTTGTAGTCCTCTGTCTGCAAGGTATATCTCAACAGATGTCCTTGTGTTTCAGGATATCTATGGATGATTTTTCCTTCCATATGCAAGGCAGCACAGCCTGACTAGCCAAGGGTATTACTCTCAAGCAGCAGGCCAACCTAATTCCACACACACTGGATACTGGGAATAAGAATCAGTATTTCAGGTTGGACTGAGAAATCCTGTGTTTCTAATGACAGTAGTGATAACCACGATGACAAGTGCTTTTTTATACAATGTTAAAAAGCAGGAACCTTTAAATGTTGATAGCAGAGGTGTGCAGTGCAAGTTAATGCTGTGGTGTCCCATTTTCAGCACATAGGAAATGTCCCTGTACAAACTCCTCCTTAAAGTAATAGCTATGCACACAAGTAGAAATCAAATGCTCTGGGTAGTAACACCCAGGTTGGCCACAGTCAGCTGAGTGACCTTAAATATCTATCACTTATCTATGTATGCAGATGCTCTCCCTTCACAAAGGAGGATTAATGATGTTACTTCACAGAGCTAATGAGTGAATGAATCAGTTAATGTTTGATTCACAAGAGCTGTAAAGCATTATATAGACCCTGTTTGTTTTTAATTCCTCCTTCTATCATTCTGGCTAATAGGCAGTATTTTTCATATTCATACCATTATTAAAATCACATTATATTTCCCAGATAACCCAAAGCATCTTTCTGATACCCTTTTTCTTGCTTCTTTTCTACTTGGCATTTCTCTTTCAGGCTACCTGGGTTGCAGAATCTCAGTTCAACACTATCCATTGGTTAGAAGATACAGGCAGGTAGGATCATGTGTGTGTCCCCATCGCCCCTTCCCCCGAGAGTCACAATCAAAGAGCTCTATTCTCCTCTTACAATACCTAATGATCTCTGAATTTTCTTCAGTTTCAGGATCTCATTCTTGAGATCCAGTTTATTCTTCTGGATGGAAAGCATTTCAGGGATCTGGCTGAGAATTTGTCCTCCCACTTCTATAAATCTGAAAGAGATCATTCTCAAACAGTTTACATCCACATTTGGATAGAGCATACATGCTTTTCCATTTGGCCCTTGCACTAGCTAACAAACATGAAAAGACATCATCAGCAAATGATAAGAAACATCATGTGTCATTTCTTTCTTGTTTATTACCAGGGGACTTAAGATTTTGTAAATATTTTTACAGGGTCTTAGAACTACCTGTATAAAAGTTGGTTCATATTCAATAATGACAGCTCACCTGTGCAAGCCTGTGCTTGTTAAAATAAAAGGTAGCAGCAATCACACACTTGTAATACAAATAAGAATTCTGATCTATGTTCTTCAGCTTCTTTTTTGTTTGTATTTTTTCCAGTAAAATTTCTAGTTGTCAAACCCATAC
Organism: Pachycephala philippinensis; assembly: GCA_013397055.1. Classification (NCBI taxonomy): domain Eukaryota; kingdom Metazoa; phylum Chordata; class Aves; order Passeriformes; genus Pachycephala; species Pachycephala philippinensis. The sequence goes on along the minus strand of VWZT01011116.1, from coordinate 295,204 downwards.
ATTCCTCAAACAAATCAGGCTATATCCTGTCCTATTACAAGCATAAGTGTTCTAGGAACACAGTTTGAGGATGAGGCAGGTCCTGTTTAGAACTCCCAAACGGCTCTTGTATTTCCTCTAAGAAAAAAACAATAAATCACTCTTTTATTTCCTTCTGTTACATGCTATTAGCCTTGCCAATGTGAGATGCTTTCTTGAAGCAACTGAGACAGCAATTCATTTGAAGCCTGCATGAAAAATATCTTTCCACACTACTCTCTTTCCAGTCCACCCAGTTAGAGAGTTTCTTTTTACTTCTAACTTTCCATCTCGATTCAGAGCATTCTGAAAAATCAGTTCTCACTCTTCCAGGGGTTAAATTTCTGCTAACAAATATGGACTATTTGATATGAAAACCATTATTGTTTGATATGTCAAATAAAACATTTGTCAATCAAAAGTCTTTAAGCACTGGGCTATGTGACATTTACTCTTTTATAAACCGACAAAGTCCCTGGTGGCATGCCTTTCTTCCTCTCATTTAAATAGTGGTAGGAGAACAAATCACACTTCAGGGCAAGTTGATAACTGCCAGTCACGATTTCTGCCTTGTTTACTATAATGAGCAGGGTAATAAATGCATCTGACCATTTCAGCTGGCATTTGCATAGATGAATGATTTGTCCAGTCAGTCGCTCTCCAGTGATTTGGGCCTTTTTGTCAGCACAAAGAGCATTCAGTCTCCCTGGAATTTACAGCAGCCAAGCTCTCATTAGCAAACATCCTTTACCATGAATGATTCAAATAATTACCACTGAAATAATAAACTGTTTCACAAAAACATTTTATTTGATGGCTCCAAACATCAACTTTTCTGAATTGTTGACATTCAAATAAGCCAGAGAGCTTTATTGTTGAGCAACAATGATCCCCTTGTAAAAGGGTGGGCATTGTTTTACCTCCAGCAGACCTTTAAACTTGGCCAGATATCAAATGTGTCCCTCAAACAGCCAGCCAATGTGCTGGGTAATTGGAGGGCACGTACCAGATGGAGCTATAGTAAAACTGTATGTTCAGGCTCCCAACTAATTTTCACTAGATTTACTTAGGATATTGTGAGCGTAAAATTCCAGACTAATTAGCAGCAAGTTATCTCTTTGCTTCTACAGGAGTTGTGTAATTATTAAATGCTTCTGCTTGCACTGAGCCCTCAGTTCTGAGTTCTCTTCTGTAATGGTATTCTAGTGCATAATTAAGTGTTATTTGATATAGTTTTGGAGTTCAATCAAATGAGCAAGCAACAATTATACCCCATTATGATCTCCTCCAGTGCCTGGCAATAGGAATGATGTCACTGCATTTCCAAACCCATAGCATGAGGCAAAAGGAATTTCCTGCTATCATTCTCCTTTACCCTTTTACCATGCATAATTAGGAAAGTTTTATTAGTTAATTTAGAGTAAAGCCATTTGCTACAGGTTTTCATAGGCTGCAAGAATGTATTCAGTTTTCATTGCAGCATTGTTTGTATGGGTATGTGCATGAAATTATTATCTTAATATCAAGCAAACGGGATTCAATTGCACATTTTATGCTTCTCTTAACTGTAAGGAAACAAAATAGAACAACAGAAGGGGGAAATATTTTACTCATCCTAGCACATTCTTCATTGCATGATTTCACTTTCACATTATGGTCGGGTAGGTAACAATAATCTCAGCCTAATACCTGAGACCTTGATGTTCAGAAAGAGAATAACTGAGCCCTGATTTTCATTTACAGGCCCTTTATATTCCTCTGGCAAGATAAATTTCTTCTGCTGCCAAGGAGAGGTAGAGAGCTCTTAAAATATGTGAAAGTCAGGCCAGTAAAATTAAATACATTAAAACACATGACTGTTATTTGCAAGCCATAAAACATGCTCCCTAAGATATAATGTCTAATAATTGTCCTGAGTCAGGAAGGCAAATATTTAGAACTCAACTTTTCATACTTAGGTATTTACAATAGGATGAACAAAATCTGCCTCATTTTTATTCACCCAAGGGTAATTGCCCATTACAACATCCAAATTTCGAACTATATATCCTATTTAAGCACCAAGCTTTGTGAGCTGAGTCCAAGTGAACAAAGTTACTTAGATAAATTGAACACCATCTTTGAGCTTTCGAAGTTCGTCCATGGACATTGCTTCTTCATCCAGCCAACACCATTCGAGTTCAGTCTAGTTTAGTTATTTTTTATTTCCTCCTGCTGTTTCCCTAATCTATAGCCAGTATCTAGATGAAATAGACTATTTCTCTTCCTCCTTTTTGACTTTTCAGGTGAAACATCAGAAGGAAATTAAGAAATCCCTTAATAATTCATTTTTGACAGATATATAGGATTTTTTTTTTAACTTCTAGTCCATTTTGGCGTTGATAGAGCTAAGGAACAAACAGAATTTGCTGGAGCTATTTACAGATGACCAAGTGCAAAGCACATTTTCTACACCTTCTGGTAGTCCCATGTTCTTTTAGACTGAAAGGAGCTTGCTCTCTTGCAATGAAGAAGAGTAAACACTCAATTAAAAGCAATACTGCTTTCCAGAGCAGTCCCCTGAACACGTCAGCAGGAAGAGAGCCTGCATGCTCATATTTAACTCACAGTTTGATCTCTGTAGTCTTCTGTAGTGAATTGCTCACACTGTTACCATCCTGCCAGTGTGGCACAGGTGAATGTGCTGCTTCTGTCACCAACAAGATAGACCTTAAAGCTAACTTAATTAATGACCTGTTCAATCTCAAACTGCATAGACATCACCACAATTTAGACATCTTAGACATCACCACAATTTTAGCAGCAATAAAAAAATGCCCAGTTTCAATGGGAACAAAAAACCACCAGAATTTAGAGTGGGATTGAGCTCCAAATATAGGTGCGTAGGAGGCAGGTATGGAAGCTCTCCTCTCAGTAGATTGAGACCCTGTCAATACTGTCAGAGGACCACAGAGTACAAAGTCAAGTCTCTGTTGACTGTAAAGAGTAGAACTACACAGGCTACAAAGGAAGATGAGATACTGTAGGGATGCAAGGTTGTGCTGCAGGCAGCCTTGGCCTTGATAGCTTACAGCTGTGTCCCTGGGAAGAGGGAAGGCCAGCAGGGAATGCAGGTGTACTGATTCCTGCAACAAGAAGCACGTGAGTGGCCCAAGAGATGGGTATAAAATGTTGTGCTGCAGGATCACAAAGCAGATACCGAGCCGAGTCGGAGCTGACTGGGCTGCTTCCTGCTGCTGCCTGCCACCCTTCTCTATGCTGGACTTTTTGGACTCTGACATCTGGTGCCCCATGTTTGTATGAATCACGGTGATAATTGGCTTAGAGCCTCAAAGGCTTGGAGCCTCCAACAGTACAAGCCTCACGGACTGCAATCCACTTGTGGGAAGTGGAAAAGCCGGCCGGCGCGTAATCCCTGGGCGGGGGTGTGCCCAGGAGAGCCGTGAGTAGCCTACGCATGTAAGTCCAGGACTGGACTGCCTTGGGCGACCCTGCCTCTCTGTAGGATGGATGAGCCATTTGCGAAGCTCTTGCCCATGCGTGATTACTGCAAATGGTGCCGCGTATTTTACTGCGAACTATGTTGGCCCAGTGTACGCCGACATCTGGAACTATGTTGGCCCGGTGTTGGCCAACCTGTAGAGATCTCCATATGGACACCTAAGTCTCAGTTTAGTTACCTAAATATAGGCACTTTGTGTTATTTGAAATATTCTGTGGAATCTAAGGCATCTGCACAGGGCTATGAGCAACTTCCACACCTCTGGAACAGCAGCTGGAGGCTTAGTGCAAGCAAAATACCACTAAAACACATGTCTGCAACTCTAAAAAAAGTATCTTAATCCTTCTTCAGGTCTACAAGTCCATAAATGCTGAAAATTCTAGCTGTGACAAAACTGGAGCACCCTGAGTAGAGCTGGTTTCAGACAGAGGCAGAATAGGTGCCTGCCTAAGGCTGCACACTGCTGCTGGCAGGAAAATAGCATCCAAAGGACCATTTATGTATTCCTCAGCTTCTTAGGAATGTGGCACCTTCCTCACATCTCCCCAGTCAACCTCCCCAGTCAACTGCTGGTCCTATTTCTAGCTGGTAGTAGAGTACAAGGTCCCAGAACAAGAACTATTTACAGAAAGAGGTTGTATTTTATTTTTCCAGCTCACCTTTTTGTGCTTAGATAAGCTACATGATTTATCTCATCAAGGCATTACAATATCTTGTAATTGTAAAATGGAGCTGCAGTTCATTAGTAAAATATTTTTTTAATTTCTTACATATGTTTTTCTTTCTAATTAGGAGACTTCCTACACTATGTCTAACTATTATTTACTTTTACAACAGAGAAACATAGTAATATTAAGCCAGCCTAGTGAAATGAGTAAATCAAGCCAGTAGTAGTAGTGAAAGTGCCACTTGTAAGCACTGGGATGGTGTATTATAAGAAGATTCTTCAGATCACCCTCTGTATAACCCTTCATTGGGACAAGGAAACCCCAATTAATATCTACGTAACAGAAAAATGCCACTTTTTGGTTTTTTTAATTCATTGCTGTGGCAAGGTTTAACTGGTAGATTTAAAATTCTAAACACAAAAAGCTTTCTGTAAATGTGGTTTTTTTGAAGTTGTATTATCTGTAGGAAAATTGGTAATTAAAAATGGATTTGCAAAGTACCCAAAAGCTGTCAGTCTGGAACTGTTGTTTTTAAAGTTTAATTCAGACTATTCCAAGTCATATTTTAGTGAAGTAGACCCTAATTTTGTCATGAGAAGATATCAAATAATTTTCTGTCCCATGTAAGAGATTGTTCTGAAGATGGAAATGTTACATAACAAAATGCCTACCAAAATTTTTTATATGACTTCTCAAAGTGAAATAAATATCAATAGGTTTTAAGCCATTTCCTATCTTTTTAATTCACTGGTGAGGTTCTTCTTGAGAATTGTATAGTATAATCACTTCTAGTTATCATGGCAAAAATAAACTTTCCATTAGAACTATCACATATTATAATAGTCCCAGTTTCAGACAGGCAAACATACTTAATTAACAAAAATTAGTTTTCAGTGATATCCAGAGTAAGTTGGGAGTTTAATGTGACATACATAGTTCATACTGCAGTAAATGCTAGAACGACTTAAGGTATAAACTATTGCACAAAATGTGAAGAATGTCAAGGTAATGCAACTTTATAGAGTTATGCTCCAGATAGTCCATTGTATTACACCTTAGTCTGTGTCTGGCTGTTTGTACTGAATGTTCATACTTTTATCAGCGTGGTCTTTTCCTGAACACCCTGGCCCTTCTTTGGCAGTATATTTAGAAACTGTCAGAGTTAGGAACACACTAAAGTACATTAGGTGACTCTCAGTTTTGTGAGACCGCTCTCTACGTGAACTCTTTGGCAAAGCTTCAATGAGACCTGAGGGGAAAAAAGAGACAATTCTCATAAGAAGCAAACTTCTATTTTTCAGGATGGATGCTTTCACAAATGATGTGTTTATAACCAGAGGCAAATCCTCAGCTTGCCATCTTCACATAAACAAGCACCAGGGTCTTATGATCTTGGCAACAATAAGATGCTAAAAACCTGCTTTCTCTGCCTTTGTGGGTGAGTCACAACAAGTGACCATTTATGAAGTCTGTCCTCAAACCTCATGACTCTGAAGTCTGTGTTCTTTGTGTATGCAGATTTACTGTTTAAGAGCTAAAAAAAGCTCAACAGGCCCTGAAAAATAAATAAATCCCAGCTACTGAATTTTCTTGTAAGTCATGTCCTCTGAAAAACTGTCTGACTCCTCCAGAGGTGAGTCATTTGGCCTGAAATCTCTTTGTCAGTAAGCCAGATCCTGCCTTCTCTTATATCCTTCTTGTAAAGATCTCTGGCAATTCCCCAGGAGCAGAAAGAGTAAATCAGCCCCATGGCTGTGCCTTTGCCACAGGGCAAGTGTTCTCAGAGGCTCTGCTAGAGAGCTTCATAGCTTTCTTGTTTCTGTGCAGCCCAGACCTTGGTGGGATGCTAAGCCAGTTTTCTCATGCTGCAGAACCAACATTTCCTACATTTGTACTGCTCTTATGCCTGTGCCATGTAGCCTCATATGAACAAATATAGTGAAGAGAGGGAGATGGTGACTTGTGACTGGGAGAAAATGTATTTAATGTGCAAAGTGTGCATAGTGGCACAGACCATAGCCAGTACACAAGGTTGTCAAAGCAGAATAGCTACAGATGGCAGGGAGTGGAGGAGCCCCTGTGGCACCCAGATCAACCACAATTAAGGTAACAAAATCTCAATATTGTTTATTTTCATTCCGGTCCAAATACCCAATACTTTCACATCAGCTTCTACAGCTTTTAACCTGACTCTGGAGTCAGAGAAGTACCAGAAAATAAAAGAGGAGCTGTGCAAAAAGCTTAACATGGAGATATTATGCCTTATCCTTTAGATCTATAACAACTGAAAATGCAGCCTGTTAAGCCTGGAGAGCCCTCCAGCCTCAGAAAGCTAAGTGCTTCCAGGCAGTCCTCCCTATCCAGCACCAACCAAAATTATAGCTGCTGTACAGCTGTTTTGCAGTGGTAAGAGTGGTGCTCTGCCTCTCTGGGACACAGCACTGTGAGCACAAATAGAGCTTCTTCCCTTCCCCTCTCATCTGCCCTCTTTCCAGGAGAGCAACAGCTGCTGGCCTTTCCCTTGACACCTTCCCCCTGCACTGAACATCTACACTGCAAGTTCCCTGAGCTTGACTTCATTTTAGCAGAGACCACAAGGAGTTAAACTCCCACTGTTCTAAATGAAACTGTACAAAAAGGATGTGACTCCCACATATCCCAAACTTTCAGATGCCAAGCATATTTTCTTGAATGAAAGCTCTTTTGGTATTTTTCCTTGGAGGGGGAAAATGCATTTCAGAAGAATCAAAACCAACAAAGAGATTACAGATAACAAATACAACACTGCACATATTATGATGGATAAGTACAGTAAACATGGATGGCTAATTAAGGGAATTTTTGAGAATGTCTTGAAACAGGATTGCTATATACATTTCTGATGAGCCATCCTTTAAAGGCATCGCATTCAGGAAGTATAATGCAAAATCTTGTTCCTTCCTACCAGAACTACTTTATCAAAAAGCTAGCCTCATTTTTATTATTTACTAAGCTTACAGTAGTGCTTACAGTTTCCAGGTGTTAATCTAGCTGCTTAACAAATCTTGTTAAAGATGGCTGCTGACTCAGATTTCTCAGGGAGAAATACTCCTTTCATCTCCCTCCAGATCATCCCCATAGCACCTGGGTGACTTTAGGGCCAAGTAGCATCTTTGCAGATTTAGTTGTGACTTCCTCTGTGTATTTCTTCAGTTTGAACTACTAGATTAATATGAAACTTGTGCTGCAGCTCGCTAGAGCAGTGTTTTTACAAAACTGAGTGCAAAATCTTCCATCCTGCCTTTCAGGAACAGACCTGAGGGTGAATCCAACCAGGAAGCTACCTCTGTCTTGTCTGTGAATGACTTGCCTGCAGCGATCCCAAGCAAAGCCAGCAGTGGGAAGGCAATATAGAGGATGCATAACTGGAGCCCAGAGTGCATTTCTTTGCTCTTCATTCATTTAGTAGTACAGATTGACTCCTACAGAAATGCAAGAAGTTGCTGGGACAGAGTAGAAACTGAAGCTGCATGTCCTGAATCTCAGTCCTGTTACGCATCCACTGGAGAATCTCTTCCTCACTTCATCTACTGTGAAAAGGCACCATACATTATATATATATATATATAAAGGAAAAAGTTCTAGTTTCTTATTTAGTATTTAGTGCTCTTGAAGGAATAGAACTCTTTCCCCCTTGCTGCTGTCACCACTTTAATCTCCCCACTTCTGTCTTCCAGAGTTACAGCAGAAAATCTGTGCACAGAATGGATTCACTAGAGGTAAATTATGCTTGACCAACCTGGTCATTAGAAAAGAGCAAAATGTCATCATCAGAATCTAAAGCACTCTGAGAATCAGAAAACATTCCTACTTACGGTACAACTTGGAGAATTTTAGCTGGTCTGCTTCTAGCTTCTTTGAATCTAATGAATATAAGGACCATCTAACCCAAGATGCTTTTTTCAGCAGATTGGAGGGCAGATGGCTACAGAAAAGTATGAGAATATAGAAAACACATAGTGATATTTCCCAAAAATGCTCTCCTAGCAACCACAAATTGTCATCTCAGAGACTTTCTGAACCAGAGAGAGTGGTTGGTTTTTAGCAGCCATTGGTGGATTTCTCTTCCATGAATGGCTCTGAAATAGAAGCCAGGAACAAGCCAGAGACATTATTACATTTACCTATCTGAATGCAGGAGTCAATGGAGTAAAAATGTCAGGAAACAAAATTCAGCCTTTTTTTTCCTGGTGCAAAATGCACTGTTTTTCATGCTGATGGTACCACAGTACATATTCAGCTGAAAATTTAAGTACATTTTGTTAATCTCCATAATGTGGATACACCAGAGGTGTCATGCTCTAGTAGCATAAATCACAAGAGTCTTCATGAGGTCAGTGAGTTTTCCCATGTAAACCATAGGAAAATTTGGCTCACCATAGCTTCCCCTGCTTGAGATTCTCTTGATAAACAAGGCTGTAAAGAAATATTGCATGTATTCTTGAGTTGCAGATAAAAATGATGGAGGTTTTTGAAGAGAAATCGCTCAAAAAATGTCAAAGAAAAAGAACTGCATGCTCTGTGTTGTATTTAAAGGAGTTAGAGCATCTTGGATAGCCTTGTATGATGTTAGATAGTACAATTTTATTCTGTTTAGGAAAGTTTGCTATCCAACTTTATCAGGCTCCATAAAATTTCAGTATGATATTTTAAAATCTATCTAAAACAGCAAGAACACAGATATGTGCAACACCATGAATATAAATGCAAGCCATTTAAAATATATCTAAGCGAGCGATCCAGTAACAGTCTGATCATGCAGGAGAAAAACAGATAATCTGAATTTGTCTATATCCATGTCTCTCTCTGTAAATATCTATCTATGCATACTCATAAATATTTCATCTGGATCTAGTTCGAATTTGGATTCGGCTCCTAACCTTGACGGGCAGAGTTCACAAATTGCCTGTTCAGTGATCCTCCTTTGTTTTGTAAGTGTGTAAGGATGTGATTCTCACAACCAATAGAGAATCAAAAATCCTCAAAGAAGAAAAACACCTGAAGGACAATACCTTTGGTTCTGATTAGTCAAGCACCCTAGATTCTTGCTGCAAGGTGCATTATGAAGGGTAGTCAAGTCACTGCTCAATTTCATATTAGAGGGGCTGAAGGGAGGGCCTGGTTTCTAAATAGCTTTTTCTATTGACCTTTGCTAATGATCACCCAGGGCACTCAGTTGTAAGGCTGTTGAGCACCTCCTATGGCATGTTTGTTCTGTGCTTGGAAAGATTTTTCTTAAACCAGGAGCAGTGTGCATAAGATATTTTTATCCTCAGAGAGGTTTTGAGGGTTTTTTAATACCTAAAAATTAAGCACACCTGTGGCATTTTTTATTTGCTTATATAAAATTAGTTTTCTTTGATATGAAATATGAAAGAAAGAACCACATATCTTTAGCTCATCTTTTCTATAAGATTTTTCTTAAAAAAAATATCTGGTGCAACATGTATGTTCACACATTGGGATCCAGGATGTAAAATGGTTTTGCTTGTGAAAAGAATTTTAGGGTGAAAATCACTGTTTTTGTATATTCTGTCCATTCTGAACTGGCTTAGGCTGAGAAGAAATGCTTGAATTTCTTTCTAAAAGGTAAATTTTCAGGTATTTGTTAGATCTTGAAAGCAAGAACTAAGCAATACCTGTCTGCTCACACATAGTTATAGCATTCCTACTGCAACATCCAAGAAAACCTTTCAGCCCTACATGGCCAGCCTGACTTGGACTGTCAGCACCTGCAGTGCTGCCCCCAACACATTGCCTTGGCTGACCTAACAATTTTTTCTGAAGACTTCCACCAGATCTATTTTTACACATCACCTACATGTGTAACAATAAGCAAAAGTATAAATATCTGGAAAAACTAATTCAAACCTTGTTTATGTCCTCATAGAGCTTCACAGAGAAAAGCACTTGAAAAAAAATTGCCCAGTTGTCTTTTTATAGACCAATTTTTAATGAACTTTTTTCTCTTCTTGCACTTTAAATCGGTTGAAAACAGGCTGTGTGAAATGTACCTCCTGTTCCATAGTACTACCAAGCTCTGGAGTAGCTGAAATGACAGCATGCATGGGTAGCTGAGGAACAGAGAACTCCAGGCAAATGTGCACACAACACAAATTTCACAAATTCGGGTCCCGATTCAGCGAAGTCCCTAAAACATGAGCATAATATTAAGGATACAAATAGTCCCAGTGAAGCTAGTGGAATTATGTTCCTTCTAGTTCAGCGCCGTATTCTGAGGCACACGTGCACAAACAAAGCCATATAAACCCCCATCCATCTTTCAAATAGCTGCCGCTGACAGCTGCTGAATGCGGACAAGTATGCCCAGTGCCACTCTGGCTTCTGCCAGCATTATTGCTTGTGTCACCCCGGCGTGAGGCCAAGGGAGCACTGGCAGCTGCTCTCCAGGGCCAAAGGAGACTGTAATGAACAGGAGGGAAGCAGGCAGAAGGGCCACATGGAGCTGTAAGGAGCAAGGGAGAGAGATGTGTTGGCTGCAATAAATCCCCTCGCTGGAGCCGTAAAACTTGGGTTTTGCTGTTAATAGGGCTCTGAGTTCCTCTGTAATGTCATCAGAAAAAAATTACAGCATTTGAGATGAAGGGAGCTTCTCGAAGGTCTAGGCTGATTCAAACTAATTTGACCACTGTTTCTTCATTAAGACAATATACTCTTAAATACTCTTAAATCCTGATTCTAGTATTCTGTTCCTTTAAAAGCATACAGTCTCTTCCTAAGCTCATCTACACACACGAAGAGAGGAGGACTGGAACAAAGATCTATCATAGTAATCTCTGAAGAGATACTTGATGTAGGGTTGTAATTCACCGTAGCATGGAGCAGTTACCCATGTGCCTCTAGCATCCCTGTCCCCTTAGGGAAGAATTAGATAAGGCTGCCAGGGCCTCTACAGTCAGACTCAATCTAATCTGAAGACTGTAGATATATGTCTTGAATGTATAGTGTGAAGAAACTCCACCTTTGGTGTATTACCCTTGTTTTCAAAGGAAATGAGGTCAATGTTGTCACGTTCTGTAATTGCATATGCATCCACACCCTCTCTCCACATCCCAGCACCATCAGAACCTAAACCTTTGTCTAGTTCGGACCAAATTTAACAGAGGGCCAATGGGGCCAAAGACACCATCTCCTGCAGTTCTGTGAAGGAAGGCACCTGCCCAAGGAAGGGAGATCCGCCTGAAAGAAAGGCAGGAGTGTGTGTTCAGCCCTTCTTCAACATGGAGAATCCATGCGACAGAGAGAGGCTCAGAGTGCTCAGCTGTGACAGAGGCTTGCTAGGTGCAAGTCCCTCAGTAGACACCTGAGAATTCAACCAGAGATGCCCACCAGTCCATAGGAAACCAAGCTCCTTCAGTCCTACTGGCCAGGGAGCCACACTGCTTCCAGAAAGGAGTGCCAGTCACTGGCTGGAAGAGAATGATACTTGTCAACTGGTTTCAGTTATTTTTACTGGTAGAATCTTAGCACTTGTCACAGTTTTAACTTTCTAAGGTAAGTCCTGGGCTCCACCTGACAGTGCAGCTCAGCCTGCCCACTGTACAGCCGGGGAAGATAAAAGCAAGCATATTCTGCACATCAAGCTGGTTCAGTTCCAGTGCCGAGCGTGGACCTGCCTGAGTGCAAGTGGAGCTGTCAGCTCATACAGGCTTCACTGTCAAGGGCTGTGTCATCTGTCAGTGTCGGTTCCAGCTCACTGTACCACATAGAGGCGATGCACTGGTGCCTCCCAATTGATAACACGCTGCCAGAAGCATGTTACTTTCTCATCTGTCTTCTTGTAGCTGTCAAAACTGGAATCCATTAATTAGTTTGTTGTTGTGAATTTTATTTGTTCTGAAGACATGTAAATTTCAAAGTAAGACACGGAAAAAAAGAAAAAAAAAAGCAACCAACAAACCACGAGGAAGGTGCCAATGGGGGGTTCACAAACCCTAAGTGGCAGCTATTATGAACGGTAAGTGCTGGCTACAAGAGCCCCGTCTAAGTGAATATAATGATGTGGCTAGTTTCACCACATTGCTTTTAATGAGACTGAGCTGCTTACAGGGGGCGAGATGTAGTGATAGCTAAGGAAAAGCAAGAAAACAAGGCACAAACTAGGCAAGTCAGCTGGGTTAAGAAGACTCTGCTTATTGTCTGTGTAGGGAGATTTTCCTAATTTACATTGTTACTTAGTGAAGGGCAGGTTTGACTGAGCTTCATTTCCCTATATTTTACATCTCATGAAAGACATAGTGTGATTTCAGAATGAGATTCTGCCAGCTCTGTGCATTAAAAATGAAATGCTTCTCAATCTAGCACTTGAGTGGACAGTGCCATCTCTAAGCAGAACGGCAGTTCCATTGAAATTTCAAATATTAAATAAGTTTATTTTTATTTCACACAGGTGCTTTTGTCCACTCTCTCACTTTTTCATGGTGTTGGCAGAGAGACTTCAGGTAAAAGTTTCAGAAGCTCCCTAAGTGAGTCCTCAAAAGTAAGTAAGGGACTGGAGAGCCTGCATGACTTGAGAATCCATGGGACCTTAGTGCAGCTAAGTGTGGTGTAACAGTCCCTGAAATGGCACCACATGAGCACAGCCTCGGAACCAGCCTCACCGCAGGCATCAGAAGAGCTTGCTAGCTCTGTCACAGGCACACAGACACCACTAGGAAGAGCCAGACTCAGGCAGACACTGCTGCAGCCTGAGCTGAAGCACCCATCAGGATTTTCCAAGCCGTCGCTGCCACATGCTCTCTTGGTTCTAAGCTCAGTCACTTTCAAATTTTAAATTAAGCTCATGCACTGCTTAGTATTTCTGAAGTTCCCATCATAAGCAATATCACACACAAGCTAACTTCAACTTGGCTGTCTCATTTTCTACAAAACCCTGCAGGGCAAACTACCTATAGGAAACCATGTGCTAAAAGTTTTGGTACTCTAATGCCTTCTACTTGAAGGGCGATTTACTAATGCTGTGACTAGTCATGATGTGTTTTAACATTTTCTTTAAAGAAATGACAAAATACTTTCCTAGATTCTGTCCTCAAAATAGCTGCTTCTCTCTGAAAAATCAAGATATCTCCTCCTTTTTGTCCCAAATTATGCCAACCAAGGGCATATAAATATATTCGCCCAATGTAAAAGGTGAGACTATATATTAACAGATAACACAAACCTCTTTCCAGGAAATCAGATCCTTTCTTTGCTTTTGCACTGGTTACAGAAAAGGAAATGAAGTCCAAATTTGCAATTCAACAAGGTTACTTCGGTGTCAATAAAATACCTTTCATCAAAGCTTTATGGCCATTGTACTTGGATATCTTCATTTGCATGCATTTGCCTCATGTGGCAATGCTCACTTTCCTAGGTATGTGTTCATCTTTTTTAATATCCATTGAAAATTTGGCTCAGAATCAGCTCTTTAGTGGTTTAAGTTCATCCACTCACACAGGTAATCCATGAAAGAACAGGTATTTTAAATGCTCCTCAGAGAAATAAATAGCTGCTTTATGTGTGGTTTGGGTGTTTTAGGTACTCCCATAAAGAGAAATAAATACTGTTTATGATCACTGGTTATATACTTGTATTAACCCATATCTGAAGTCCCGAAATCTCACAGCCTGGATGAGGATCTCAATGCTATATGGAGGAATGGAGATCTGTGTTGTTTAGCAGTACTTAAACTCTGTCAGAGCTGTTGCTGTTGCCTGGTGCCTTCAAAGCTGCCCAAATCTGGCCAGAGCAGCAGATTGCACACAGTCAGACCCGGGGCTGGAAGAAGAAGGCTAAAAACCAAATATTTGCACTGTGCCAGGGGGAAAGGGACAGCTGAATGCAGCCCCCTTGGTTCTGCTCTTTTCTTCTGCACTCAGGGCTATCAGTGTTCCCCTTCTCCTTGCCTGCACACTTGGAAGACAAGGAAAGTGCCTGCCTGCCAGTCCCTAGCAGAACAGCTCCAGCAGGCTGGCAGGCAGGGTCCTTCCCAGGCTATTCATCTGCTTGGAAAAGGGACTTAGAAAATGCAGCAAGCTGCATCCTCCTGGCTGGGGGACAAGGGGTTACCCCTCTAGGTGGGAAGAAAGCACCAAGCACAGCTAGGAGGATGTGAGCACCAAAATGCCCCTCTACAGGGCTGCCTAGATTTGGCCTGTTATAAGCATCTACATTTTTATGCACTGCAGTGATGATGTGGGGCCCCCGTATTGCAGGTGCTCGTAAAAATAAGCAACAGCTACTGTGGATATTTATTGCCTTATTTTGGGAATCTTATCTCTCAAGTAGCAGCAAACAGAGTCATTTGAATACAGTTGCTGGCTGAGATGCACATGAAATCAGAAGTATTTGTTGGACAGAGCCTTTTTAATGTTCATAGCAGAACAGGACTTTCTGGAGAGGGATGGGACAAAGGTGCATTTGGGGAGTGGCTGGTGAGCAGCGGCCTCCAGGCAGGGTGCTCTGATGGGAGTCCCCAGTGCTGGCAGACAAAACCCAGAGCTGTGGGGCTGCCTCTTCATCCCTCATGCCCCGTAGGCACAAGGGCAGGACATCTTACCTGTGGGTCTTGTAGGGATCCTGAAGTCTGTGACCATCTTTGTCCAGAGTCAGTGTCAAGCTTTGCCTCTGAGTGCAATGGAAGATTTTAAAGAGAAACCTCTTCAGTGGGATTTGTCCTGGGACATTCTGCAACATGGAAATGATAACATTTACAGCTGGATTAGAGACAATCTCTTCATGGTCAAATTGTGTCGCATAGGTCAGCTATCAATGATATAACCGATTGTTTTACTGTAGAAGGTGGAAACTAGATTGCCCTAAAACAACCCCACCTCGCTTCCCCCAGGAATAGAGAGGGATATGCACCCAGCTGGTAGTTTATAATAAAGTCCTTCAGGAGTACATTTGCCTATGAATACTTAAAGAAAGCTTCTGCTTTCTACGGTGGATAGAAATTCATACTTTTATTCACACTTTTTTCTTAATGACCTTCTGCCATGAGAGCAATTTGCTTAGTCCACTCCAGGTGATTTTGCATGATTTGCAAATCTAATTTTTATCTCCACGTCTCACATTTGAAAATTTTTTGCCACCATATTAATTTAACATTTTTATCTTTTACCTACTCAGACAGCTCATCGTGACCTTTAAATTCACTTACAAAGGATAACCCATTGGTTAATCTGGACCAATTGGCCTCAGTTACACACTTGGTGACAAACCATTATTTCTACTCCAGTTCTTTAATTGGCCAGAATGCTCTTTTTTATCAGATATATTAGCTGTCAGAAGTGTCTGCTAGCCTTTGCGTACTTCCTGGATGGTGTCCAGGTCATTAAAGCAACATCTTCTGTTCAAGTCTGGAATATTTATCCTGTGCCAAAATCCTAACTTTCTCCCTGCTTTTAATTAATTAAAGCCTGAAGAATGCTGGATGGGTCATTCTACAGGCAAGCCTTTTGAAATGGGAAAACTGATACAAAATGTTTCATGCTCCTTTTTCTTTTACTCATTCAGCAGTTTTGCTTCACAAATCACAATTTTATACTATTTAAATTTCATCTGGTTGAAGTATTTTACTTTTATTTCTGCTGAATTATTTTGCATTACAATAAGGCAGGCACAGTTTCATGGGCAAAGAGGGAACAGCAGGAGCCAAAGGGGCTGTAACCCCCAGCATATGATGGGAGAGCAGCATCCCTCTCTGTAGTCATTCCCCCATCCATAAAGGGATGAAGTCTCATCAGGAATGAATCCTCTGAGAATCAGAACCAGCTTTTGAGAAAAGGGAACCCCCCACAACTCTGGCCAGTCCTCACAAACCTCTACACAGCTGCCTGCAGGGAACAGCCAGGCAGCTGAATCTCACCTCCCATGTGGTGCAGCACCTGGTACACCTCTTCAAGGTGCTCAGGCACTACTTGTACTACCAGAATACATCACCCACTACCTTTCTGTATTTAATGTCTAACGGAGATCCTAGTAACATTAACAGTCCTTCATCCCTTGTACTCCCAGAGCAGAAACATTAAGATTTTGACTGCCTTGGTGCCATAAATATTGTATTCACCAGCCAAGAACTGGTTAAAGTAAACTTTTACAATGAAAATTTATTTATTGTTTTATACTGCTATGCTTATTGCCATTCATAATTTGTATTCTCTGTCAGTGACTCACAACAGAACAAAGGACTTCTTGAAAGGAGATGTGGTTAAGTGTGGTGATTTCTTTGTATCTATGCTGTAAAATATTGTTCATTAAAGACACATTTTTTAATATTTATTGATATTTCCTTTATTCCAGTCTTCAACATAAAATTCCAAAGTCGTCCTTTGGTAAAAATGAATTGACAGTCTTCCAAATATCATAAGTTTATTCCAGTTTTGTCACTGTTACATGAATTTGAAAACAGACCTACCTTGGTGAAAATCTGCTTTGTTACAAATATTTCTTGCAGCTTCATGTTCTTCCAGCTGTAATATTAACACTCTGTGAAGTGTAAGACTGGTGTCTAAAGGTGTGCCAAATGGAGATATTATTTGAATGGCAAATGATGAAAAATTAATGTAATACTTCTATTCTTGCTTCATGTTTTTGGCTTATGGAGCAAAATCAATATGTTTTAAAAGTTGGGGTTTTTTTCTGTTTCTTTGCTTTCTGTGTATTTTCCTTTTTATATTTATTTCTTATTTAGATTTGGATAATCTTTGAATAGTTGAAGAACATTTCTGGGAGAGCAATCTTTCTGCTTTGCTGTTTGATCAGGGATCAAACTTCACCATTGTTCGGATTTTTTCCACAAGAAAAATGTTTTCCAGGCAAAACAACAACCCTTAAGTAAAGTCACGGGGGCCACATGACCTGAGCGAGGCAGAAGGGCTCTCCTAGACGTGCTCCCTATTGAAACCTGCAGTGTCACCTATCCGCAAGCCCTTCAATCTCCAGCATACAGTATGTTTAAATGCTGTGTAAATACAGCTTCTGCACTTCCATTTATCTTTGTCTCGCTTCTGCCGTGGCGCTGCCAAACAATGCTGGGAGCAAGGGGGGGCGAGCAGGAGGCTGGTACGGGAGCACATCTGCCAGCGGCTGATTGAAACGTTCAGGAGGTGAGCACCGGCCTCGCTGATGAAAAGCGAGTCCTGCGGTTCACAGAGGCTGCCTCACACCGGCTGGGATAGGCTGCTCGGATTTTCAAGCCCACTGTATTTTTTGTAAGGTGAGGGCTCGTGTTTGCAAAGGGTCAGAAGATGCAGGTGCATAGATCCCATTCAGGAGGAGGCCCTTTACGTGCATTTATTCTTAAGGAATGATTTTGCTGTGGCTCAGAAGGAACTGTATCTCGGTCGTGTTTTCGATTTTTCTCCCATACATTATGGTAAATGTAAGTCTCTCAGAATTGCCTTTCATTTTGGCATCTAAACCCGATGCAGAAATTTTTTCTGGGACCTTGAATTCTATGTCTGTTCTGTTTTCTGATTTCTTTAATGGATAAACAGTTTACTTAATGAGACTGTTTCAAAGGCAGCAAGATCAGACTTTAAAAATTAGTATTGCAAAAATTAAGCTTGTGTTTGAAATATGTAGATGCGTCCCTGAGAACCATCTTGCAAGCTAGGAAAAAATCCAAAAATTTGCCTTTGGACCAAAATGTGAACAACATTTAGAAAATACAACAACATATAGAAAAAAAAGCTTGCCAAACCCAGGAAAAAAAAATTTAAATGCCCCTGGTTGCTGAGTTACTTGGTTTGCTTCACACAGTTTCTTATGTGCATTGGGTGAGCGAGGGGAAATTAAACTTGGGCTATTGTTTAAGTTTTGAATTGGTAGCTTAATACTCCTTCATATATTCTCTTTGGAAGTAAAATAGATATAACATGGATACTCTAGCTCAGTGGTACCCAAAATCCAAATAGAGAATGAATAAAAAAGAAAATTAAGAAGTCCCAAGGAAATCCCCATGTCAACATAGTTAACAATTGAGTTTCATAAAACCAGACTTGTATATTAGAGGGCATGTATTAATTACACTTTTAAAAGGCTTTGCATGAGAATATTCAGAATAACTGCAAAAAGCAAATCTTGTGTAGAAGTCACTCATCCTGCCAAATTTGAAGGCACCACTCCAGAGCATTTGCATTAGAGAGTTCCTCAAATAAATTATTTTTTTTCAACACAGGAAGACAGTCATTCTACTTACCTGTCCTTAGAATCAGCTGAGTCATTTTTAATTGAATTCTTTCAGATCAGCCATCCTGAAATAAGCCACTGAATGAAAAAATTTCCACTTACATGGTTGGAGCTTGTCAGCTGGAAACAGAACATCCATAGAGACGATCAGTGTACCCTAAGCGTGGCAGGGGCTTATCCCGTTGTGTTCCTGCAGGTGGTGAGCACGTGGGACACAACACCGTTCAGGCGTCATCTCCAAAAAGGCTTTCTTCCAGAAGCTGAGGAACAGCACTTCCCATGGCAGCACCTTTGCTTTCCATGGAGCTGAACACAGTGCTATATCTCTGAAACAAGACAGGTGGAGGACTATGACTGAAAATGTCCATTTTAGCACCAAATCTAGAACTCACATTTGGGTCAAACTCAGTTATTTATTATTTTCACTACACAAGCTGATCAGAAATTGAATTGAGGAGACTCTCATAGGCAATTATGAACTCTCTTCTACCTTATCTGCTTGCAAAGAACGGGAATAAATCTCCTTCAGTAAAAGATAAAACTAGGTTTAATTTTATTCCGTCTGAGTCCACAATAGTTTACCCTTCTGCTTGTCAGCTGAGTTGCTATGTTATATGTAGTGTATTAGTACTGCAACCTCTCAGGATATGTAGGTGCATTGTGCTGGGTATTCCAGCCCTGCGTTTGGTACAAAACAGTCTCTGGATAAAACCAGCACTAAAGGTAGGAATGGCAGCAGCGTTTGTCAGTGCCAAGCTCGGTGTCTACAGCCTCCTCAACATTGTTAGCTGTTGAGCTCTTGGCTTGTTTGGCTGCTTTTTAAACATGTTCAGCCTATGAACTCCTCTGGATGTCAAACTGCAGCCGATGATCTGCTGCTTGGAACTGGAAACATTTGGTGGGGTTTTACAAGGACCTGATGTAAGTAAAGTACCATGGAAATCAGGTGCAAGCCACTGCCTTTGCCAAGAAAACAGCTTTAAAGCTTATTGTAAGGCAGAAGCAGGGGATGTAATCTGGGGGCAATCTTTGTCCATTTCTCTGTTTGTCATTTCTGATCTGTATTAATATTCATCCTAACCCGACCCCAGTGGGAAATTACTATGCATTTGTTCTAAATCGGTCAAAACTCCTGAACCAGCCATATGGTGTGAATCCCTGTTTGTCTGGTAGCGCGGAGTCTATCTTTCACAGCCCTGATGCACATACAAAACTGTCTGCTTTCACTGCTTCATAGCAGTGTTGTAAATATAACTGAACTTGTGAAAGAAACAAGGTGTTAATTGATGGTGTACATATTCGTCCTCATAAACGTCTGCTCCTAAACTACTTGTCAAGGTTTCTAAGGAAACCCTTATTCCTTAAAATGGCCAAGGTTCTTGCTCATAATACAGTTTAAAATCTTAATTATCTAAAGCACTTTTTGCTGCGAGGGGAAAGGTGTAGATATGGCCCATCTGTATATTCAACAGTTACTTTGAACTTGGAGGAAGGGAAGATTTTTGTCAGCACTGACTGTAGGAAACCATCGATTCACACATTATGGGAAATGTGATACCGTATTTTCAACTCCAGCTCCTGACTTTCTCAATTAAGACTGTGCGAGACATGCCAGAAGAAGGGGACTGTGTGTCTGATCATGTGCAGACAGTTAAAAACAGTTGTCTGTGGTTGCTTCACTCGTTGTACCTGTTCATTTTATCTGGCTGTGCTGAGACAGGTTGGCATCACGTGGAGGACAGGTCATTACCAAAACTGCAGTGCCTTCCCTTCCGTCATGGTTCTTGTTGCTTTGCTTCCCCGCTGCATCCCACCAGCCAGGTTGCAGCACAGGTATCAAACCCAAGGGATCAGAGCTGGAGACCAGCTCTCGGTTGATGCACCCCTGGGCAATGGGCCCTCCTGGGTTTTTTCCCCAGCCTACACCACACCAATTTATTAAATTCCCTGAGATCATGTTCTTTTTCTACAGGAGCAACTGCTGTGTTGGTCAAAACAAGATTAAGGTTTCTAAATCAGAGCACGTGTCTATTATGCTGTTTGATTTACATTTGAAATGTATACAGGTACCTCTGTAACTCAGAGAATGTGACCAGTGTAGCAAAAGCCATATAAAATCCCCAGATCTGAACAGACCCGGTAGGATACCTGAGCATCAGGTGTGAGTCGTGCCTGCTGACTTACACTCTGCAGTGCAGCTGTCTGCCCCCCTTGAAACGCTGCATATCCTCCAGCTGCTTGGACATGTGCTGATCCCTCCCCTTAACAGAGGCAAAGAAAGGGATGTTCAGGAAAACTCAAAAGTGACCGTTCCTGTCATATCAATCCTTCTCACAAAACTCTATGACATAGCCTAAGAATCATGTCTTTATTATCGCAAGCAAAGCTTCAGGAAAAAAAAAAATTGATGATCTGTGATTCTGTATTTCCAAATCATTACTGAAAAAACAGACTTGTAGGTCTGCCAAATCTTTGGCTCTGCTAATACTCTAAAGCTTCCCAGGGCCATACAAGGATGAGCAATGTTCTCTGGCCCTCAAAATCCTCACAGTTTCAAGGCATAAAATGAGGTGCCCTATATTTCTGAGGCACGGAATCCAACTGGCATTGTTTTATTACCCCCATGCACTGCTAGTCCTTCCCAATTCATTTTTAGATGGAATTGTATTTTCCCCCAGAAAGAAAAGGGAATTGTCCGGACTGTATTGTAACATTTGAGTCGCTGCCAAAGAAGATTACAAAACCGTGTGGATAAACCTGCCCAATTGCAGGTGGACAACTTGCTGTTGTTATCAAATAACTCTCCATCAGTCCTGTCTTTCAGCCACTCAACAACTGCCTTGGTAGAAATTACTGAACACATTTTCCCTGCCATAAAAATTGGCCAGAGCTATATTTCTGGATTCCAAGAAAGCTTCTGACAGCCAACCATGATACTTTATGTAATAAGTTGTCAGCACACTGTGTATCACCTAACGCTGTCACTTGGCTTAGGTCAAAGCTGTCAAATTGCCAACAAAATATTGTTACTAGAAGCACTAAATCTTCTTTTCAGCCTAGTCCTGTTGGGGTCCATCAGACATAGTCCTTGGCCTGTTATTGTTTATGCTGTGTTTAAATGACCTACACATGAATATGCATGAAAAACAAAGCTTACATATATGTAGACAACATTGCCAGCAGATGCTGCAGTCACGTTTCAAAAAGATCTGTGAATCTAGGGAAGGACCACTTATGGTCTGCTTATGGTTTTAAAAACATACATATAAAATGTTCCAGATCACCATCATCATCAAATCTCAGATGCAGAGCTTCTCTGGTACACATGCAGTTTAATTTATGTTGTACATTAAACTGACATCTGAGTTACAGGTTTTACCCTTTGACTATAAAAAAAAGATGAATTTTGGACAACTCATGCAGCCCTGGGGTGAGAGGCCAAGAAACAAGACAGACACCTAAGAGGGGGATTTGGGAGCTGTCCTGCCTGGGATGTAGATGTGAACTGCCCCAATGCAGCTGATCTCTGAAGGCTTCTTTTCCTTTCGTGTCTTCTGGGCTGTGGTGTAACAACTGCTCAGCTGATCCTAGAGGTGGAGAAAGGATGGAATGAGAAGAAAGAGCCTATAGTCAGGACAAGATCTCAGTTGAGAGTGTGAGATCATAAAGCCTGAATTGTGGGTGCAATGCTCACACTACCAGGATTACAGTACTTAAAGGGAGCTTATGAAAAAGAGAGAGCGACTTTTCACATGAGCAGATCGTGATGGGACAACACAGAACAGTTAAATCAAAACAGCAGAGATTTAGATTAAATGATGTAAAGAAATTCTTCCCGTGAGGCACTTGAAAAGGTTGTCCAGACAAGTCATAAATGCTCCATCCCTGGAAGGGCTCAAGACCAGGATAAATGGGGTTTTGAGCAACCTGGTCTAGTGGGTGGCATCCTGGCCCACTGTGGCAGGGGTTGGAATGAGATGAACTTTAAGGTCACTTCAAACCCAAGCCATTCTATGATTCAGTGAACCAGTGATTCAGACCAGGAATTTCAAAAGTAACCTATGAGTTGAGGCTCCTCAGTTCCTAGATGCCTGGTATAAGTGTCTATAAAGGGTCTTAAGTGTCCATAATGCTGAGAATTAACAATGTCTAAAACTTAAGACATCAACATTTCATACTGAAAGGCTGCTCTAGCCTTAAAAACCACCTTTGCAAATTGGATGAGAGGGCTCCGTGCAGCACCTTACGCCAGCCCTTGCAGAAGTACGTCCACCTGAGATGTTTCCACTCTTTGTCACAGCAGCTCTTTCTGTACTGCTAAATTAAATGGAGGACCGGTTCTCTGGCTCTCTGGCTCAGACAGGCACAGCTTTACCAGCTGCATATCACCAAGCTCTGGCTCTGCCCTGGGCCCTGCAGGATGCTCCCACAAGCCTGGGATATAAATGTGACGTTCTGGCTTTGTCATTGCTCTATTTGGCGCTGAATCACGAGGGTTGCAGGCCATGAGGGTGATGTTTTCCTAGCAGAAACCCCCAAGCACTGTGCTGCAACCACATGGGATGAGGCATTGAGGAGAGCATCCTGGATGCCTGCAGGACAGAGGCAGCAAAACCTGGTGTGCCCTCGCTGACTGTGCCAGCTGCATCCTGGTGTTCCCTGAGGGAGGGAAGTCGGCACATCTCAAGACCACTCCGACGTGTGAGCTCACAGCTAATGGCTAAGCAGCCCGGACAGCCAGCAGTCAGGCTTGCTCCCTAGCCCCGTGTAATTTAGCAGCACAGACACAGTCTGTGACAACTTGATTTTTGCTTTGAGAGTGAGCGCCAGGCTCATCCGTGGGGTGTAATGTGTGACTGTGGCTCCTGGATCACTCTGCCAGGGCAATCCAGGCGTGACACAGCCTGCAGTCCCCTCCACTGCTGCCCATCGCTTTCTGGGAGCCCAGCCTGACACTTGTGGTAATTTGTGCCTAATCCTGTGTTGCTCAAGAGATGAACAAAAAGAGGAAATCATTTTATTTGGCAGCTTTATATAGGGCTGGGAGGAAAAAAACCCCAAACTTGAGTCCCTTTTTTCCTTTTAATATAAAGCAACTGTTAGGACCATTTACAGATCTACACATTTAGTTTCTTATTGCTTTGGTTAATGGTTTGATTTAAATGGCAGCAAAGGTTCTACCAACTCTGCACTATTGATTATGTGGTCAATAACTGGATACAATTATTATGCCAAAATGCATTCTTGTATTAATGCTGATGTGAAGACATTTCAAAATATAAAGCAGCAGTGGATATGTTGTGACTCAGAGCAGAGAATCAAAGTCACAGCATGGGATTGCAATAAAGAAAAGAACACAGTAATGAGGAGAAAAGTCTAAGAGAGAAAAAAAGGCAGCACTTGACAGACTCTTTGCAAGTTAGAAAACAAGCAGTTCTGAGAGCCGCATCGTTAATGAAGCCTAGTTTACTATGAAACTGTGTCCTATATTCCTGTTCCACTCCTCCTCCCCACCAACCATCCCAAATCCTCACCATGTTCCCTATGGCCTCGATGGCCTCCCACAGCATCGTCCCCCCATCCTGTTGTCGTCCCCCAGCACTGTCACCTCTCTGCCATCCCCCACATTGCCCGAGTGACAGCGTGTGCCCTGGCCTATCCCAAGGGATGAGGGTGCTGGCTGTCTGGCCAGTGAGCACCTCCTGCTTGGCCAGCTGGCAACGAAACCCCGCAGATAACTGCTGAGCTCAGGCTCCTGCCACTGAGCTCCTCCCCGAGGAAATCTCCAGCACGGCATTACCTTGGATCCTTCTTCCTTTTGCAGATGCTGCTTTTCACAGTTTCTGATAAAATCACATATCTGAGAGCTACAGTCTGTAAAACTTGTTTACATCAATCATCAGTGGATTCAAGAAGTTATGAGGGATGGGATGGGATGGGATGGGATGGGATGGGATGGGATGGGATAAAATGAGGGATGGTCTTAGGAAGCAGAGGTTTAAGTCTGTTTTTTTCCTTGCAAAACAGGCAAACTTTATCAGAATTCCTGTCCTGTATCTACTTTTCCAAATGAGAGCTACAACAAACAGCTCTGATCAAAAGTCTCAGTTACAGCCTCTTTCAAAAGCTCATTTTCCCTTTAAAGAGATATTCAGGTTAGCTACATTTAGGCATAACATAAAGTCCACGTAAATACAAACCAACAACTAAAACAGCCTCAGTTTTCCTCAGCCATTGGTATGCCATGGAAAAAATAATGCTGCCCTCTAAAAAAACTGCAGCTGCATGTACAGCTCAGTCTGAGCTTTGGCTCACAGCCATATTCCTCATTTTAACTGTGTCTTGTGGAGTCATGAGGCTCCCACTCTTTCATCCCAGGGTGTCTGGGGATAACTGAGGCAGATATGACACGAGAAGTAATCAAGAGGTTTCAGCATTCACAGCGACCCAGGATTCTGCACAGGACTGCTTGATGGCATAATTAAAAGTCTAATTCAGAGACCAGAATTAAAGTTCATCTGCCACTTTTACGCTTTTTCCCTGCTTTTGGACCTTTAATTTTTCTTCATTAATAATATTCTAGAAGAATGCCTATGGATATTTTTTTATTTCTTTAAAATGACTGGAATAGATCTACTCTGCCACATACCTAGATCTGTTAGCTCCGGGAGGTACAACCTGGGATCAAACTTTCTGACACATTTAATGTAAAATTTCCTTAGTTATATGGATAAATTTCCTGAGTTGTATGGATAAAACTTGGACCCTAGCAGTGACAAGCATCTTTCTGGCAGCTTATCGGAAAGATTTCCATACAACTCCAATAGCCATTGAGAAAAGCAAAGTGTGATTTATATACTCCTACACTAGGCATTCCCACAGAACCACTAGGCTGTGATCACAGCACATTATTAAATGCGGAGAACATGACAAAACCAGGACATTTTATAAAAACCCTTAGCATTTTTTTCAAATCACAGCTAATTTCCACCAGCTGACAGGAAGCCCATTTTGCTCTTCTATACATCCTCTTTCTCAAAAATGTCCAGTTTATGTTTGCTTTGACAAGTTTGGTCTCGTTTTAAAAAGTGTTAGGTTTTTTAAAATTTAAAAAATCCCTAAGCCAACCACCTTTCCAAATAAGTGGATAAATAAACAATTACAGAACTGAGAAAATGCTGACATTTGCAAAGGAGGAGGTAAAGAGTAACAAATCAGAAGTGGGTGAGAAGGTGAAAATGGTTATATGGTCCTAACTGCAGGCACTGAATAGAGTTGTGTTTATGAGCAAGTTCAACACACACACGTGTCACACATTTAGGGTAATGATGGCCATATGGCAGAGCCTGGAACGGCCAGGAGTGACAGTATGACTGAATCATGCCTTGTATTCGACCACCTCATTGACTCCCTGACCATCCATCCATCTCTGCCAAAGCTCTTGAGATGTTCCAAACCTCTAAACAGATAAAGGCTTTTCTTCTAAACCAATTTGCTAGATCATTTCTTTTGTATTTCCTGCTCAAGCATCAGGACAGATGCTTTATATCACTGGGAAGGAAACCTCTCCTTCCCAAAGATTTAGAGGTTACCAGAGTCACAGAGGAGGCTGAGGCTCCCTTTGAGCCTGGGAAGAATGTGAGAGAATGGACATTCAATGCAGTACAATTCTATGGGATAAAATCTATTGTAGGCCATTTCAAGAAGATTTTATGTCTTCTGGATTGTGGATCCATGTTACTTCCTTCCTGGCAAAAATATGGTTCAAGGTTATGGATCCACATTGAAGTTTAATAGTAACTTCAACATCAGAAATATTTGTTTGACTTGTATCTCCCAATGTCATAGAAGTTCAAATACTGCAGCGGCAATATTTTAAGGGAGAAAACTGAGTTAAAAATTTGAGGCCAACAGGTCNAAAAAAAAAAAAAGGAAGGAAGCTGAGTGTCTATTTCTTAAAAGATATTCAGAAGACCACCAGATCTTATGAAGAAATTTGCTTTTTAGAAGATGTGTGTTTTAAAAATGCAAAGAATCTTAATCAAAGAAAGTTCACTTCATTCCCTTCCCCCCCTTTTGAAAGAAAATAAAATATGAAAATTCGAATTGAAGAGTGTATCTGTGAGACACTGGAAGATGCTACCCAAGGGTGTTCACTGCAGAGAGGAGGATAGCTGTATGAAAATGAATAATTTTGTGGGGAAAGGATAGAGAGTTGTTGCTATAAGAAAAAAATCTTTTTGATTGACATGAGAAATTGCTGCCACATGAAACAGTTCATCTTCTTTGAAGGGCTCTTTTGTCAGTGAGGTCAGGTCAAAGAGGTTTGAAAGGTCCTCATCAAAGGAAGTTGCCCTTCTAGGCCCAGTACATTCCCTAGCTGGAGTAGTCTTGGCTTCAGGAACTGTATGGAGATGTGGGAAGCCGGGGGATGGCAGCTGCATAGCTAAGCAACCGGGGCTGGCTGAGCCATGAATCAACACTGTCACCTGCTGTGGGCAAGATAATCTCCTCATCCGGGCTGGTGGATAACTGCTGCACACGGGCGAGTGTTCCAGAGCCGGGATGTGACCACAGCACTGCCCTGCTCGGCTTGTGTTTGTAAATACAGAGCAGGAGGGGGTCCCTGTGCTCACCACCCTGCGCCCCAGAGCCAGGGTTTGGGTTTGCGGCTGAAATAGCAATGTGAGCCCCTTCCCACCATTCCTGTCTCAGTGCTATTCCTTAGATACCCTCCCTCATTTGGGAGTGGGAATGTCCAGGTTTTTCCATGCGGTGAAGGAGCATTGTCCCTGGGGAGGGCACAGCGCCTGTTTGCGATAAGAAGGAGCAACAAACATTAAATTCCAGCCCTAAGCCTCTAGTCCAACATGCCCATGTCACCTCTCTGCCCTGATGTCACTAGCCACCAGTCACTAGTTTTGTAGGTGTCCCCCACCACCCCACTCGATGATGGAGATGCTGAATAACCAAACCCAGGACCAGGGTGTAGGGTCTCAGACCCAGCCAGCTAGCCAGTCACTGTGCTGCACTGGGCTCAGCCAAAGCAAGCCAGAGCTGCAGCCTGAGGGTCCCATTCCTCGCTTCCACCCTTCTCCCACAGCCTCTGCTCCAGTGGGACCTGGTGTCGCCCTGCAGAGAGAGAGTATGGGAATTAGCATCTCATTGAGATGGGAGATGCAGCTCCCACCTCTGCCAGCAATGTGCAGAGCCCAGCCCTGGTAAAGGTCAGTTCATTTTTAAAAATTTTTTCAGGGTAATTTTTAGGAAGGCTCAAAAATTTGGGGACTTCTGTTTGTTCTCTAAAAGGAAGTTGCCCTTCTGATATAATTGTGCAAGTCCAGGCTCTGCTTCCTTGAGTAGGAATTTCAGATGCTCAGTGCCTTAAAGCCTCACTCAGCTGATTGCAGGCAGTTTCCCCCACTGCTCGCTCAGCCACATCTCAAGCTATGTGAAAAATCACCTCTGTTGATTAGGACAGGGCTTTCCTTCCTGATTGCATTGCCCTGTTTACTGTCATTGAATTCTTGAATCAGGAGGATGTTTTGTTTGTTTCTCAAATTTTAATTGCTGTATGACTTTCCTCTTCTTCGCTAACCTGCTCTTACGTTTTAGCAAACAGTTCCAGAGGTAATTGCTGAATTTATATATTCATGGAAATCCAGCAGATATGTACGATAATAGCACAATTTGATATTTATGAAGTGCCACTTTTTTATAAAGGTAGAATTTCAGTTAATTATCACCAGCCTGTTTATTAACACTTGGAAATGGAAAAATAATGAATGGGCACATCGTTTATTCATTAAAATGCTGATGATGAGTTGCCCCATTCATAAATTAGTCTTGCATTTCACTTCAGCGTAGCACTGCCTGTGCTGGTGGGTTTTGAAGGTCAATTGTACTTTAACCCATGGCTTCCTGCAAAGGGTGAATCTGTCACCTTGGACTGTGATCACAGTGACTCTTGTCAACCAAACAGAGTCATTCTGTGAGCAGTTTGGCTTGGCAGGGTGTGTAGGCAAAGGCAGAGAGCTGCAGCAAGCGCCACTGCTCAGGACATAATTCTCTTTCACTTGGAAGCAGTGCATCTGTCTCTATCAGACAGCAAGGATTGATACACTGAGCTGGGAAGGCACTCCTGTGGACATTCTGATATGTCTTCTGAAATGAATGCCCTTCCCTCCCACAGACAAAATCCAAGCTGTTCTTGGGGAAAATGCCACTTTGCTGTTGTCCTTCTGATGAGAAATCCCACCCCCATGACTGGCAGAGCTATGTGGGCAGGGCATTTTAATATATGTGCAGGTGAAATTCAGAGCAAGTATCTGAATATTTTGGGCCAACTACTACCCTTTTAATTTGGGAGACCTCTCTGCCATCCCTGGGAGGAGTGCGTGAGGGCATGCAGAGCCCTGTGGGAGAACAGGGACAGCAGGAGCAGAGCTGAGACAGAGAGGCTGGGTAGAGGACACCTCCTCACTGCTGTTTGCTGTTCAGGGGAGCATTGAGAAGATGCCACACTAGAATGAGATCTGACAGAGAGACTTTTTCCTGAATTCCTACAGTCATTAAAATGATCAAGGACTTCTTTCCAGTATAATGTTAGCCCTGGGGTCAATATAAAGTTGTGTATTCCACTCTGCCCATCCTCAGCCTTCCTGCAGCACAGGCTGGATGTTGCCTGGTGCAGTTGAGGAACCACGGATAACTGCTGCCCTGGGGGCAGCTGGACACTTTCTGTAAAGTTCTCTGGATGCCTTTGTGCAGGGGTGCCACTGAAATGTCAGCTGTTATGAGTGCAACCACTCTGCCAGATGTGCTAAACATGCCAAAGATGAGAAAGTAGGTGCCGAAATATTCTATGATGGCTAAATGGAGAAAATGTCTTTGAAGCCATCTTGAGCTGATGCCCATTTCCAATAGGTTTGGAGTAATCCACAACACAGCTGGAGCTTGAGAGAGACCTGAGGTGTGAAATGACACAATGAATAGCTAATAGTGGCTGTTTCCTGGACAAAATACCTGCCAGTATCAAAAGCGAAGCAAACGCCTCTGGCTGCGGGCTCTGCTACTGGCAGTAAGCAGCTCTCTCTTCTGAAAAAAAACCTGTATTGTGAAGAGAAGGAAAGCTAATGCAGTTTAGCACAGTAGCTCCAGGTCTGGAGATGAGCCTCCCTCCCAGCACACGTCTGGGTCAAGCTCTGCTAGCAGCCCCCAGATGCCCAGCTCCTCTGAGTGTGGCCGGCAGTGACGTTAGCTGGGTGCTCCTGTGCCACTAAGGCATGTTCAGAGGATGCTATTCCTTTCTGATAGCGTCATCACTACTTGCTCAGGTAAGGAGGAGTAAAAGACTTGTTTTAGGAATGATGGCAAGGCAAAAGAATTATCCTGAAGGGCCACAGAAGGGCAGATGTGGTTATCTAAACATGAAGCTACTTACAAGCAAGGTGGGTTTTCTGAAAAACAGGTCTACAGTGACCTTGAACAGGACCAATATCTCTCAAGTGTTCATGCTTCACAAAGCTGTTCAGAGATAAGTCCAGGCTGCTAACATTGGTTGCTAAGACTATATATTGGCTTATTTTTCCAGTGGCATGTTTGAAAACAAGAATGCAAGAATCAAATTGAGGGTGGGGGTTTTTTTAGCTGTCTTTAAAAATGCATAAAGTTTTGCTTCAAGTGTCACTGTTGGAGTTTTACTATTATGCTAACAATCCAGGCTACCCGCTGAATGCAACGGGCTACAGGCTTCATTTGGGGATTTTGCCTACTGTGAGCATTTTTTCGTTTCTTTTAAAATAAAATACCATTCTCAAGTGCCCACCTTTCAGAGTTTCTTTCATATTTTTTTAAATAAAAGAAAGTTTAGAGAAATTATCTCTGCATTCATACATGTTGCTTATAAAGTCAAAGAGAAGTATTTCTCCATTGTTTTTTCCCTCATCATCTACAACTAAAATGCAAAAAGCCACTGAACTTTTACTCAGCTTAAGGCACACTGCATTCTTTTAAGCACTGTGATTCTTCATGAAATAGCCAACTGAATTTTAAAATACGTGTCAAATAAAATGACTAGCAAGGACAAACTAAAGTTAACATTTGACTTTTTCTTTTGAAGTACAACTAATTTTCTTGCAAAACTACAGCATCAGTTCCTGCAAAGCACTTCTTTTGTTATTGATTGGAGAGATATAATATATAAAGCTGCTGCCTGTACCACTCTACAATAATTAAAAGTACTTAATCATGCAGCTTGGAGATTTATTTTAAATGCACAAAATATGTTCCTTATTGTGATTCACAGGAATTTACTGGTCTAATTTCTTTAGAGACCAGCAGGAATATATATTGACTCTGGTTTATTTATAAACCAGCTATTTAAATTACCAAGTTATTTACACTGTTATTGTCTCCATCATTTAGTCACCATTTGCAAAGGTTTCACATTGCTCTTAATTTGGCACTCCCTAGTGCTAGTAGTACTTATGGGAGAGGGTTATTTAGGAGGTAGTCAAGCAAGCCATCTTGGTATGGGTGATCTCCTCCTTGCCCCAGACAGGCTTGTTCTCTTGGTGACCTCCTTTGGAAGGGGACAACAAGCTGCACCCTGGAGGGTGTTGCAACTGATTATCATCACGGTACCAGAAGGAAATAAGGCAAATTACAAGGACCCATAGATCCAGGAGGCTCGGCTGCCCTCAAGGTCTGGATTAAAGAACCTCTGGCCAGATGTTTATAACATTACCCAGCTGTAAATTGTTCTGTTGGGGAGGACAGGGAGCACCAGGGGAGGAACATGTTGACTGAAGTCACCTGAGATCCTGATCTGATTCTGGGATTACATGAAGGAAGGAACAGGCTTTGGGTGGACCTGGCTGACCCTGTTCTGTCTTAGTCCACCAAAAATGTATGTAAAACATCAAGACCACGAGGCTCTGAAGTTGCTGAGGAAAACAATTATTAAAGGAATAATTCATTCCTGATAGTGAGGACATTACCTGCTCTTTATTTTCATTTCTAGCAGCATTTTTTGTTAAAGTCTAAAGCACACAGAACACTACTTATTTTCACAGCACTCACACTCCCTCTCTTCTTTTCTTTCCTGTCCTAAAGTCTGTGTGTAGAGGATTGAGAATAACAGCTATTATTTAACGCGTGGCTTTTATCCCATGGCGCTGAAGGACCTCCCTGAATGTCTCCAGTCGAGAGACAACTGTGGAGCAGACCGCGTCGAAGAGCAACCCCAGCGGCCCCTGTGGGGAGGGGGGCAGCAGGTGCCCCCCACTTTCAGAGGCTGCAGGGGGAGGGGGTGAAGTGCCCTGGTGAGCCAGCCAGCCCCTGCATGACAGCAGAGCTGCCAGGCACTGGCGGGGCCGGGAGGTGCCATCTGACATCGCGCCAGAAGCCTTTCAGAGCGGATGAAAGGGACTGCAACTCAAGTGTTTGCACTGGGTTCTGTTTTCGGTCGGCTTTAGGATGATTGTCTCCAGGGTGAGCTTGGAGAGGCAACTCATGTTTTAGCTTGGGTTGACCTCAGCACTGCAGGAACTGGGAGCTGTGTACAATTATACAACTCAGTTTTCATTTTCAACAGCAAAAAAGGAATGGATTCAAAACACCCACAGGGGAAAAAAACCCCACAGATGTTTGCAAGCACTGAAGTTTATTTCCTTCTAGGTGCTTCAAGAAGGAGTCTCAGACAGGGGGACGAGCACCATGAGCACCACACCAGCCACATGCAAGGACAGCATGGGAGCCACCTGTGGCTTTGGGGCACAGTTGTCCAAACATCACCTTAAAAACACGGCTCAGTGCGGTGCCAAACCAAGGTGTTCACCAGTCCTAGTACCTGCCATCCCATGTTTTGTTGTGGCTGCTGCTGTGATGAAAAAGCCAACAACAACAAATAAACTCTCTGAGATAACGTGGTCTCTTCCACAAGGAGATGATTGCTGCTTTCTTAAAGAGGAAATCACTGAAGTGCGCACTGCTTTGTTGCCTTGTATTTCTAAAGCCCATTCCACATAAGGGATGAATCCCTTCACTTAGACAATGCAGGCAGATTCAGAGCACATTTTGGAATAAGGAGAATTTTAATTTTTTTTCAGTGGTCTTTGGATCATAGCATTGGAGTTTTTATATTCAGAACAGTTTTAAGGGAACTGAAAGAGTTTCAGAGGTATGGGTCTGTTCTCAAGCCAAGAGATGCTGATCCAGAAATTTTACAACACTGTACTTTCTCTCAAGATATCCAAAATGCCATGAATTATGTATCCAACCTTGAAATGTTGTTAAAAATATAATAGAAAGTCACACATTGTGCATATTTAAGTTTTTTTCAATACTCATACTTCATAGTTTTGAGCCAGATTTCTTCTCCTCCGTGACATTTGTCCACACTGAGAACGGAGTCCAAAATATGCTTAAGGGCAATTGAAAGTTGTTTGGAATTTTTCTGATTCAAAGCATTTACTTACTGTGCAGGCTGCCAAAAATTCCTCAGTTTAAAAACACTGGGCACCTCATTTTCAGTTTTTCTCAGCAGTCATCCCATTTATTTCTTTGGAGCTTTAATATTCTTACAGGTTTTATTTAATTTTCACATCGTGCATTTCAAGTTCATTTCTGTGGAGTGCCTTTAATAGATATTGTTTTAATTCCCAGCATACAGATCTTCATCGTTATTTATGGTTAATGTTTCCTCTTGGACTAAACCCAAGAAACTGAAGAACTTGGCTCCGGAATATGGCAGACACATAGAGGGAATGCTCTGACAAGTGAATTTGGGATTTAATTGGCTTGTACCACTAGATGCTGGGTTTGAAATGTATTGACAGAAAAGGACTGAAAGAGAAGCCTTGAACAGTACAAGCATTGTTACCCTGATAAAATGGAGAGCAAAACAAGTAGTGACATTCCTTTTTCAGGTTGTTACCAGCCCTTCAGCCTCCCCCAAACCAGCAGAGAAGCTGCTCTTCAGTAAATCTTCAGCTGGTGTAAAGCAATTTCCTTTTCAAGTCAGGGCAGGTATGTCATTTTATACCACCCATACATGTCTGCTGCCACCTTTGCAAGGGAAAAACAGATAGTAAGATAACTATTAGGACTGCATCTGGCAACAAAAGAGTCTCCAAACCAAAATCTGACTGATCTGAAAAAGAAGTACGTAGCCACTTCATTTCAACCCACATGGACAGTAGATACAGGCATCCACTTACAGGTAGGACAGAGGATAACATCTCCCCATTCTCTGAACTCCATATACGGAACTCTGCAGAAAGATTAAAAAAAAAGGTTAAAAAAACCCCAAAAACTCAAACAAAAAAAAAGGTCTTTGACACGTTAGGGGAAATTCCAGAAAAATCTCTGCTCAGAGCACCAGTTGCAGTCAAGGATTCTGGTATTCATCCATCTTCCCTCTAATAACCTTTCATTATCAGTAATAAAGATAATTCAAACATGGGTAGATCCTATTTTACACTGAGAAGAGCTAGCTATGGTCAAGGGCAAGTCATGAAAAAAATCTATTCTGAATTTTCAAATCGTGAGAAAAGGAGACCTTGTATCACACTAAAAAGAAACCTTCATTCGCATAGGTATTGAAATCCTGACCTTTCCTGCTCTGAACCACATTACTCAGATGGGAGGATGGAGGGAGCAAGAGAGGGGCAGAAGATGAGAGGTACAGATTGCCTTATGTCATCAATTTGTGCACTGTAAATGAAATTAGAATACATACTTTTATGACACTAAGTGCTAATTCTTCAGGTCTTAATTGATGCAGGGGGTGGATTTACTTGATTAAAGACAGTAAAACCCAAACCAGCAGAGATTTCTGCTTAAAAGGAGCATGCATGTTATGGTCTGTAAAGGAACCTGAGAACTGGAAAATTAAATACACTACTATATTTCTTAGAAGAGATAAGCTTATTCCTACTTGGAATGTATTTAATTATTACCAAATCAATTTCCTCTGATATTCTTAGTTTCAATAACCTTTCACAGTTAACAATACGTACTTGAAGGAGTCCTAATGCAATGTGTGTTCTCGTGCAGCAAAAGGAAGTGCTACAAACCTCTCTCAGATTTAGCAAATGACTTATTTGTTCTCCCCCTTCTAAGTCAAATTATGTACAGCATTTCTGAGAAAGATATTTCATGTCACCTAGATCAGTATAGGTGTACACAGCAGATTGCCTTTGTCAAATATGAGGTAGCTGAAAAAGCAGCTTTTACTTCTCCTACAGGGAGTATTTGTCAGTCTGCTTTGCAAGAGCATTCTGATTCACTTACACATGTTGCTAGAAGCATCCCGATCACCTGCTGCTGCTGTTTACTGGTGGAGGGGGTTTTTAGCCTTTCTTCTAGCTCTCCATATAGGTCATACAGTATGCATGCAATTCAGTTGTGATTACACAACAAAATGGGCTAAAACTTTGCAGATTTGGAGACATTTTGTTTAGTGGCTAGTGAGGCAAGTGAGGAGGGTACTGGCTTGTAGTGCTTCTTTGTCCTGCAGGCATCAGCCAGTGCAGCAGATGGATCAGTCCTTAAGCAGAGACACTTGATAAATCCTGGTGCTTGTCTAGGTGTCAATGGGGACATAACAGTGTCCTGTCATGCTTAGAGTTTAGGACTATATTAGAGAGGAACATAATACATTTTTTCATCTCTTTGAATTTGCATATCCATAACTCTATATGTGAGCGCAATAAATGCAAATCTGTTCCTGCAAAACCCTTCCCATAGGCTTTAAAATGTGTGCAATTTTTGCAGAAAGCTGGGTCCATAAAATCACTTTCACTAATCACTGTTTCGCTAATTACCTGAACACTGTATCTCAAATAAGATCCTGACGCTCCCTCAGGACAAAGTAAAGGTGCAAGTGCACAGGGATAGTGCAAGTCTCTCTCTGCTTCCCACACCAAGAAACCTCTTTCACAGCCCTGGGAAGGGGCTGTGCACGCCAGTTTTTGCTCTGTTGAGTCAACAAGCAGCAGTGCTGATCCAGCCTTCAGCGTTTGTAATGAAGACATTTTCTCCTGAAACAGGAGTAAATTTATTTCAAGCAGAATTCTAAATAGTCTTTAACTTATAAAGTCATGTAATACCAGGGACAGATTTGAACCAGTAACCTACATAGAAAAGGGCTTTATATCATGTGTTTTTTCCCTTGGCAAATAAGTCACCTACAGCCCAAACATTGGTCCTTGGATTTAAAAATACTTCGCTGCATATTTATAATCTGCTTTTTGTATATTTATGCCTCTAATATTTGTAAATTCTTATTATGCATCCCTCTCCCACTCTTAATCATCACCTAGCAAAGATAACTAGCTATCTTTCCCCTTGTAAATGAATTCACTCCATGCCCCTAATTATTTTTGTAGGTCTCGTTTCTCCTGTAAGACAGAATCTTATGATTAAGGAAGTGCCTCAAATGAATTCGTTTTTCCTGAATTATGTCTGTAACAAAATCCTTCTGAAAGGGTCTGAGACTTTACTTCAGGGGCTGCTCTACTGTATATTCAGTTTCAGATCCTAGAGACATTTTTATTCTCATTTTCATAGCTAAGTTTTTGCCATTCCTGATAGTTCTGTTTCGTTGTCATTTCTTCCTACCTTTTCTGCTTTTTGGAATATATGTATTATGGATAGTTTTTCATTAGCAATTTTTTTAATCAAAGCTAAATATATGTCACAATTAGGGAAATATGTGTTTGTGCAGCTCACAGATTTTTAGACTGGGAGGGCTTTGAATAACCTGGTCTGGTAAAAGGTCCCCCTGCCCATGGCAGGGCATTGGAGCTAAATGATCTTTAGGATCCCTTCCAACCCAAACTATTCTATGATTCTGTGATTCTTTGTGTATTTGTGTCAGACAGAGAAAAACCTCATGAAGAAAGAATCTGTTCTCTTTCTCAGCTGTCTTTTGCATCTTGATGAGTTAAAACTTACACAAGTGACAAGAATCACTCTTGTACCTGACCCAACTTTGGCCCCTCTTAGGGCTGAAGTTTTGCAAAGGGTTTGCTGTCCCAGGCAGGCTAAATATCATTTTCCCTAAAATAAAGGCTTCATTTTGCCACTCACTGCTATTCATCCCAGTCTTCTTCCACAAAGCAACATGACATGTTTTCCAATTCGTTTATAGACCCAGTAGCTCCAGTCCCATTCCCATTTGTTGCACTCTATTTGTTGCTTAAGTGAAAGGCCCTACAGAGACCGCAGGCCTGGGGGACGACTGGCATTCAAAACCAAACAGGTTTAGATAAAGATTGAAGGAAAAGTGATGAAGGAAACACAGACAGGGGTAGGAAAGAACAAAAGATAAAAGATTATGATGAGTGAGAACATAGAGATGGCACCTAAATTTAAGATCTAAATTTATTTTAAAGTTGTTCAGTTGTCATTTGCACAGATAATTACTGGAAACTGCAAGAGAAATATTTACAGGAATTTTGATGCTCAACTGTTACAGTAATATGAAAGAGCATTGATCCAAACCTGCTATCCTGCTTCAACAGATTCGATCCAAACCTTTTATATCACATCAGCCAGGAAATTTAAATTGTGATAGGGTCAATTATATTCATCAGCTCTTGCTTTGGCTTCTCAGAGGGACTTGGGGTTTATGAGATACTGGGAAGCCACATGAAAGACAACACCAGTCCTACGGTACCTTCTCCTTTATATGTCTGTTCAAAGTCATCTCTATTTCACTGTGCATTGTACTCTCCCATTCAAATCTGTATCACTTTTTCTTGTAAAAGCATAAGAAAAGGTTATGATTTCGTCAAAACATTTACCTCATCAAACATTCATATTGTTGATTCCCTCCCATCAACATTTTTAGATAAGTAAAAATGAAAACATATTAAGCTTTTAGAAGGCTTATGGTAACTCTGCCTGTTCTTTGGTGCCACAGTAACAGAAAAAAATACTGACTTCTGAACTGCAAATGGTGTGCTTCCTAATGCTTACCAAGGAGCCTGCTTTCATGCCCTTAAAAATATACTATTCAATGAATTTAAGTCATGTGAATACATGCCAGATTGATTGTTCCAAAAGTAATGTGTTACTGTTGTGTATATATGTCCGAAACTAGTTAAAAAGTTCACTGAAAGACAACCTTTTTATTTATATTTCCTCATTGCTGTAGACCAGAAAGAAAAGTAAGAGAACCATTACCACCCATGTAACCTTAAAATAAAAGAAGACATTTATTAATAAAAAATTGCTACAAATTAACATTTTTTGAATTTTTTTTCACTCAGTCTGTGAGCAGGGTGCATGCTCAGCTACAGGACGCGTACAGTGTAAATAGGTAAAAGAACAGTCAACAAGAAGTCTGTAGCAAGGAATATTACATACAGAAGAGGTTTCAATTAATCAGAGTTTTAATGGGATGGAGAAGAGAATCAAAATTTGGTAATGAGGGAGGTATTAAACTATATTAGAGACAATCCCTTGTTCCCCAGGGTGAGAAAACACAAGAAGAGAGAGATTAGGCTGAGCAGTAACAGAAAGAAACTATGAGGAAAACAAGGCAATTACAATTATTGAATTTACTCAATATACATGCAAACACACAATTGAGACCAGTCCTGCATATGCTGTGGCTAGATGAGCAGAGATAGATATTTCATCTTGGATAGCAACCTGCCACACACCAGAACTAAAACAAGCATTTTTCAGAGAGCCTGATAATCCCCACACTCAATTTATGTGGATTAGATGAAATTTCCTCTTTCTTTTCAGCAATTTTGGCAGACCATGTACATTACCAAGGGCTACCATTATCTTCCTCTGAACACCAGCAAAATGGTTTGTAATTTTATCTTAGTATTACCAAAGAAACCTGTAATCTCTAGCTACGTTACTTTAAATAATGCAGCCCAGCAATCACATCAACAAGCAGAATCCTCACAAATTAGGAAGTTTTTATCTGAAAGAAAACAACATTATTTATTTGCTATCACTTGTCTTCAAAATAAAATTACCCAGGCATCTTAAGAATGTAAACAACAAGTGTAAATTCTATTCTTTTCTTTTTCCCCTATAGAGGAAACACATTGGATAGATACAAATAGCCCTGTACTAAAAGTGATGCATTTTGGTAGAACTGGTGTAACTGGCAGTGTGTTCAGCACAGTCAATATGCTGTAATCTCTCATTACACACTGGACTGCTATCAAAATGCCTTCTGACAACTGGGCATCTAGATAGATATTTACTAGATTTAATCTCCTTCTCTAGCAGAGGTTTGGAATGCAACGAATTTGGTCGACATTTCTCAACAAGGCTATTGACTGATATTAGTTTCAGCAGAAAACTCTGCAACCTAAATATTTTTCTTTTTTCTGTAAGCATAAACTTTTTACCAAAAAGGATTTCTGGTTGCCATTACAAAACAGTATGGTAATTTGAATTAACCTGTTCTGATCATCTCCCAAGAGATTTTTCCAGGGTCCTAAATGGGCAAAGGATCACAATGCCAAGCAGAGTAGGAATTTATGGGAAGATCAGTGTATTACATAGCAGTCCATCAGTATTAGCTACTCAGATCAATATTTTTTAAAAAATAGTAAGTTAAAAATTATTAGAAATGGGCTTTTTCAGATGTGAACATTTTGGCATCAACAGCAAAAATAACGCTTTAATGGGTTATAGTAGTAAACCAAAAATAGTACTGAACTGTTATCTCATGATGTTGCATAATGAGCTCTGTGAACTAATGAATCCTAAATCAATTCAGGGCCAGTCTTATTTTCACTGACACAGAGAATTCCTGCCTCTGTGTGTGTATGTGTGTGCTCGTGTGCCCATGTCATTATAAATTGTGCTTATTATTTCTGCTCACCACCTTAATGATGGAGCCACTTCAGCATTTCAATACAGTCAGCAAGAACACTCACTCAGGAAACTGGAGGGAGGTTTTTTATGGGCATTCATATTCCTCTTGCTAGAATTATACCTGTACAAATACATATTTCACTGACCTTTCCCTTACTTAACATTAGTGTGACGTTTCCGTTTCCACAGGTGATCTGCAGGGGCTGGGGATAATTTTTCCTTTCCTCACCATACAGTTTGGCTTCTGGCAGGCTTTTTTCTACCTTACTTTGAATTGGCTGCAGCTGGGCAGAACACTGCTGGATGCATCCATTACCTTAGTGCCTTGGTGCTCCACATCATGTTGGCAGGGACTTGAGAAAAGCAGGGAGCCAGCTTGTCTGTGGCACGCAGAGTGATCCACATCTTAGAGTTGCTGAGATGCTTCCATGTAATTCCCTCACTGTTGTGGGGCTTCAGATAAAGGCTCTGCCTTTCAATGTCACAGGTCTGTTCTGGTACTTAGCAGCTTTTTTGAATCTTGTATTAAATTGCTTGAAAAGGTTTAATGACTGGTAGCTCTTGGGGCACAAGAATTAGGTGTTCTGCTCACCCATCCTCCTGGGCACAAATGTGTCACCTTGCTGCTCATCACTGGGCACAAGACTTGTTAACCTGTGCAGCATTTCTTTGCAAGCAGTAAGTGGGAGCACAAGAGAATTGTTTGCAAATTCAAGACAATTACACTGAAAGTGTCTCAACTCTAGGTGTTTGCAAAGTCTCAAGCATTTTCTTCATAAGCTGCTTTGGGCTGGAAAATCCTATAAAATTATGAGGTCTTGTTAGTAAACTTTCCTTACCATTCTTGTCTGGGTAGGAGCATAGATAACATGGTTTGGCTAATGATTTCCAAGGAAAGCAGCTGCACTAATAACGAGATGCATACACTCAGGCTGGGATCCTCCTCGGTCACTGTGATTGCTCCCCTCTACCCAAGGCATTTTATAAAATATGGTAATTAACGCAGCATCTTCAAACAGTCTAAATTTATTGCGATTTATATGTTCAGGAGTGTTGGTAAAAGGCCAGTGCTGGCATTTCTTTAACTAATAATTATTGTGTTTTATTGTTGTTGTTCTCTAACACATTAACGAGCAAGGACCCAGCTTTATTAGAATTCACTTGGCCCCACTGTTCCATGCATATTTATTATGCGAGAGAATAGGATTCTCTTCCTCTAGCCTTCACTAATTTAAAAGAAGATATCCTCAATGAAATGTATTCAAATATTTTGACATTTTGCTTCACCTCACTTACAGAGCAGAAATTGTTTCTGACAGTTATTATACAGTACGGGAATCCTGCTGTTTCACTCTGCTGAAGCGCAGGTTGAAAAGACACAGCAATTGCATTTTGTTCAAAGAGTGATTCTCTGGCCTAGAAATAGCAACACTGTCAGCTGTGATTCACTGGAAGTTTAGATAATATCCACTCTGTACCTCTCCACCAAGAACATGGAATATTTTTTTTCTCTTTTTCTACTTCTTAAAACAGAAGAAAAATGAATCAAA
Source organism: Pachycephala philippinensis (assembly GCA_013397055.1). Taxonomy (NCBI): domain Eukaryota; kingdom Metazoa; phylum Chordata; class Aves; order Passeriformes; genus Pachycephala; species Pachycephala philippinensis. The sequence goes on along the minus strand of VWZT01011116.1, from coordinate 254,375 downwards.
GTGTTGGGTTGGAAGGGAAATTTAGCGCCTCCAACTTTGGGATCTGAAGTAGAGGAATGTGTAGATTTTGAAATGTAAGGGGAAACTGGGAGAAATGGGAGTGGGAATTTTTTCCTTCTTTCAGATGCTTTCAGTTCTGTGTTGTAAACAGACCTATTTACAAGACAAATTAGAAGAGGTAACAAATGTAAATACCTGAGTATTTTCAAAGACTTAAAATTACCAAAATAATTATAGGCAGCACCTGCCTGATTATTCTTTTGTATCATGCTTCCAGTCATGCTACATGTGTGGTGGTAACATCTTTTTTAGGCCCAATAGCATTCTATGTAAAGCACAGTGGCAGATTTCTTAGCTAATGCTCCCAAAATTGCCTTGTAACATGAAAACCTCAGCCTTTTTTCTTCCCATTTTAGAATGATTTTGGTGCTCTCTCAAATATATATAGGTTGAAAGAGATTTTTTTTACCTTTAGATCTATACAATCAACTCTGAGCAAAGTTAAGAAGGGTTGTAGTAGCATACTTAACATTTTAATTGAGCCCAAAGTTTCACAAGGGTTGTTTATTCGATGGCAAGTAGAAGAACACTTGGAGAATCTAATGCAGGAGGAGGAGGAGGATGGAAAAATACAAGAAAAAAAACTGTGAAAGGCTCTCCCACGTGCTTTGCTGCTCCCTTTATTGTTCATGTTAGGCAGATCCTATATCAGAACCGAGGGTTCTCTTTTCAGAATAAGAAAGAGGAAGCCAAATGCACAGTGAAAAGAAATCACAATAGTGGTATTTAATACAGTTCTTTAAGATTTCAGAAACTGCGTTTCTGTCAAAACCACAGAATATTGCAGAAGGGGGTAGGAGACAGTGATAAAGGGCCTGTTCTTGTAAAAGGGGATTGTTCAGCTGTAATCTCTGTTCATGCTCCTGTCGTATCATGGGAGAATCTGACTATTACATTGATGAGAAAATAATGAATGTAATATCTGAAAAAATCACAGGGCTTGAGTTGTTTCCTAACTTTTCCGTGCAAAAAAAGAAAGCCTCCCATACAGAGACAGACATTATTAACTGGAGTGAAATAATGAGAGCGGCTGCAGGATGTGGCCCGCCTAGTCCTGGAGGTGCAAGTCTGGACTGTCAGATGCAATGAGCAGCAAGGCGTGCGAGCTCGTATCACACCCTGGTCTATTAAGGCAAGCGAATGGAAGCTGTAAATCAGATTTCGGTTTCTGCCACTTTGTCAGGGGGCTGGAGGAAATAGGACACGTGTGAAGGGTTCCCCAGAAGGCTTTGAAGGGAGCAACTCGCTGCAACTCTCCTCTGCCAGTTGCTCAGGCATGAGGCACGCTCATGCCTTGCAGAGCTGCACACACCCAGGGTGCTCACAGCCAGAGCCCCGCCAGGGCAATCACCCACTAAGGAAACACCCCAGTTTAAGCATGGGCATCACTGGCTGTCCAGAGTGTCTGTTCTCCCCTCGTCAGAGCCACATCCAGCCCTCCTCCAGGCACAGAAGCTTTCTTAGCCTCCCCACCCCATGTTAAAGCTCTTACTCACAAAACATGAGCCTGTCCATATTCCTGACTAGGTCCAGCTCCTGGCCCCCACCATCCCTCAAGGAGTGATCTTCTTGAACACCTTGTCTTGCAGAAATAGTCATCACACACACAGACATAACAGGGTGTCAAAGCCTGGGATAAATGGGTTGATCTTAATTGCACAGCCTGCTCTGGGGACCTCTGCTTCCACATCGTATTCCTAGAGAATCACACTCTGTAGTTGACAATATCTCTCAGGGAACAGTTGCCAGCAGAACAGGGTGTCTTCTGGAATCATGATTTGCCTAATTTCATAGTCAAAAAAAAACTTGTATTGCCTTTGATCGCCCTATTTATGTGAAATGTCAGCTGATATTTATGTAACTATATGTGCCAGCTTGTGCAGTGGATGACACCACTGGAATGGATGATTTAAGGGGCATTGGCTGTGAGGGCTTAGAGGAAGATACAGTACATCTGTACAGTGTCTAGCATCATGCAGATATGTAATTAATCAACTGTATGTACTGCCTGGACTCAGCCCTCTTAGTGGGACATGCCACTATCTTGCTTTTCACAGTGCCTGGAAATGTCCCTATCTACTTCTTTGTGCTCTCTCAGCTGTTCTCTTGCACTCTCACTAAGCCTAGGACTGATAGAAACAGCAAGGTAAACTGCGTGCAGACAGGGTTTAATGAGCACTATCCACACACTGTAGTTCTCCACAGGTCAAGAAAATAAGCAATGGTGGAATTAAGATTCGTTCAATACCAGCACAATGCCAGTACTATAGCAAAGATTGATTATGCAAAACCAAAATTCAATTCTAATAAATGCAAACTTGTAGGTTTCATAATGAAAGTATATGGAAGCATAAGGAAAAAAAACCCAGCAAAATAAAACAACAGTATTGCAGTAATAAATACCCTTTTTGAAGCCCAAAGAGTACACACAGAGAGTCCCAGCAGCTGGTGCAGCCTGTTCTCCATGGCATCACCTGCCATGGCCGCAGCAGCAGCGTGTGCTGGCTCCTGACACAATTCACAGGTAGCGATTGCCAGGGCAGCTCTGCTCACCTGAGACATTGCTACCAAGAGAAAGTGTGTGCAATGACTGAGCTCAGGTCCCAGGGTCCCAAGCTGCCCCTGTCCCATGGGAGAAGAGGTGCCACAAGATTTCAGGGAGTCTCAGCACAGCAAGTCTGGTCACTTGAGTCAGACTCATGATAGGATGTAAAAAAGCTTAGGAGAGTGGAAATGGAGCAATGCAGGCTGTGATCACAAGTCATAATGTTTGTACCTTCTGTTCTGCTGATTTAAAAATTATGTTCACTTCTAGTATCCACTGCAGTAAGATTTCTAGCCAGTTTCTTTTGACCATCTGTTTCCACAGCTGACCTTTAGAGACAGGAACACTAGTGGGCTATTCAATTCCTCCTCAAATCTCGACCAAATCCTGCTGCACATATTTCAGTACTGATTTCCCCACAAATGACAGTGCTAACCATTCCAAGCTTGTGATTGTTCTGGTGCAAACTTTTCCATTCATATTAATTGGCACTGGGTTTATTCAAACCCATTACGAGAGGTCTTGGAGATTACTCCTATTTTGTAAACTATTGGATAATAAAAGCAACTGAATGTATCAGAGAATTCTACTACCTAATTACAAAATCTGCAGTTTTTCTCATTTAAGCAGAGTAAAATTCAATAGTTCAGTTTTAGTCTTACTTAGTAAGTTAGAACTATGGTCTTTTCTTATTTTAATTGTTCAGAGGGCAATTAAATCCCTCCCAATACCTTTACCAGCTGTTTCCCTAAGAGATCTATCTGGGTATTTCTGTGATCCCAATCATCACAGTCTTTCTGCTAATCCCAAGGACTATATTCATAGATTTCTGTTTGCAAAATCCCTGTGGGATGTGGTAGTGTTGTTATCTCCACTGTACAAATAAGAAACAGACACACAGAGAGATGAAGGGTTCCCAGCTGGGAGAGAAGGGCCAGATTCCCTTGGGATTAGTGCAGAAAGGCTTAGTACCCCAGTGGTCCCTTCCACCACAAAAGTCTGCAATGCAGTTGCTCTGCCCATGTGCAGAGGAAGACCAGAGAAATCAAGCAGCAGAAAATTAGGGGCCTCTCTCAAAGTACCCGGGGGCTGAGGAAGGTATTCTTGGCCCAATGGGCCAGGCTCCCTCAGCACGGAACAAAAATGATCAGCAATAGCAAAAAATGTGCTATTTTTCTTTGCCTGGAAAACCAGGTAGGATGGATCTTTCTTTCTGTGAGACAGAGATGTCTTGCACAGAGCAGAAGCTGTTGCTTAGATGAGCCACGGCAAAGTGAGGCCAACTTCGACTGGGGTTAATGTACCCTTTTACAAATTTGGTCCTGTGATTAGTCAGGGTCATATATGAAATCTGTAAGGCTGGCAAGGCACCAAATTCAGATCTCCTAATCGATGTGCAGTTTCCTAATTGCTGAGCAGTCTATGTTTTTAAGCTTTCAGACTCCATATTAACATAAAGTCCTAGCATCAGTTGCAGCTCTTCTTAATGGAATAGCACTTAGAGCAAAATTGATGCCTCTTTGAGAGCAAGTCAGTCCTGAAATGACATGTTTCTGCCAGATCTTGGGTGTGTTCTTGGAAAGTGGTGTGCTCACTGGGCATCATAACCAGAGAACTGTCGAAGCCATTGCAACAAATGCTGATTTGGTCACTATTTCTTCTCAGAAGTACTCCAGACCAGGGTTTTGCCTGTGTAAAGGGTTCAGGATTTAGCCCAAAAGTAATAAAGAAGAAAACCAAATCTCCTATATACCTCATTTTCAAATGCTAAAAAGCATTTTTTCCCAGATTATTGAAACAGGCCTCACAAGTTTACCACTAATTTCATGCTCTCCTTTTAGCTAGCAGGGAATTGGCAGCACAGGAGCTGAGCTTTCTGCCTGGGTCATGAAGGATAAGTCAGCAGCAGGCTTTGGGCTGGACTCCAGACCTCTGCAGAAGGGTAACTACCTGCATAAAAGCACGTTGTTAATAAGACAAGACTGCAGCAAGACAGTCAATGAGCACATTAAAATCTAGGATATGCAAAGCAGCTCACTGGGCTTCTTCACTGAAGGTTCCAAGCACATTTTGATTGCGCCTGCATTAGTCACCAGGGCAGACCAGGGTGAAAACCTACAGACAGTAAAGAGAAACAAGTGATTCAGAGAATCTGATCTCAATCCCATGCAAGTTCTTGAATGCCCATTTGTGGCTGAAGTGCTTTCCTACTGCAGATACACTCTTAATGCCCATTTTAAGACCGGCTGTAAACTGTTGCTATTTGTTCTCAATTTGTGTAAAGAAAGAAACTGCTTCCAGGCTGGAGGTGTCACTTGGTTCATAATTCTGCCACGCTTGCTTTGTCTTAAAAGTTTGGGACTGCACTGTGCCACTGATTAGTGAGAGCAGAAGTCTTTCAGCACTGCATACCTCAGACATTTAAAACACCTTTTCAGTCTTGTAGAGCATTAATTCTGTATGGCACATAGCCCTGCATCAGTTTCAGCTTTGATCTTGAGAAACCACTCAAAGCAGAGATTAGTATTTAAATCTAATGCCCTTATTAGTGCACTCTTGTTCATCTTCCAAATAGACTGTGTTGTAGACTTTCATACCAAATGTTGGGATGCCAGTGGTGTGGATACAGAGTGATGTGTAGTATCATCCACAGCTAACAGAAAACACAATGACCTTGATTTGAACACAGGCACCTTAGGTGACAGACCTATGCTAAAGGGCAGTTAGATCTCACGTTGTCATTTCAAAGTGTGTATTCAGTGTAACTTTTTAGAAAACAAGATGAAATATAATTCTTTAGCTTCAAAGGAGTCTTTTTGAAAGTTGTGATATTTCAACAAAAGATGACAACGTGCCACCACAGAATAACTCGTGAATGCAAATACGGCTCACCTCATTGTTCCTGGCTTTCTTCAGAAGCTGCACATCTTACTTTTCTAAAAAATGTAGGCTGGAGAACTAACAGAATTTAAAAGAACTTCCTTTCAATGTGAAGAGTTGTAAGAGTGTTAGTTCTACAAGTCTTTAAGGAAATCCAATTATAAGTTCCTTTATATTCATACACCTTGCCAAAAGAGGAACTTTTTTCTGCATTGGTGTCATATTCTCAGTGGGGACTCCACCGTGACATCGGTGCTGAGTTTCGGTGCCTTTCTCATTAGGAGACAACCGCCGTCGATTCCCAAGAGACAGGGGTGGGACCCTGCCATGCTGTCCTAGCCAGCAGCATGTTGTAAAAGGGGCTTCATGTTCACAAGCTGTGCATAAAGGTTCTCTAAGGCCACTGGCTTCCAATTTTTAAATGTGTACTCTGCTGAGAAAGGCAAAGTCTAAAAGTAATTGTTCCCATATTGTGCTGTGAACCTCTGAGCAAAATGCGTTCACTTCCCCTCTGTTTACAGGAGTACATAATCACAGGTGGTTTCTATCATCATTACTATTATCACTATTACCATCATCATCATCATCATTATTTCATCCCAAGCAGTTTAAAACAGGTTTCCGTTTGCCAGACTTTTAATGAAATAATAGCATCACACTGATGATATCTGATGTAATGCCTACAATTTTACAAGCAGCAGTGAATTTGGGGAAATCTGGAGTTACAAAAGGTCAAGAGAGTAATAGAAGGAGTACTAATTCTATCTGCTGCATGTCAGTCTTATGAAAGGCTCTTTTAACACTCCCAAGTATTCACAACATTTTCAAATGAAGAACCTCCTATCTCCTTTGCCAATCCCATTTGCTGCAATATTTCTGTTAACAATCCCTTCCTGGCAGGCCCTAGTGCTGTGACAACAAATTCCATTTCTCTTTATCAGTGGGGCTTTAGACGTTTATATTTCCAGAAGACATGACAGAGATACACCAAGCCCTGGACAGCCTTTGTGCCATTGCACTAGAGTTCCAGGGCAAAGGCTCCTCTGGACCTTAGGGAATACTGAGCTGGGGGGGTGAAAAACATCACAGATGGGAGGATGCCTGCACCACCAGTTTGGCAGAAGAAGGATGAGTCCATATCAGCCTGTCCATTCAGATCCTGGGGGTGGTTTCACTGTAAGTCTTCCCACTGCACTCCACTCACAGAGCTCTGGCTCTCACCACAGCACATGCCCAGAGCAGATTTGCTCTACGGGAGGTGCACTTGACGAGCACACTTCATGTTCTCCAGTGCTGAGGGCATTCAGTCCATGTGACTAGACTTGATAATGTCCTCTAAACCTGTGTAGGGTGAATGGAAGGATTTGGCACCAACTGAGTAACGTCACCTACCTGCTCCTGCCAAACCATGCTGCCTACTGGCGCAGACACAGTCAAGCAGGGTGAACTGGGGTGAAATATGTGACCTCTGCCACCAGTCATCAGCTCCATAAGCATCACATTCTCTTTAAACCTCATAAATGTACAAAATGTTTCCTCTATGGCTGTTTTATACAAAGTGTCTGTACAATCCAGAGCTGTTCCATCAGATGACTTTCATGGTCTTCATGGATCCACCAAGCCAGTGCTCTCCTTCAATGTATTTTAAAAAATCTATCATGCTGCCACTGCTCACTTAATCACAGATAGCATGCTATTATTATTAGAGATTTCCTTTTAAATAATTAAGGACATTTCCTGAGGCTTCTCTAGGATCTACAGTGGATAGCACTGAAGTTTAAGGCTTTTATATCAGTATACCAGACACATGCTACATGTGGCTGAGGCAGAAGGGAGAACATCACACTTAAGTGGCAGGAAGGAAGTGGGAGACTCTAAAGGACTCTTCTGGATCAGCTGGAGCAATGGATGGCTTTGTTCCTCTCCCACTTGAGGCAGCTGGCAGCAGCAGTGCTGGACAGGAACAGAACACCCTGCCTGGAGGCTCTGCCACCTCCAGAGTGGTCGCCCTAGAAAACGAACACTTTAGAACCATGTTTTGCCTCTTACATTTCCAAAGCACCAGACAAACAGTAGCTAATTACAATCCATACGAAAGGATTATACGTTTGGCAGCTTGTGGTAATGCCTTTAGGTAATTGTTCAGGAGTTTTAGAAATCTAATACTTTGTTGCTAAATCACCTAATAAGAATTTCTGTGCTCGAACAATGGAGATTGATAACAAGGATCAAGCCCCAGTTATCACTTTCCTGTGGGTACAATTTTATTGCAATTGCCAAAATATTCAGTCAAGTATCAGTGACCACTCTATTGCCAACAGCAATGTTGGTCTTTGTAGCTCATGGAAACAGGACCTGTCTTTAGGGAACCTTGGCATTTACACCTAGCACCCAATTCTTCATTGCAGGCACTTCGTAAATGCATGGGGCTGGGGTCTCACTGCTGGGAGCTGATCAAGGTCACTGAAGGCAGCTTTAGATCTGGCCCATAGCCCATAGGCTGGGGTAGAAAAGCACTATTCTTAAAAACAAAGTAAATGCTGCAAAGTTCAGGTAAAGAAACACATAGGCACCCACTAAAGACCTCCTATTATCTTTTAAATCCCATAGTTACATATGCAGTAATTAGGCTGGCAAGAGAGAGTACAGAGAAAATATCTTTGAATGTGAACAGGATATTTTGAAAGAATTATCAAAGTTTTGTGGTTAGGAAGGATACTGTGACTTTTCTGATAATCCTCCTCCAATGCACAAAAGGCTTAAACTGTGATGGCAATGAGTACCATCTTCAGCAGCAATCCTTTTGGCCTCTGCAATGAGTAAGGAACATTTGCAGCTACAGCTCTATAGCCTTCCTGGGAAACCCCATAGGCTTGACACAAACATACTGGAGGATGAGAGGTGGGACCCAGAGCCAGGAAAGCAGACACAGAGCAGCACACCCTGTCAGCAGACATTTCTCAGTGGGGCCCTAAATCAGCCACAGTTTTTTAGGGTCAAACTGTGCCCAAACTGGACAAAGCCACCCTTCGTGTCCCCCAGCCACCAGCAAACCCAACCACATGGGAACCACCAGTCCCTGTCCAGCACTGACTTAGCAGGTATGCAAAAAGAGCCAAACATTGCTAGAGAAAGTAGTGTGAACATCTGCTTCACTTTGGGAGCCAGCTGAAGCGTAGCCAACAAGTTTAATGGACGGTTTCACTTCTGAAGGTGAGATGTTTTGTTAAAGCAGTTATGTGGTCAGACAGATCTCTGCAGCCAATATTCAGCACTAGCAGAAGCTGTACTGATGGTGCTGAAATGTTTACTGTGCCATCTACCTTTGCTCAAAGGAGTAAGACTTATACTTTGTTTCAAAGTATTTCGTCTGCCTGGTTCCAGCTTTTCAGTATTGCTGTTTCAGTGGAAACCTTTGGTCTTACACTGCAGGAATATAAAACAGGCTGAAGAGTGTGAGCAGTGCTAGCAAAGCCCCATATGGGGCAAGGTGTGTGCTGCCCTCAGGAAGGAGGGACAAAGAGTAGAGACTCCACACGCCAAGGAAAAGCATTTAGAACTTCATCAGGCTGGTGTGCACCAACTCAGAACAGAAGACTGTGCAAATTACAGCCTCTAAATGTTGCCGTAGCTGAGATAGATACATTTCACACAGAGCAACAGAGCTGCTCTTCAGATGCAAACCAAAGGATCCTTGGGCTCTCTGTTCCTCGGCAGTAACCAGGATTAGGGCCTAGCAAGAAGAGTAAGAAAAGAACCAATCAATGCCCTGTCCCAGTAATTTCCCATTCCTCCCACCCCGTTTTCCACATGTCCTGTACTTGTCTCCATTCAGGAGAAAGCCACTGCATCACTCTTTCTGACAATGTCAGTTACTCCAGCTGTTGAAATCTCCCTGTGTAGCAGAGGGATTTTACCGACAGCTGTTTTGGAAAACAATAGCTAAGCACAGTTCCTACAACATAGCTATGCAATCTATTTCTCTTCCTCAGTCATGCTGGTGACCAGCATTGTGCCTGACAAGTGATGAGTGTATTACACTAAATTCAGAAACATGTTTAAAAAAGCATTGGCCTAGTAAAAACTTGGTTTATTCTTCCCTGCCTCCCTCTGGCATATACCCTAGAACATTCTGAATAATCATCAATGATAAAGAGGTTGATTTTGATTCTTTTAACTATTACATGTAGCTTTTGCTTACCATGAATATATTTTGGGGGAGAGAGGTTTTAAGGACATGTATCCTGCCTCAGCTTGGAATGACTTCAGTGGCTTATTTCCCATTGTTTTACAACTGCATAATGAGTAACAAATCTTCACACCTGAATATTTAGCATTGCAGATGCACAGTACCAATGTTTCTGCTTTGTTTAATGTTTGGTACAGTTCCAAAAGACGTGCTTTTCCCTGTGGATGTTGTGGCCAAATTTGGCCAGCTGACGTATGCCTCGAGTATTCCCACTACCTGGGAGCAGAGCCCTGTCTACGGTATTTTCAACAAGTAGCAGTCTTGCTGTGCTATTTTATATGATGGGTTTTGTGGGGTAATCTTAACAGATCTGTGCTAGGGTTAACAAGCTGAAGGAAACCATGTCAACACCTAGCCATGGACTTGCTGCCTTCTTGGGAATATGGTGAAACGGCAAAGGAAACACGATACCCAAACGGTCTTGGTTCTTCAGTTTGAAGAACATGCAAAACAGCCTGTGCACTTGTTTCCTTCCCTTTGGAAGCCAGAAATTAAGGCGTGACTGCACCAGCTTTTATATATTATGCATTTGTGAGGGTCTACTTCCTACTTCTTCAGAGTTATTGTCCTAAAATGGCATTTTGTACTTTCGACTTTCTAATTTTCTTCCTCTCAAGTGCTCCTCCCTAGCACTCATTCATGTTTTTAGCTACTTCTCTGTGCCTATTAGCTTTGCATTAGTACTGTGGGCACCAGTTCTGCACAGGGGATGATGAAGCCCTGAGTGCACTGCGCTATGCTTTCATCCATCTGTAACGTCAACAGTAGGAGAAGTGCTTTGGAAAAGGCTGAGAAAGGATGCCACTTATGGAAGAATACATTTCAGCTCTGCAAACTACTTTGTCTTTGTAAAACAGCTGTGGGAAAACTCTGGCGGAGTCAACAAAAGGGGAAAAAGAATAAGTGATATAGAATAAGTGAAGAAATTGCCTGAATACCATCTCTTCCTTGTTACTGTGCAAGAAAAGAATATGAAGAACAATTACCACCTGAGAGACAGAAATCAGCACAAACACAAGTGACAAAATGCCCTATTTCTAATGATCAAGATTAATTTTCCCCTATAATCAAGACAGCATCTCCAAGTGTGTTGTCAATTCTATTGCAACAAAAATAGAGGATTTCCACCCAAGAAAAATCCCTTAAAAGCCCTCATATGGAAACAGGAAATCAAAAGAGCTTTCTGGAATTCTTTCTGCACAGAGCCATCGCCTTAATTCTTAAATCACAACTCTTCATTGAGACTCTTTCCTCAGAGAAAAAGAAGCTGTGACCAAAAAGTACCACAAAAGACAAACCTCTGGTGAATGGCTGAGCTTTTAATGACTGATGAGAACAAGGAATAGAGACTCTGAATTAAATCATGAGCAAAATTTTGATGTCTATAGCACGAAACCAAGAATGGATTTAAAAGACAGCAGTCGTGAGGCCTTCACAGAAAACACAAAAGATTTTAAAATATGAACTTGAATCAAGTCTAAATTTATCAGACAGGCTTAGTATCTGCTATAAACCCATAATAAAGGAGGAAAGATCAAGCACACTATTATTGCTAGGACAAACTCCTAAATTCTTAAGGAAAGAAAGAGAAGTACTGTATTGGTTTTGCATGGACAGGTTTTGGTTGTGGGGGGCTACAGGGGTGGTTTCTGTGAGAAGCTGCCAGAAGCTTCCCCCATGTCCTACAGAGCCAATCCCAGCTGGCTCCAGGACGGACCCACCACTGGCCAAGTCCAAGCCTGTCAGCAAAGATCGTGGCACCTCTGGGATGACAGATTTAAGGCATGGGGGGAGAGTTACCGTGCAACAGTGACAGCAGCCAGAGAGGAGTGGGAGTGTGTGTGAGAAACATCTCTGCAGGCACCAAGGTCAGGGGACAAAGAGCAGGAGCAGGTGCTCCAGGCACCAGACCAGAGGTTCCCCTGCAGCCCCTGGTGCAGACCATGGTGAGGCAGCTGTGTCCCTGCAGCCCATGGAGATCCCAATGGAGCAGATTTCCACTGCAGCCCACAGAGGATCCCTTGCTGGACCAGGTGGATGCCCAAAGGAGACTGTGACCCTGTGGGATACCTGTGAGGAAGCAGGCTCCAGACCTCTGGACCCGTGGAGAGAGGAACCCACACTGGAGCAGGTTCCTGTCAGGACCTCTGGACCTGTGGAGAGAGGAGTCCATACTGGAACAGGCTCCTGGAAGGACTTATGACCCTATAGAGAACCCATGTTGGAGCAGTCTGTTCATGAAGGACCTATGCTAGAGCAGTTTGTGAAGAACTACAGCCAGTGGGAAGGACTCACAGTGAAGAAGTCTGTGGATGACTGTTTCTTATGAGAGGGACCCCACTCTGGAGCAGGGAAAGAGTATGAGGAGTGAGGAGGAAGGAGTGGCAGAGACAACCTGTGATGAACAGACCACAGTCTCCATTACCCCAGAGAGAGAGAAAGTAGAAAATTTGGGAGTAAAGTTGAACCCAGAAAGAAGTCAGGGCTGTGGGGAAGGTGTAGTTTTATTTTCTCATTATCCTTCTTTGATCTGTTTGTTAATAAATTAAACTAATATCCCCAAGTTGAGTCTTTTGTTCGTGCTGGTAATGGACAAGTGATCTCTCCTTGTCCTTATCCCAACCCACAAGCCATTTTCTCTCTCTGTCCAGCTGCAGAGGGGGGTGATAGAGCAGCTTGGGTGGGCACCTGATGTCCAGACAGGGTCGAACCACCACAGTTACAAAAAGATTTTTAAAAAAATTCCTCCTCTATATGTGCTCATTTACCTTTCCTTTGTGCATTCATACTCACTGTGACAGAGCAATGGGATCTCTAAATTCAGGCTCAGCATCCTCACCAGAAGCCTGTGCCTGCTTTCTGCCCCATGGACCCCAGCCAGAAAAGTGATAAGAGATCTGTCAGTATCAGGCAGTGAAGTGCAGACCAGGGAGCATCCCTCAAAGATGCTTATGCTGCCTTACTAAAAATGCAGAGAAGGAAGAGTGGACAGCAAGTAAATGGAGAGGCACCAGGTCAAAGAAAAAGGCTGGAACCTGCCTTTTCTTTTCTTTGTATTTTGTGGCTCCTTTTTTTTTTTTTTTTCTGGCTTTTGGTTGGTTTTGTTTGGTTGGGGTTTTTTATTGGGGAGAACCACAGCCCTTTAAGCTTTGATGTTGTAAACCAGAAATGGGAAAGCAGGGATGGAAGAGAAAATTAAGGGCTGTTCCCTGTCAGGGAGGGAGGGAACACAGGCAGGGACTACCTTTGACATTGCCTGGGATTAAACAGGGAACATCTCCATTTTAAATGTGTCGCTCTGACTCAATTGTTTTAACTTTCAAGGTTCCTCAAGTATTTTTCTTCTTTTTTGTTTTTTCTTTTCTTATAGAGCAACTTGCAATCTGTTAATACAGACAAAAGGTAAATGTAACAAATCTTCAGTGCCACAGGTTCTTGAGAGCTGCAATTATCCCTCTCCAGGAATGATGCAACACAATCACACCACTCTCTCCCCCCATCCACCAGATCCCCACTCCCACTCGGCAGGGCCCAGGTGCACTGAGGAGAAGTGAAGGCTATAGGCAAAGGGTTAAAAATGAGATATCAGATCTTAAGTTGTTTACCAACTTCTCTTGAATCTCAAGGATCTTTGTGGTGGCTGAGACACAGGCGAAACAGAAATCCTTGTTTTAGGGGCAGCCTCAAGAGTTGAGAGTAAACATTACTAGCTGAACCAGGGACCTAGCCCACCTCTCCTGCATCCTCCACCACCTCCCTTGCCACATGAGGAAGGAGCTAACCGCTGTTTCCTTGACCCTCACCTGGTCTGCCCAAGAGAGGGAACAACACTTGTGTTGCCCTTTCCCACCTGCTCCGGTGGAAGAGGGCTGGGAGCATTGATGTGATTTACATCACCCCCAGAAAGGTCTCAGCAGAACCCTGCCAGTGGCAAGGCATTGAATTGTTTCTGAGAGTGAAGGAGAGGGCAATGCTTGCATTGAGCTCCCCACTTCGCTGTACAGACGACTGTCAGCAGCACCATCTTGTGCTGTTCCCTGCCAGCATCCTTTCCTGACTGACAGCAGAGTGCTCACTGCTGAGCAGGACACAAAATGAAGACCCAAGTTTATAGCCCACGATAATAAAGGAGGTCACACTGGAAAGCTTGCCTTGGAAGACAGCTACTGCCATCTTTGTATTTATAAAGTGATGCTGAAAAATAAATCTGGGTGCAGTCGCTTCATCTGCTGAGAGCCTTCTGCACAGCACTGAAAGGATTAGAGGGGCGATGGAGGGATCTATTGTGTTCACCCCACCTAAGTCTTTGCCTTTGGGAGCATGCAGGATGAAATTGCTGTGCCAGGGATGGACTTCCACACAACTATTCATCTGGAGACCCAGTTAGAAATGGTAATGGACACCGAGGTGTTGGACTATCCCTAAGCCCAGGGCTAGGTTTCATCCAAAATGTTGTCAGAATAAGACAACTACAAACACAGGGTCTCTAGTCTTGTTTTTCCCCTGTGGCTTCATGAGTATGTTTGTGTTAGTCCTTTCTTGCTGCTGCCTGCCTACATGAAGGAGTTCCTGACCCAGAAGGCTCCAATCCTGCCCCTTGCTCCCAATGGGGCAGTGACAATGGCCCGGGCAGATCTGGGGTGGGACTGTCAGTGTGGGGAATGCTGATACACCACCACACAGATGGGCTGGCTCACAGGGGGACCAGTGCTGGAACCCACTCCTGCCAAGCAGCTCCTGCACTGCCGCTGGAGGCACCCTGGCTCCTCTGAGGATGGTTTCCTGCAGCAGCAGTCTCTCCTCCCTGAGACAAGCTGCACCCAGGAGCGATGGTATGTGGATGCAGCAAGAAAAACCTGCTCCTCCAGGCAGGACACAGAGGCTCTATTGCACTGCTCAGCAGCAATGACAGTGACAAAATCTGGCACTAAATTATTTCTATTGAACACCAAATCCGTAAAGGTAGCAGCCAAGGCCAGGCAGAAATTGTAACTACATCATCTCTACCTCTTGGTTTTGTTCTTATCATTGAGACCTGAATCTTGGAAAAAGAGTTTACCCCAAAACTGAGTGGGTTTGTGTTTAGTATGAGCCACAATATATAAGATGATGTTTACACACCCATTGTTTCTTCACAGCTTGTGATCCCATTGGCCAGAGCAGAGAGATTTTGCCAAGACATGGTATTCTGACAAGCTTTGAGGAAATCTGTGGCTGGGTAAAGAGGAGAGACACAAATTGCTGCCACACACAGTGTGAGCTCTGGCAGCAACTGGCCACAAATCCCAGCAGCTGGTGGCTGACCTGGCACTGAGGGGACTGTGGGACACAAGGAGGAGCAGTGGTAACACGACTCGCCGACACTGTGAGAGAGATATCAGGGAGCTGTAGCAGAGGGAAGCCAGACGTCCGTAGCAAATCCACCTTTGCTAGGGATAACTGCCTTTACAGGGCCCATGATCATGGAAAAAATCTGGAAACATGATCTTAGAGCACCTTAAAATAGCAAAGTATTTGAAACTAAATAAGTCCTTTATATGTGTTCTTTTTAAAATCTCAGTATTCTTAAACTAACTTCATCATTTTGGGTACACAGATTGTAATTTCTGCGTGCTTTACACCAAGCCAGGCTTTTACATGAATGTAAAAGTGTGACAATTTTCGGGTACCTCTCTCAGATAGCAGCTTAAACATTGTATCCTGGAAGTTCCCCTTCTTCTTCAGCAGCTCATGCTGGAGTGGCTGTCTTGGACACAGGCATCTGAGGATATCTAAATCCAGGCAACAGCCCCCCTCTCAGTGCCTTTCAAAGCCCCTCAGGTATTAGCATCTGCTTGGACACAGCCAAATTTCCAACCTACTGGCCACATTGCAGCAGTGGCTTCTTGTTTCATCTGAGTCCCGTGCTGGAAGGGGTTCCCAAGCGATCGTGCCCTGAAAGTACAAGGGATCAGATGACAATTTGCAGAACTGTAATTTCTGGGCTCAAATATGCATTCTGGCTCCATTGGAAGTGTAGGATCCCAGGGGTGAAATCTGTGGGGTGCCACAGCCATTCAGAGCTTCAACACTGCAGGTCAAGACAGCCTCCATTGCTTTCTGAAAGCTTCAGGAAAACAAGAATGCAAAGCTGGAATCACTGACTGTTCCTATCAATTTATTGGCATTGCTTGTTTTCTTCCCCTTCCCCCATATTTTTAAATGTGAGGCAAGTGGCAGAAAAATCTAGAAGAGATCATATGACATTTTCCCATTTGTTTCTGCATGAGAACTGTTTAGAACAGTCACAGGTAAAGGAAAATACAAGTATAAACAAATCACTATATATATGGGTATTACACTAAGGAAAATAATACCTATCTCCATCTTTTTTCCCTCAGCAAAGAGCGTTTTACATCTGTCCTTTGCCTGGCTTTATTACTTGCATCTTCAAGTACTCCAGTGAGTGCACACCAAAGAGAGAAGTGCCAGCATGGGACCCTGGTTTACACCAAAACCTCTGCCTTACTCTTTGTACAGCTCATAAGGCAGGAAACCCTTGCCTCTGATCAAATTGGAATACATTTCATACACTGCGTATGTCTATCCACTGTTCCCACCAGGCACAATTTTCATAGCACTGCCATAAGCTATCGAGGGTCTTTTTACCTTCCTGTAATCATTCCTGACACTTTTTTCAACAACATAAAGACTATGAAGATAGCTAGGAGTGGGTGGTATTCCTGTTTTTAAGCTGAACAGAGGAAGAAGAGAGTTTGTTTATTCTAGATTTCCAGTCTCAAGTGGCACCGGTTGTTTTATTGTATTGGTTTTTTCTGACAAGTTATTTTGAATAAACAGAGCTGCTGTTACTGCTCTTTAAGGTGGCACTTGCTACATCCTCAGCTTACAGCCTCCTTAGGCTCCTTTGATGTCCCCTGTGGTTGTTTCTCAGTTCCCTCTTCCTTTAGAGATACCTCTGGGTCCTTGTTTCATTATGTTGAGTCACGCATAAGACAGACCGATGTGCTTGTGGTGCAATGATGAGGCTGGTACCGAGCCTGCACTGTCTGTAGTAGTTTATTATTGCTGCCAGTGAAAAAGAAATCTAAACCTGGCAGCTCAGCCTGCTGTGAATCAATATTTTACAGGTAGTGTACTTTGAAGGGATGACACAAAGACAGACTTGAAGGAGGAGAGATGGGGGGATGGGGGGAAAGAGAGGAAGAGAGAAGAATTTACCTTGACATCCGTTGACATACTTTTCCACCAAAAGTGAGGGAAAACAAGCACCAGGCGCTGGTGCTGAGGCTCTCTCACGTAACAGGACTCTGAAGCCTTTACAGGATCATTTACTCCCTGCTTGTCTTCCCTGCTATTTTTCTGCTGCAAGCAGGATGAAACCCAGGAGCGATCAATGTAGCGGAGACAGAATCTGCACTTTGGGATGAGTACAGAGCCAGAGAACAGAGAGGTACCCCCTTGGGGGGATCCTCAGAGCCAGAGTTTCGGTGCAGCAAAGGACCAGGGAGGGAAGGGACCTCCTGTGATGCACCAGCCTGTGCCTTTTTCTACTTCTGTCTTCAAGCTCTTGGCAAAGTTTGATTTATTTTTTCATTTTTTTTCTCCTTTTTAGACTGATCTGATTAAGCAATTTTTGGTTCTTTGTCACTTTACAATGAAGGAGCTTTCTAAGGTACCATATGGTAATAAAGCCTTTCATTACTTTGGGCTGGCCACCCATTTTCTTCCTGGTGAAAATCAAGATATCAGTTACAATCTGCTAAGGCCTAAATGGCCTGACTCCAGATTATCTGAGAAATGATCTCTCCCTACCCGCCTCATTTTTACATCTGCTTTTAAATAGGACACTTTGGCTGTTTAACTCAAAGGTAAAGCTGGCAGGAGCCAGACTAAGGCAGCCCCTCAAACTCTGCAATTCCCTGCCCCTGGGAAAAAAGCTTCAATCCTTTTTTTTTAAAGTACATCATACTGGCTTCTCTTATTTGCCCTCATTGCTATAACATACATAAGGCTTAAATATCCTGTTGGCTGGCACCTAGGATTCAGCAGTCTGACCAGCTGCAGGCTGCAGCCTCCAGGGTCTGCTCATCCACTATCAGAGGACTGCAAAATCCCAGGGGGCACCCCACAGTAGAAGCCTTATCAAAAATATGCGAGGTATAATGTCACAGTGACAGATGCATCTCATAAACACATATGGGGATGTCAGTCTTGCATTGAAATGAATATAGTGGTTAAAATTACAAAATGGTTTGTATTTTACAGGTTTTGGATCAACATGTGAATGGAAGGGGGAGTGAAAAGTCTACACCTCAGTATTCATTAGCACAGGGCCAATAAATTACAAAATTTTGACTAGCACACCAACAGTTACTATGTTTTATGTTGAAATCTGAATAAAGTGAAGCTTTCTAGAAGAAACTAGAATCATATTTCTCCACCTGTGCAGAGTGATGCCCCAAATGAGAAACATAGCTGGGAGATTTAATGCAGCAAGAAATCCCTAGGGACAGAGACATAACTTTACAAAGATTAAGAAGTTTGCCCACAGTTTTACCAAAAAAAAAAGGACTAAAGCTTAAGTTCACACCTTCCCACAGTAATTTAGAGATTCTGCATTCTTACTTTGACACAACATGTATCAGAATTAAAAAGATAATGGTCAGTTAAATACCAGATTATCTGTTTTTTAAAGTTGGTTATTATCCTTATCAAGAGAAGTCAGTAAGACTGAGTCAAACCAAGTGGGTATCTGCAGCAGAAGAAGGAGGCTAGGGTCGTGGGGGTACCATGACATCTTTCTGAACTTTAAGGCTGACTTGTAGCTTGCAAGAGATTCCAATAATGGACACACTTGTGTCCGTTTTAGGAAAAGTACTTGTGTTTCAGGGAATCCATCAAAAAGAAACATCAGGTCTCTGATTCTAACACCCTCATCATAAAAATGTGTATAACATAATGCCTAATAGTTCAAAGACACACTGTGATGATAATTACTAGCAATAGCACATGAACCCTACAAAGCAATTTTGGTCAGGTATAAAAGGATTATTTGATCTGATCATAGAGAGTTACAAACCAAATTACTTCTGATACAAGAGATGTTATTAGTGATCTCCATGGCCTCCCCGACTCATCTAAAAATTATTTTACAAATTTGAATAATGGAAAGTGAAACAATATAGACTTCTGCTCCGCTTTCCCAAACTGTATAGATGAAAAGACCCTTAATCCACATGTGTACCTAGAATAATGACTGATCCAGGCTTACTTTTAAGTCTGCACTCCCTGATGAGGTTGATAATGAGCTGACATGAATTAAAGTAAATAAAACTCGCGAGACCTCTAACCTGGAACCTCTGTGTCTTGGAATTGAGGTCTTGATAATTGCTTAACTTACACCACCATATCATTTTAAATGCTGAATTACAAACAATTTGAGAGAACACTGTGCTGTGCCCATGACATAACAGCTGTGAAGCCTTACATGCGAAAATGAATACATCCCTGCTGCAGGTTAGTTCAACTCAATTCTTCAAACAATATGAGCACACTTTGCATATGAAATGCACGACTGGTGTTATAAAGCCCTCAGGTTTCTCTTGCAGCAGCCCTTGCACCACAGACAAGATGCTGTCCCACGTGCTCCAGCATCTGCTGACGGAGGCTCCCTGCTCACACCCCCAGCCCCCTGCCCTGAGAATGGCCAGGGAGAGGACAAGGCTTCGGCCGCCGACATCTGATGCTGGAAAACAAACTGAGTTCACCGCTGTGTCACTGACCCACAAGGGAAGCAGAGGCAGCTTCCTTTCAGTCCTTCGGGGTCATCATTAATAACAGATGGAATAAATCCAGGGCTGATGCAGTGCTGCTCACCAGCTGATCCCAAGGTGCTGAGCAGTAGTGCCGGTCCCAGGCTGCAGGCAGGGAGGCTGATGTGCCCAGGCTTGCTCAGCGAGCTGGTGGCAGGGCTGAAAAGAGCATTTGGGCTCCTGAACATGGTCCGTTTTTCAGTGCAGTGCCCGCTCCTTACGCCCCCAGCCAATAAAAGTTGGCTTTTTGGGATAAAAGTTTGAATGGAAAGAGGGATACTTAAAGAGATGGTGGAAAACGGAGGAAAAACCAGACAGTAAAATAAAATGTATATCTCTATACCTAGTTCTTATGTTACACAAAGACTTTAGACATACAGACTTTATAACAAGTGGATGAACACGGCATATTGCACATTGTTACCCTTGTCCATGGTGCAGACATAACCAGAGCATTTTCCTTCATGCTCAAACTTTTCAGAGACAAGGCTGTCAGATCAACTTTCCCACTCTGTTTAACACACAAACCATCACCCACACTAATTTTTAATCTTTGAGCAGTGTGAGAACATCTCACACATCAGCATCCTCTATCTTTTTCTCTGCCCTTCTATGGCCTTCCTATTTATAGGCTTCTAGTTTCCATCTCAGCAAACCTTGCAACCTTCTGTCTACTCATACATAGCAGCTATTTTCTACCCCAAAAAACTCTCTTGGGTTTTGGAACTGAAGCCCACTGCTTACGGTTGCTCTCAGCTGACCATTAATCAGCTGGGTTTCCATTATAGTTATTTGTTTACCTAGTGTGAAAACCTAGTATCTCAGTGCAATTACCTGGCACACACTGGATACTTAATATGTGCTGTTCATAAATTATTGAGGAGAGAGTCTTTCCCTTCAGCCTGTCCTACTGAAATGATGGCTGTTTTTAAAAGCTACCTTTGAAACTTTGGCAGTATTATAATTAAATCTCAATTGTGGAAGTCAGAAGTTATATACCAAACTATGTGAAACACATTAAAGGGTTAATTTACAAGGCAATAAGAGGGATCTATTCCTCAGCTGAAGTTTCAACTTTTAGTTAATATTCTGCTATTTTCTTCTTATGTTTTCATCACTGTAATCAAATTCCAGTTTGTGGGTATTTTGGGTGCAGTGTTTTGGGCTTGAAGAGTTGAAACTGCTGCATTTTTTCATGTCAGCATAGAAAAAATCCAGAAGGCTTTTTTTTTCTCCATTTATCTGTATTACTGCAAACTCACTGCTTCAGTTACCTTGGCTGCTGCTTCCCCGTGTGAGCTGAGGTGGGCATCAGAGCCCACACAAAGCCTTCCAGGTCTTGACAGCCCATCCAGTGCCAGCAGGACAGGCAAGGGGCAGAGCACACATTGCACCTCTCTGGAAGCAGGTACCCATGAGCAGTCCTTCAATACACTTTAGCTTCCAACAGGACAGGACAGTAGCCACATTTTTTCAAATACCTCACTGAAACACCTGGAGTTAACAATAAGAGTCAGGATAAGGCCTTAAGCCTATAATCACAATTTACTTTAAATGCTATTACACAGTATTTCCTCACTAAAACCAATGACAATTTTGGTGTAAAGAGAAAATTAGATGCACCAGAAAGCTCTAAAACCATGCTACCCCTCACCTCATGTGTTTATGTGAAACAAAAGGAATAGGTGTTCCTTTCAGACTTGCTTGAATGGGCTGGCTTGTTGAAAGGCATTTTTGGCTATTGCTTTATGTAATCCTTGTAGATTTTAAGAAAATTTTTGTTTACATCTGATTTCCCCTTTAAAATGAAAGCAAATTTGCTGGGAACAAAAACCTCGTATCTTTATGAATAACATTGTTATGTTACGTGATTCAGCTTTCACACTGAGAAAAACAACCATTTAAAAACAAGAGCTGAAATAATTGCATTTCACAAGGGTAACATTATATTGCACTGAGCTCTGAAGCTCACATCACTGTTACACTTAACTCTAGCCTTCACGGTAGCTGTAAACACATCAACGTATCTGTTCAGCTGTAAGATGCTGAATAGGAAGAGTGCTTCGGAATTTGAAAGGAACCAACTTGTAAAAAGCTGGGACAATTCTGTGACTCTTTCCCTGCCTCCAGGAGGAGGTGCATAAGCCGTTCTCATTCCTGTGCCAAATGTGAACAGGCAGTTTCTTTTCCATAGGCTGGTGACCACTCACTAGTTTGGAATCTTCTGGGGGCAAAACAGGAAACTCAGCTGCAGTGCTGCTGTGAAACACATAAAAGGCAGCTGTCAGAAGGATGCTTTTCCTGCTTTAGAGCCAATGACCAGTTGCAAGGCTTACAAATATTGCAAAAGAGCAATTTACCCAATTCCTGCTTACAAACCCAACAAACTCAACAAAAAAAACGTGTCCAGGCACTCTGCCAATCCGTCTGAACGAGAGTCCCGGCTTCAGTGAAGCACTGTGATATAACAGTAGCACAGTCATTATGGACCAAGCACCAGCTATTTTTCAACCCCTCTGAAATCATCAGGCTTCCATCAGACAAAAATTGAAAATCTGATACATACAGATGTGGAAGAAAATCCTTCCCTTCCCCCACATGAAAGGTTTGCCCTGGATTTTGCTTCAGGAACAAGACTGGGTGCATGGATGGGTGTTACTTTATATATTCCTTATGCCGTATTTATTGTGTTTATAGCAGCCAGGATAGTAGACAGCCAATGAATTAACATAACAGCTTGCAAAGCTGCTGTGAAATATGATTTTATATACAAAAATCTATCTGAGATCAAAGATACAGCATCAAGCCCTATGAGGCTGCCAGTTGGAAACTCAGTTGATAAAGGGCATAAGAAACAGCCAGCAATACTGCATTTAAAGAGAAACTCAGCCTCCAAGTGAGCCAAGCAGGTATAAACTCCCTTGCTGAGAACTGCAGATCTAATCTAATCTGCCCACCCATTTATAGGATGCTACACTTGCAGCATTTAAGCACCTTACAAAGATAATCACAGTCATAAAATAGGCACATGCATGTGGTCTCCTAATCCACACAGCCCCCATTTCCTTTCATTCCAGCACCAAAATACCTGCAATAATATACGTCCGCCATCAGGACACAAGGCTATATGCAGGCATTTTGGAAAAGAGGCTGTTTTTCTGCTATGATGAAAGTGAGAAATATCTACATTAATTTTGTATTTATGCCTGCTTCTGCCCTGCTGTTTGCTATCTGGTTTCAAAGTGTTGGCTGCTATCAGAGTTTGCCACACACTGCAGGAAAGCATTCAATGACTTTAGAGAGCTCAGCAGCTGATACTAACCCAAAAACTCACATATTAAGTTTGGTCCTGTTCAAACTGGGTACAACCACCCTTATCTGAAGGCAGGGCTGTGCCCCTTCAGCTGGACAACCTCAGAAAAATGGCTGAGCAGGGAGGGACATGGTGTTAGTAAAAGTAGTGCCAGCTCCCAGAAATGGATCCATCAGTGACAAACCAGACTTGCTGTCATCCCAAGGGAAATGGCAGACTGCGAGCCAGGCACGGGAAATACAGGTTGTTTCTTTTTACACTGGCTGCTGCATACAAAATAAATAATGCTGTGGTGTGACAATGCTAATTTGAGTCACCACAGCTCACTCTGGGCACTGCTGTGGGGGAGCAAACACAACAGAGCTCCCAAGGCAGTACATCTGCAAACAGGAGCGGGAGCCAGCCAGCAAGAGGGAGCTGTGTCAGGGCTCCTGGGTCTGTGAGGGAGGATGTAGGCTGCTGCCCAGAGCAGAAGCAAAGCACAAGAGGTGGATAGAGGTTCAGCTCACTCTCCAGTGGTGATCCCTTTCCCATCACCCACTCACTTTCTACTTCTCATCACCTTAGCATCTGCCCAAGACAGTTAATTTTCTTCGCTGACATCTTTTAAATACAGATCAACTCTTCTGTTCTAGGAAGACACACAGCTGCATCTTCGCAGGATGCAAGGCAAAGAAAACACATGCTGTATCTCCAATACAGAGTATTCTGATCTGGAAGCCACAAATCCCTAGTGAAGAAGAAACCAATCCCTGTAAAGGAATACTGGAGGAAAGAAATCAGCCAGTGCTTGGCTGGCTATCCTGCTTCCCTTGCCAACAGATGATATGTAGGTTGTCAGGAGTCAAATAATTTTCCTATTAAATTTAATAATAAAAACTACACAGATTGCAGGGCATTCACCTTGACCACACAAACCTCCTACAAGGAGTCAGAAACTAGGTTCCCTCACAATTTAGAACCCAGAAGTCAACGTTTAGGAAAATCCTAGCCAAACTGCCCCCTGACATCACTGAGGGATCACAATCCTTACACCCCAGTCTGCTCAGGCCCCTCGGGTTTATTTTGCCTGTCATCCCCTGCAGCACTGCTGCTCCCCAGCACATCCTTTTCTCCCTTGGGCGCCTTGTAGCTCACAGGGGATCTCGATGAAACCAGCAACGCCAGCCGGTACTAAAACAGCTTAAAAAGAACATTTAAATCACTTGTACAAAAGCAAGAACACAAGATACAGGTAAGATACACAGCTATGGTACCCCAGATATCAGTTTTCCATAGCACTGTTTGTTCCTCATTAGTAAACATTTTCTTTAAATTATCTTGGATACTCATTAAATATTATCAGCTACTTAGAACCAAAGGATAATTATGAGTTTAATGAAGCGTGTACCAGCTTGCTGAAGTCTAACGTTTGTTTCTCTGCTGGGACTCCATTTTACTTTGCACTTATCCTTCAGCAAAGCTCCTCTACAAAGTCACTTTGGCAATAAGAAGTATTTAATTAGATTAATGAATTTTTATCACCTCTCCTAGGGATTAGGCTTGTTAAATCCTGGCGACTAAAGAACAACAGATTTTTTATTACTAAATGTTTAGGGATGCATTGGTTGTGTTGCCGTGGCAGTCCTCATAAGTCAGGCTGCTTTGGGCAGTTCTACCTTGTATATCCCTCGGTAGGCGAGGGATATTTGGCAGTGACAACCTGTGCCTTCAGTTAAATCACAGAAATCAAAATGCAAATTAGGGTGTGCAGACTCCAGACAGGGTTTCCAGCAGCTGACTTTATTTCAAAGTTTTCTAACTATCTCTGTGGGAGGATTAATGAAACCACTCATCACGGGGTCCTCTCAATTAGAAAAAAAAAAAAAAAAGGGAAAAAAAAAAAGGAGGGCTGACAATCTGTATTTGGCTTTGCTCACTAGCTAGAGAGCACTACTACTGTCTGAGCTAACTCTTAGAGTATTTTCTCTTTTGGTTCCTTTTTGTCACAATCCTAGTTACACCTTGGAAAAGTGGTTTTAGATGCTGCACTGAGACAAAAAGGATCATGGCCCCTCCTAAAAAATAAGGAGTTTTCCGATAAAGGGTTCATTGTGTCATGTCATAAAGGATGAAATGAAGCTTACACACCACCACTCAGTGATGAGCCAGTGGGCTCCTGAGACTCAACCTGGAAAAAAAATTTGGGTCCCCCTCACCAGAGCCATGGATGCACTTAATATCCTGATCATATGCTCTTTCATCGTCCTGATCATTTGCACTACCAAAGCACAGTTGCACTTTTATAGAGATGGGCTGAAGCAACCTCACAGCACAAACAACCAAGCTGTTAGATCTGGAGAGCTGAGTCCCCCTCAAGGCTGATGAATGTTTGAAGTTAGTTATGAGACTTTGCAGTGGGTGACTCTAGTCACAAACACAGCGAGGGGAGAATTTGTGTGATTTGTGTGACTCAAGCCTGGTTTCAGCTGCACACAAGGGATGGTTACCAGTGTTGCTCAAGTAAGACACCATCCAAGAAGGTCATTCACAAAATGCCACAAATCTTAAATAGTGGTAAATGGGCCAAGAAACATAAACCATACACCTAATGGAATTTCTGTTCCTAAATCATCTGGACACTTTAAAATCTCCACCGTAATGATCTGCCAGACGTGAAGGACAGGCTTCATATTAGCATTGGGACCAGAATGGCAGAAGCCCTGCTGGTCATGGCAGGGATCAGTATATAGTTGTTATCATCATTCTGGACTTGTCCTTCAACATGAAACTTTAGTACCACATTTCTTCACTCACCACAGCCCAAAATCCACCTGCATAAACTGAGCATCAAGCATCTAGGTTCCCCTCCTCATCTGGGCTCTAATGGCAGCCTTGTTGGCTCCCCTTTTCACAAGAAGGCAATGCCACTTCCCAGACAAGTAGCTTCAGAGAGTTTATGGAAGGACAGGAACTAGTGGCAGCAAAAGCAACAGCAATACCATCAATTTTGAAAGGCTGTCACAAAGCAGGGAAGGGAGAACATGAGGCTGACGCAAAGAGATGACTTTTTTAAAATTGTGTCTGTGCAATTGCACCTCTGCACAGGTCTGATGGCCGTGGCCAAGCCCACGGAGCCGTGCAGGATTTCGTGCGCAGGCACATGTGTCACCGTGGGCCCCCAGCTGAAGGCGTCGGAGCAACGCGGGGTCACCAGCGCTCCACACACGCTCCCTAGGCTCAGGCAATTTCCCGGGTGTCTGGATGCGACCATGCAGCTGTCGGCCCTCCCATCCACGGAACGGCTGCATCCAGCCTCACCCGCTAATGTATGCACACTTCTGTGCCCATCTGTCTTCAATAATCTGTCCCCCAGGACTAGGAGAAAGAAGGAATAATTAAGCTGTTCCATTAAGGAAAGAGGATGTTTTTGACCAGGGAAAGTAACTTACCCGTTAACTCATCTCACAGACCGAGTAAAATGTGCACTCATTGACCACTGATGCTGCAAGTATGTACTGATTTGAACTTGTTAATGAAGATAACTCTCTGTGCTGGGAGTGCTAGAAGAGGACGGAGGGTTAGAGGGGAGCACTGAAGTTTATCTGTATTCTGCGGAGTGCATCTGAGTAATAAAAGTCACCTTCCTCAGAAACCTTTGCCCAAGAGTGAACTCAATTCCTCACAGCATGTTTAAAAGAGTCCTGTAAGACACCTGCATGAATAATATTGAGTAGGGCATGCTCACTGAACTTCCTCGGATGCTGGATTCAAAGGGGAAAGAAAAGATGGTGAGAAGCAGAAAGAAGAGGAGGAAAGCGAAAAGGAGGGGGAAAAGAACAGGATATGGGTAAAAAATTGAAGCAGGATATGTATAAAAAACTGAAGCTGTAAACAAAGCTTACTGATGATTTACCAAGGGGACAAGGCAAAGGACAAAACTGGGGTACAAGAAATTAACGGCATTATCTCACATACTGAAAAAACAATGCGTCTCTTTCTCTGAAAAATCTGACTTGAAATATAGTGAGAGAAGCATCTTTCAATTACCAGCACATTAAACTCCAAACTCCATGGTGTCACAGCAAACAGAGAGGGGGAATGACTCTGAGGGGAAATGAATGATTAGGACTCCATCCACATCCCAGCTGCGACAGGATGTGTTTTCACAACACATCAACTGTTTAAATCATTTGATCTTCTTATTGTCTGACAGAGCAAATTAAATATGCGATCTGCTTTCATGAGGCTTCCTAGTTCAAATCCTTCAAAGTTCCCTTCTTTTTTTTTTTTTTTTTTTAAATATGCTTTTTAAGTTAATTAGAGCTCAGCTTACAAATCCCACAGCAGTGATCCATGGGTGATCCTGGGTGAAAACCTATCAACTCGTGGAGTAAAAGGCTTTTTATAGCTGTGTCTGCTCAGGAGGCTGAGGGCACAGAGCAGACCGTGGCTGCTGGAAGGCTCTGGGGCTTTGCTGTGACCCAGACGTTCAGTTGTGCTCATTGGCAAGGGAAAAGACAGCTTGCTGTCCACGGGGCTGCCTTCCCTGTGTTGCCTGTCTCAGGAGGGATTGAGCTCTGTGAAGGTGGTTGAAGAGGGCAGGGATATGGGGAATGGAGTGAAAATTGCACAAGGGGCTAAGAGTAAAAAGGGGCAAAAAAGGAGTAAAGTCTCTGGCAGGTTGGGATCCTGGTCAGCCGCCACTGCGGAGGCTCTGGCAGACACCAAGAAGCACTCAAACACCCAAAAATGCCTAGGAGGAGCAAAGGCATGAGGAATATCAGGCATGCTAGCAGAGACTTTGAACACAAGGTACAGTTTGAAATTAAACAGGTCAGCACGTTTTTCTAGGGAAGTGGAAGTGAGGGACACAACTTTCCCTGAATCCAATGGACAGAGAGGTGTAGGGCACTAAGCACATTCCACAGGCCCAAGCTGCCATTTACAGATGGAGAAGTAATTCTGACCTGGAGGTAGACTTGATTTCCCAATGCAGCACTGTAGAGCAAAGGTTTGTCTCTGGACTAATTGATTTGTGTTGGAAATGAGACAGAGAGGCCAGGAATTCACACCTAGGGCAAGAACCTGACTTCTATCCCAAAGCCTTTTGACCCACCAGAGTGTTCTTCTGTGGCTACTGGGGGATGAACAGGACAAAGGTAAAATCACTGAGACACTGTACACTGTGATACTGCATACATGTATACCATATATATATATATACACACACATATATGTGCATGTGAATGGAAGAGATCATTTGACATATAGGGGAGGACCATAATTTTATTCAGTGTTTGTAAAGTGAGTAGCATAAAGGTGTCTGTAGGTATTTGCTGCAGATCCATACAGCATCTTGCAGTTTAAACAATAATAATTAATGCATGATAATATAAACATTCCTATTAGTGAAGGTGCCTCAATCAGGTGACTTTTGTTTACATTTAATTCAAGACTAGTTTGGCGCAGAGTATTCAAAGCTTCCAGCAATATTTTCTGTTCCTATCAGCATAAACATGGCAATTTTCAGGCCAAAGTCAGTGTCCTACCCATTGTTACAGGGAACCAAAAAATGGTCACTGCCATGGTTATGCAAGGATGTCTAGTTCTTCCTAGCAGACTGCAGTTTGCAGATTACTTTACAATAATTAAATGGAATTTACCAAGAAGTCCTCAAGAATACTACATGGCAGCACTGCTGAACATCTGTGCTGGCTAAAACAATGTAACTGGAGTGTGAGGCAGCTGAGTAGATCACACAATGATTTTGCTTTATACCTTAAAGCAGGATCCACTGTGTTATGCTGCATAACATGTTCCGCTCCAGAGCATGGCAGGAGGTACAAAACACTGCACTGTGCAGACCTTACTACTTTCAAAAAGCTTTTGAAGAACATGAGCAGCTTAATTCAATATTGCCAGCCTGTGGTACTGGCGGGAACTTATAAATCTCTTATAAATCTCTCTGTTTATCTGCAAGTGCAGAGATAGGGAGGCATGATGGATACATCTTAATACTATCTTTGGTGTTGCATATAGTTTTTAATTTAATTTTACATTATGTGGCATTTACTTTATCTGCTCTGATTAAACTAATTCTTCAAGGGACACAAGGAAGGTGA
This sequence comes from Pachycephala philippinensis, assembly GCA_013397055.1. Classification (NCBI taxonomy): domain Eukaryota; kingdom Metazoa; phylum Chordata; class Aves; order Passeriformes; genus Pachycephala; species Pachycephala philippinensis. Next base: position 225,409 of record VWZT01011116.1, on the reverse strand, counting down.
CTGAAGGTGACACAGGCAGTCTCCTGTGGTCTGGATCTGGCATAGGCAGCCCCTTCCAGCCAGTTATGACTGGAGCCACCAGAGAGTGTGATTAGAGGGGGAGCAGCATCTTCAGTGCTGGGCATCAGAAGAGATTTAAAAACTAAGAGAAAGTGAAGGTAAAACTATAATCTAATTTTGAAAAATGAGGATTAAAGGTTCCATTACTCATGCTGTTTCCACTGTACATATGGAGGTAACAATATGTGATTTTGCTGGATAAAAATATTGGCCCCATGCAGCTAGTGTGGTGCAAGTAAATCCCTACTGTGTTTGTAATGAGGGAAGGTTAGGATCATGCAGATGTGTGACTGTAAGCCGGTTTAGTATTCGAGCTGGCATAATAGGAAGAGATTGTTCCTTGGCTTACTGGCAAGTCTGGGTATTCTCCACCATGTTGCGACGACAACAACAAAACCACCAGGAGACCGGCATGGCTCCGCACCGCATCTCCCCGCTTATCACCCTCTAATGCACAAATTGGGTGCCAGCAGGGAGGCTCCCTGCCTGGGGTGCTCCGGGCTTTCTTTCCCATGAGGCTGCTTTAATTTCATATGTTTGGTAAGCATCTGTTTTTGCAAGGGTAGCACAGTGTCTAGAAGCGTGGAGGAAAATTTGCTGATAATTTCTAAGTAGTCAGAGACTTCTGCCTTAGTAGTCCAGGGGTGCCCCAGGGGCAAGGCTGCCTGCCCAGATGGGCTTACAATTTAACCTGGAGAATAACACAGTCAGGGATACTCATGTACAAAGGTGAGAGAAGAGTAGAGCTTCCCTGCTGCACAAGGAGGCCACTTCACATGTTTATGCATTGTCCATGCAGGATAGTGCAAAAAGAGTAGATGAAGGTAGCAGAAGTGAGCTAGCACAACTAGGAATGTTTTGGACAAGTGGGAGAAAAGGCTGCTTGAGGTCACCTGATGCACAGGAATATCACTTCTGCATCACTGAGGAAGAATGGCAATTTTGGCTAATGTAAGCAGAGACACAGGGAGGTGTGAGAGAAATTAGAGGTGGATCAGTGGCTGTGAGAGGGACAGAAGAGAAGGAAGCTGGTAAGAAAAGAGAGCATAGTACGTGATCATGCAGGGGAAGCAGAAAGTAAGAATTACAGATGGAGTGATGGGGAAAATTAGTGTCTTTGAGACTGTGTGTACTGAGGAGAGACAGCAGAGCCTGACTGAGCTCTGTGGAAGGTGAGCAGCTACGTGCTGGTGTGTGGGACTGGGGGCATTGGCAAAGGCAAAGGAAATTATGTATCACTCTAATCTGCGGCACATTCCTTGTTGTCTGGGAATATATATGTCAGCCAGGGACATACCTGTGGAGGTTAATGAAATTAATTGTATTTTTACATTTCCCTCTCTTTCCCCCTCACCTCCCAGAGATGCACACACACAGATTTCTATAGTACAAATGTAACACTGAAGTTTCATTATGGTTACCAGCATCACTTGTCTCAAACCATCACATTGCCATATGAACATTTTTTGATTCCATACCTCCCTCAATTTCCTAGACATATAGAGAAGTTGTAATTTCAAAGGAAAAGAAAAATAAAAAAGGAAAACAAACAAACAAACAAAAGACCCAAGCAAAAAACGCAACCCTTTGGGTTTCCAGGAAGGTTTCCAAATTTTATCTATTGGATCACCAAGAATTTTCTGGAGACTGAATTTTCTGACCTATGTGACTGAGTAGATCTGGATGCCTGAGGTTTAAAACTGCCTTACTGCTGCTGAGATTTTTCCCACCTCTAAGTCGCAGTGGATTAATCGTGCCTGGGAGATAACTAAGCAGGGACACGTTCACTGATGCTGACCAGACAGACAGAAAACAGCTGATGGGCAGGGACCGACCCAAAAAAATAAATCAGAAGATCCACTGTCCAGTACACGTGTAGGTCCCAGATGCTGGAGTGAAGTGGGCCCACAGCAGTGTTTTTATTGCTTTATAACAAGCAATTAATTGTGAAAAAATAAGAATTTGTATTGCTAATGTATTCCTAACCTGACAAAGCATATATGAAACAAGGAGACATTTATTTCTATGAGTGTGCCTGTTCTTTATTGAAACATTAGCATATTGAATGCTGCTTTTAAAAGACTCAGTACTTGTTCCCCATAGTTTATAATTTAAATTATAAATATACTACAGTATAAGAAGGAGTATCAAAATAAATTCATGCCATGATTCACTGTGTCAGCACATCGACTTGCAATGCTGCTGCCATGCAGGCTTTTCCTGCATGTGAAGGGAAAGCATCAAGGGAAATCCGAGTCCCAATGCTCTCACAGAGACTTTTGCACCAACTTCAGAGTGGTGGGATATCATTTGGGAGCTGTTGCAATGTTCCTACCTGGTGTGCTCATGTTCTGTGCATTTGCTTCATTGTCCAATCTAGAAAGGTATTTTCCTTATTTTTTGTAACAGTAGCCAGCACAGATAAGGTTTTATCCAAAATTAAAATGCTGCTGTGTTGGAATAAATGACCTCTCTTGAGTCTTTAAAATTCTTACTTCCCATTTTTCCTGAAAGATGCAATCTCTGAAAACCTTTTCTCTCGGCCTTTTATGTTTCTTTTTTAATTAATAAAAGCTGAGACATCTGCACTAGTATAGTACAAAAATTTGGATCTGAAGAAGAAAACTATATTTTTTAAAACTTGATGGACAATATTAAGTGATCAACACAAATTTAAAATTTCATGTTATAATAAATACATATTTTGCATTTCAATAATTCATTGGAGAAGTCCCAGCTGACAACTACTTTCCATTTACTAACCAGGTAAATGCCACCTTTAAAACAGTCATATTCTTTTTCAACATCCGTGCAAACTGTTTTCAGATAGTTCTTGTGAGTGGCTAAGATTATGTTTGTCCTGCTGCCAAATGAACTAGCATGGTTTATTTTACACTGTTTAGATGGCACTTAGGGCATGCACACAAAATATGTCATCCATGTTGTTTTTTCCCATTGCTGATCACTGTATTTTCCCTTTTGTGGACAGAGATTTTACTCCCACTCTTCCAAGAGAAAGATTGTGGAGACATGTCAAGGCTTATTACTCAATGAAGGTGTCACACAAAGGCACTTCTCTGAATGACCCTGGCAGTGTCAAATTCAAGAAAACAGTGCTAAAGGGTATGTGGCCACGTGAAAGATTTCCACTTTTTTTTTCCATAATGCAGGGTTTGAGTGTTGTCTTTTTGACCAATAAGGTTTTTTTTTATATGGCCATAAATGAAATGATAAGGGATTATTGCCTCTGGATCACAGATCCAAAGGTAGCCTAGGTGTGCTTTCAATAATCATTGTTAAAATAGTCAGCAATTTAAGGACTCTCTTCATTTTCATAAAATATTTAACTTAATGGTTCAAATACTTGGCCAGATAGGGGATACATGAAGGAGGGAACAAGGCTGTCCAGTGAGGCCCCTCACCAGGGAGAAGGTCAGGCAGGTAGCAGCTCACCCTTGTGACAAAGAAAAGCATGGAATGTATTTCAGTGACCGTGAGAGGAGATGGGGGCTGCAGCCACCAGATCCATCCTGCTCCTATTGTTCTTTCTGGCTCCACCACCCTGGGACAGGCTGGTCACTGCCAGCCCTAGCAGTGTGGCCTTTCATCCTGGTCTGGTTCCACCCTCGTGGAGCAGTATCCAGGCTGTATTACTGTGGACAAAGTCAAAATTCCATTGATGGTTTAGTGCCTGTTCTGACAAGATACAAAAGGTATCCATCTCCCAGCCTATCAGCATAGCAAGCAGAATGAACACTAAATTCAGAAAATGTCACATTTTTAACAACCAGTTCTGGTGTTTTCATCCAGTTCCCAAATGAAAAGGCCTAATGTTTTCAAAAGTCTGATTTTTTAATAAAAAGTAATTTCATGTGCCAGGACAATGCAGCTTTAGAGTCACACGTGTTTACTGCATACACTGTGAAAAATAAGAAGATTTATATAGTGATCAACTGCTTCAGCATCCTGAATCATTCCAAAGATGGATTGCTTGTAAATAGGAGACCTTGAGGGAGCAGAAAATGTAAGTAAGAAAGTGCAGTTGCTCTAACAAGCAAAAACCCTTAAAGCAGGGGATGGTCTTCAGGACTCAGAAGCATTTGAAAGGCAAGCTGGCAGTTTTCCATACAGAGACACACTGATAATGCAAGACAAGTGAGAGAAAAGGGAGCTGCCAAATAGAACATGCTGCTACAAACCTCTGCACCACGGGAGAACCCAGACCACAGCAGGGGACCCTCTACACTCATGCTCCTTCCTAACAGCAAGTGGGCAGCAGGGCCCCTAAGAGGGCAGGGCAACAAGTCTGCCTTTAGTGCTTCTCACACGGGTTTGTCTCCCCCTTCCAACACAGCTTCCTCTGAGGTCAGACCCTTGGGGGACCACTGGTGGCTGTGACAGAAGTCCCACTGCATCCAAAGAAGCCCAGAGGGAGGGTGCTAGGCAAGGACACAAACAAAATGGCAACTTTCTGTTTTTAAGAGCAGCAGCAGTGCCCTGTACACTCAGTGGGATGAAGTTTGAAGGCAGCACCTTGGTTTATCAGTAGCAGAGCAGTGCCCTGCTCTGTCCCAGACCTGCGGGGGCTGAGTTGGGGAGGAGCACATGCACAGGGAATGAACAGGCTTATTTATATCACCTGCTGTAAGTGCATTAGGAACAAGATGCTGCAGCCCTGGTGTTTCAAACATACCTATTTCTGGGTAGATTTTAATAACTTGGAGAAGTTGGCTCCAGGCATATGGAGAGGAGTCTAAAATATTACTTCATCATGCAGGTTTTCAAGAAGGAAAAGAAGAACTTTCAGGAGTCACCTTTAGGCAAATTCGCAGGTGAATCAAAGCAAGGGAAAAATGTTCTTTGCAGATTGCACAAACCACCCACAACAGGTAGCTGCAGCATCTTCTGTGAGAGTTTGGGCCTCTGCATCTTCATTTACCCATGGAAAAGGAGTGCAGAGCATTTCTGAATGGCAGCATGCACAATCCCACCCTCTGCACAGGGCTGAGCATTTGGAGAGACATCTCAGACCTGCCTGAACTGGCAGTTTTGGAGAAACACTTCCACAATGGGAACCTTAAAGTCGGCTTAGTGTCCTTGTAACTGCCTAATGCAGGCATCAAAAGTATGTAGCAGGACAGTTAAGAATTGGGTCTTTAAACTCACATGGACTTTATGCCCTCCAGAATTTGGCCATCTGAAACTACAGGAGTCTCTAAGTCAAGCACCCAAGGGACAGGAAAGTATCATCTACTAAAATCACAGAATCCCCATAATAAGGAAGTATTGGCTCAAGTAGACCACATTCCACTTTAACTTTTGCCTTTCCCAGGCAGAATGTATCTCTCTTACCTTTTGTGTACAGTAAATATAAGCAGTGAATCCAGTTCATACCAGCTTCCCTGGCCACAAAAGTTGACCCACTGTCTTTTCTTTCACAGGCAGAATTTATAAAGCTTGCATTGCAGTTCAGCGTTGAGTTTGGACTGACATTTGTTTCCTTCCCCAAAGGAGTTGCCTGGTTACATTTCAAACAGACTTCTGAAAGTACACAAATGTACTTCTAAAACTGATAATAATCTTGGGGGGGGAAGGCTTATATCCTGTTTTTGCTTATGAGAAGGGCCCCAGGCACCCTGATTTAAAAAAATGATCTGACAAGAAGCCAAGACTCAAATGCTCCTTGACACATATACATCTGACACCTCAGATAATCAGCATAGTTTCATGGAATTAGCTGAAACTCCATCCTCGCCCCCCACCCCCTGCTTGTCATCTCACAGCAGAAAACATGCTGAATAACAGTGCATCACACCAGGCCCAGGCTTTTATTATATTTTCAGTTCAGAAGAAGAAAAAAAACATTCTTTTTTTCTCACTGTTTCTCTTCCATCAGCAGAGCTATTCTTTCCTTGATGCCATATCAAATGTTTAAAAATTTTCCACAGTTTAGTTTTAAAAGCAGTACATGAAGCCAAAGAAGGAAGAGGGGGGAAAGAGAAGACCAAATTGAGCTATCTGAGCTCAGCTTTCAAACAAAGAAGCCCGACCAGGACCTCAGTACTTCAGAGCTGAAAGCCCCAGCCTCCCTTCAGACAAATGCCTTCACTTTTCACTGATTTCAGTGACATCTGTACAGTGTAGTCATGGGCCCATTTTGCTTAAAAACTATCTGTCTGTGCAAGATTTTGCTCATGAAAGAGAACCTAAAGGATGTGTGAGTCATAGGAAAGCACACGGATTTGGAAAAGGAGCACTTCACAGTGTAGAGGAGTGCAATAAAACCTTGCTCGCCCCCTTACCTGAAGTATTTTTGCAACACATATATTTACAGGATTCCTTCTTTATTCTCATCCTCTTTGATCTATGCAGTTCCTTTGATGCATGCAAGTGATAAATCTCTGTGTCTTTCCTCCCAAGACTTTCAGACAGTATATGCCCTACTCTCATGATTACAGTCAGTACCTCCTGAGTTTGGTTGCTCCTCTTCCTCTTCCTCCTGCATCCTCCTACTGCTCCTCCCACTGGCCAAATTTACCAAAAAAGTCTTTGCCCATAGCTATCTCCTTGTTCCTTGGCAGCACCATGCTTAGGTGTCCTTACAAGTGACATTGATAAAAAAAGACCTGTAATCCTCAATCCTGCCCAGATCCACTTGGTTTCTGAGGATGCTGGTGCAAGAGATGAAAGGGAGCTCTGTATGGTTAGGCAATCCAGGGGCTTGTTTTCATTCTTCCATCTCCACTTCAAATGCAGCATCACAAAACCTGATTTCCTTCACCTTTCCTGGAAACTCTGTTTTTCTCAGTGACCAGAATTGCTGGTCCTGTGTCTATCTGTACCTGTGTGTCTCCTGGTCCTTCTTCTGTATGCTGTAGTTCAGGACAGGACCTCTCTTCTTCTTCAGTGCTTTTGTAGTCTCTGGAGCCACAATGTCCCAGCCCATGCCTGGATGTCCCAGGAACTTGGGTCAGGCCATATTGCTGATGCAATACTGTAGATGAGGGGTTTGGATTTCTAGAAATATTTTCCTTTCTATATGTTTTTTTCAGCAGTGATCTGTTAGTTACCTCTGAAGAATGAAATCTTTACCCAAGCTTTGATTATCTTTCATCCTACTGAAGGTATCTTTTCTACCAACCTTCCAAATTCTCACCTAAACTGAATAAAACACAGATTCTTTCTCGGGCTTTGCTTTAGCTCAGAGAGATTTGAATTGGGGGGAAAGTTAGCATCCCTATAATAAGACTAGAAAAATTACAGACCACATTATGTTTTGGCTGCTTATCTGAGGTCTCTGAGCTACCATGGTTTCCATCAGCTTCAAATATGGAAGCTCAGCAGCTTTGGAGAAAAGCAGGTCATTTCATTCAATACATTTCATTTGAAAAACTGATAGAAAACTGTGTTTTGGTTTTTTTTAATTCCCAGTAGTTTTTACTTCTAAAAGGCTAGGTATACTTAAAAGGATGGTCTCTGCCTCCATACTTTAGAGCTGCAGATGCCAACAAACACTGGAAAATGCAGGTAGCTGGGACAAGGAAGACAGTGGGGGATTGATGTTCTTACAAGTTTGGCTAGGGTTTTGAAAAATCCACCACAGGGTGGATTTCACAAGGACAGAAAATATACAGTGAGTAGATAAGATACTTCACCAGCCTTACAGCCTTCATAGATAAAGGGTTGGCAATCCAGCCTCACTGCATTCATGGGGGGAGTGTTTTGTAAAAGCACTGGCATCCAGCAATACACATTACTGCACAAGTGTTACTATTAATAGGGTTAAGGCTTGCATTTATTATGCTGTGCAAAGATAGCAACTGTGATAATTGAGGCTGCAAATACTGCCCACTTTAACCCTTTTTATAATCACTCTTATTTTTAGACATCATTTTCCATACTCATTTCAATACTTGGTTCCATGCCCGTGCTGGACAAAAAAAAAGTAGTATTTCAGGCAGCTCATTACAGTAAACATTAAGTATAAGAGCATTAATTTCAATAATCAGATAGAAAATATATCTGTAAATGAAGCAGCTGTCTTCATTACATACTCAAACACACAATTCTACATGTAATTTTGTGTGCTTGCATGTCACAAAGTGTCTTTAGTTTGTGTCATTTGGAATCACCTGGCATTTTACAGTAAAGGCAATGGCATAGATGCCTTACAAATATGAAATCCAGTAATCAATTGCAGCTGTAGCCCCTGCACTGAGGTTCAGTGTTTGCTCCTGCAGGTAAGAGATACCATCCATGGACAAAGCTTGCTTCTCTGTCCAGGGCATCCTGTGCCAGCCAGAGGGCATGGCCACGGTCCGAGCAGCGTGAGTCACACAGGGCTGGAGCGTGCTCAGCCTTGTGAGATTTACACGGTGATCAATGGCTTCAGCATCCTGAATTACTCTGGAGATGGTTTATTAGGAAGGGGCCTTAGGGAGCAAGGAATAGAAGAAGAGAGTAGATTCACAGTTAAAGGAAGAATTGGTACAAGGCAATTTATACATGAAAATTCAGATCCCCTTCTGAATTTCCTAAAAGCCTGAGGTGTCTGAGTCCAGGGCTTTGCTCTGGGCCCTTCTCTAGAACTGATGCACAAGTAAATCAGGCTCCTGTATGAAATCGCTCTTAAATGTGTAAGGCACCATCAATCAAAAGGTGTAATCAGCTTTCCTCTGCTCAGTCCCTGCAGAGCTATTCTTGGCATGCTGTTGGAAAAAAGCAAAGGCAGAGAGATGCTCTTTTTTTCCCTCTGAACATGGTCCCAGAGAGACGGCTGCCCTGCATAACGAATGCAGCCCATATTCCCTGTCTGTAAGCCGAGTTTCGCAGTGTGTCATCGCCTCCTCTGCCAAGGTGATCGATTTCCAGTGTCTAGGACTGTCAGGTCGGTGTCTGGTCCACACTTATCCACAGATATTTCTACCTCATCTGACTGCCAAAAATTTCCTTCTCATTTCTGGAACAGTGTTACCCAGACATGCCCTAAAATTTCATGAGGAAACTACAGACGAGCTACTGCCTCCACTTTCATGTACGTTCAGCTCCTCAGTGCCCCAGAGCAACATGAAAGCAGAGCAAAAAGAGTCGTGTCCCCTCATGTTTGGCTGGGAAGCAGGACTTAAAAACCACTACGCAGGACTTTTGGATGCCCTCACAATTACGAATAGTAGACAGGGTGGATTTCACATTGCCAGCCTCTGAGCTGGGCCACAGCCACGGACTTTTGCTGCACCTCTTCTTTGAAAGAGGAGCCTTATGCTGGGCATCAGGGAGCCTCGCTTACACACACACACACACACACGCACGCATGCACGCACGCACGCACAGACATTTTGGTTATGGGACTGGTTTTTGAAATCATTTAAAGGATATTTGCAGAACCAGGAGCAGATATAAAGGCAGTAGAGCCTCACAGGAAAGACAGGGGGAAGAAGGAGTGCTGGGAATTACCACACCTGGGGCTGCAGCACTAGATCCTCCTCAGCACATTGCAGGATTTTATGCCAAGGTTTCCCACACTGACGTTAACCCTCAATCCACACATCAATGTCTGTGCTCCTACTGGGGTGTTTCAGAAGATACACTGACAAAGTAAGCCTTTCATAAAAGAGCATAGAGGTGAAATCAGACTGACCTCTGAAATTTTCTTCTGTATCTTTTTTTTGTTGTTACAGAAAAGTCTTGCATAAGGGTAACCACATATTTTGCAATGCCAAGATGCACATCATTCACATATAGAGGTTACACTAGTATCACTGGGAGAATGTATCCCTTCAAGAATTGTTCTAATTAGTGACTTGAGCTTTCATTTAATTACACTCTTTAATGCACATCTTGGAATTACAGAGGTGGGTGGTGTAATTTAATTAGCCAAAAAAAAAAATCCAAGGCACGTTCATATTCCCTTAAAATATAGGTTACACTTAAGACATGATGGGGATGACACAGATATTTCCCGGGAACAAGGTCCGTACGCCTTCACCTTGAGGTATGTTGGGATGCAGCCCTGGGCATGAGAGCGTGAGCGTGGCTGGAGGCTGACAGCTGCTCATTACAGGCTGCTGGGGGTCTCAGCCCGGCTCCTGGAGGACAGGTGGCCACATGACAAATGAAACCCCTCACAATTAGCACTAATTGACACTCGTGTGGCCGGTCTCCAACGAGAGGTCATGGGGAGGGTGAGCTCAGAGGCTGAGCATCCTGTCCTGGCAGCGAGGGTCTGCAGAAGGGTGCCCTGCCACTACCACCACCACATTACTGCGTGCATGCACAAGACTCAGCACCAATATTTTGACAGCTCTGGCGTTCACCAGGGCCCCCTGTGGCCCCTGACTAAAACTATCCTGGTTTTAGATCTGCTGTGAATGCCTCAGCTTGGCCTCTTACCCCCACCAGTTCCATGAAGTTGCCCTATCATCCATGCCCTTCATTCCCTCCCCATGAATGCACTGCCTTTCTGGAGAGCAGATGCAAGAGTCTGAGTTTGCTACCACCTCCCACCTTTCATTTTTTTCATTTAGAAACATTTCCACATTAAAAATGTGCAATAAACTGACCAGCTGCCACCCCTTGATGCTTAATCCTCTCTAATCTGGTCTGGGAACACTGAAATGTACAATTTTGCTTATTATGCAGCTTCCAAAAATAATTGAATGTAGCAAGTAGAGAGGGTAGCAAGTGAGGAAAAAAGGAAACTAACCCCTCAGCTATTTATTTATCATTTTCTAAGGGCCTGCATGGCACACACACTGCTGTGAATGATCTCCTCCTCCTTAGAGAGCACATACAGCTACTCAGGCTGTGGTATGAAAAATGCCTCTTGTCCAGCTTAGGCCCTCTCCATCCAGGAATGAGATAGCCCATGCCCCACAGACCTTGCAATTCAACAGCAAACAACGTGGTCCTCAGGGATGGAATTAATTGGAGTTTGGCTTTTATACCGGTTGGCTTGATTGACTTCATCTGAGGCCTCACAAAAGCAGTAAGTCTTTCAGAGGGGCTCCCTATAAATTTATGGCTCACAAGGCAGGAAAAAAAATCTCATGTAAATTATACCCTTTGAAAATGATCATGAGGTATCGAGATGGCCCAGGGGACTGTCGAGGAAGTTTCATCTCTTGCTCATTTAGCATAGGTAAGTAGCAATAACTCGTTATTCTCTTGAAGTAATGTAAAATCTTAGGAAAAACAAGGTGGTTTATCAGTTTACTTATACCATGCTTGGTACCCAAACAGGTTGCTGTCTACAATCAGATATCTACAAGGTTTTCCCCATGAAAACCAGCAGGTCTAAGGACTGACTGATGAGTAGACACAGAGACAGATTGGTGCTGTCCTTTCTTCGTGTATGGCTTTTCTTTCTCTTGCTGAGAAGCCACAGCCATAGCTAGGTAATTCTGTGAAATGGCAATGCCACATGGGGAGCGATTGAAAGTGGATCTGACAGAGCCACTGGCACATTGTTCCATGCTGCTCCACATTGATCCTAGCTCATCTGGAGCCCCACAGTCTTGTCTTCAACAACTTTCATAGCTCCAGTCATGATTTCTAATCCAAATGTCTAACACAACCTTTTTTTTTGATGTCAGCAGCTTTTTCCGCAGCTCTTCCTGACAGAAATATAAAGCCTTACCATAGAATCATAGAATACCTCAAGCTGGAAGGGCACAGGACTACCCACAACTAAATCATATAACTAAGAATGTCATCCAGATGTTCCTTGAACTCTGACAGGCTTGATGCCATGACCACTTCCCTGGGGAGGCTGTTCCAGTGACTGATGACCCTCTTGATGAACAACACTATCCTAATATCCAATCTGCACTTCCCCTGACCAACTTAATTTCATATTCTCAGTTCTTTGGAGAAAGAATTTCTCTGAGGATCTAACTCGTATAAAAGAGAGTTTATGGCTAAGGCATCTAAGTATTCAGTAAAATTCAGTTTAAAAAAATTATTTTCCAGTGCAGCTGTATACCCCTTGTCCCAGGTCTCAGAACCATTGAGCCTTTTCTTTACTTGTGCTGGGCAAAAGCTATAAAAAAGCAGTATAGAAAGCTCTGGAGGTCAGGGTCCTCTCTCTGTCATCTGCAAACCATCTAACAAAGTCATCAGTTCTTCACAAAGTGCAATATTAAGAGCATATTGTTTCACACGTGCTGCTTATCATTTTCCACTTGGAAACAAGCAGCTACAAGCTCTTCTAGAGGAGCATTTTAGTTGTAGCAAAGACAATCAACTTGGAAAAAGTGACTGATTGCTATAGCACTAGTTTGCATTTCATGTCACCTTGCTTTCAAGTTCTCATTAATTACATTACATTAATTAATTAAGCCTGATAGCACACCTGTTGTTAAGAATTATCCATACTTTATAGTTAGAGACACCAAAAGAGAGCTATTAGAAGGCTTGCTTAGAATCTATATTAAAATTGAAAACTAGTCCAGTTTTATACCAGACCCAGATTGTATCTGTGTAAATATATGGTCTCCCTCTATTGCTCCCCATTTTACCCAAGACTTCTAGCTTCTAAAAAGAGAGGCAGCATCAAAGGAGTCGTGCTCTCCCTTCCCAGTATGCAGGACAAAGCTTGGCTTATTTATGTGTGCAAGAAAATTATTGCAAAAAGGTGACAATTGCAAAAACTCCTCTGTTTGCAAGCCATTTTGGTTCACCACAGCTGGGGCAGGCCACTGGAGCTGGCCCTTGACTTCTGTCTGGGGTAAAGGCAGAGCCAGTGCAGGTGGCAGAACCCCCATGGAAGGGTTTACTGGGTGATGGTGATGGTAACAGCTGCACCAGCCCCAGGCACTGGTGGAAAAAGCAACAGGATGGAGGCTGCGAGTGGCCAAATCCTCACCTGGCCTTTCCTTCCTGCAGGGCTGCAGAGCACAGGGAGTCAGGTTGGGCTCCCCTTTCCCTGGCTCCCATGATTGTGGTGGGCAAGGGTGCAGAAGACCAGCCTCTCCTCCTCCACCCACCCAGTGCAGCTCAGTCCATGCCCTGGGAAGCCCAGCTGTGGGCTACAGCACTTTATGCCATACAGGAATGCCCTTTCCTGTCCAGACAGGGCACGATGTCACAGCCCAGCATAAAGATGATGGGGACACAGGCCATCATATCCCAGTCCCTGTGTGATCTATTACAGACTTCTTGGTAATTCACTCCAGGGAAAAATGGGTTGTTAGCTATGTCCAGATGAGCCCAGAACCACTCTGGGCTATGGTCCGCCTCAGTCATGGTCTGTGTCCCAAACAAGGGCCATGCAGCCCTTTGCATGGCTTCTTCACAAACCAGAAAAGCAACCCAGGAAAACAAAGACTCCTTGCTGCTGGGTTGGGTGTTGAAGGGTGTCCTCCCAACTCCCAAGTCCCCAACAGCCCAGCTGCACCCTTTTCCTTATTTGTCCCTCCATCTCATTTATTGCACATGGTGAAGGCATTCCTGTTGCCCAGGTGGCTCCTCAAAGGCAGAACAGAGGTAAGGCGCCATGCTCCCACATTCTCCTTCCTCTCCAGCAGTGTCCTCACATCACTCTGATGGCAGCAACTGAGTACTTCCCAGAGAGTTAATTTGTGAAAAGAAACGGTATCGATTCAAGGGGTGTGCAGCAGTAATTCCATCGTTCGGCTTCGACTCTGCACAATCACACTTCATTTTCGGTCTCCAAACAATAAATAAAAATAAAATGAGCATTGGCTTAAATAGCATTTAACACGCGTGACTTCCCAAAGAATAGCATAAAAGCAGGATCCGTTGCTGCTTTTCCCTTATGTGAATCAATGGGAAATGCTGAATGAGTTAAGAAAAGCAGAGAATAAAAAAAAAATAGAGATTATTGTTAGAACAGGGGGTTTTCTGCATTGCTTGTGCTGTATATCCATGATCCTTTTGTGTCCCTCTTTATCCTACCCTGGAATGGAATTAGCTTTCAGTCTTTCCTTTTTTTTTTTTTTTAAATTTGATCTTATTTAAATCAGCCCCTTAGCAGGTTGGCTGAATTCTTGAAAGCCTAACACAGCCTGCAGATGTCTGTCTGTGCAGCCACATGGCAGAACCAGGCTTTGGGGGTCCCCAGAGCATCACGCGGGACCGGGAACTTCTTGGTGCCGGTTCCAAAAATCCATATCCCTTTCCAGTTCATTACAAACACCTATTGTTTGCCATATTTATCTGCCATCACTGCTGTTTGTTAGCAAATGGAAAAAGAAATGCCAGGACTAAATTTCAGCCTGCCCTTAGAATAGTGGAAAGGGGCTACAGGAATTGAATGACAGATGGTCTTTGAATGATATACAGAACCTCTGCCCCTGGGCCTGCTTTGGAGGAGCTGTTTTGGATTGTTGCTCAGAAGAGTGGGAGGTTGTTGTGTGATATGTGATTATTCCATAATAATTTTAATTATTTTGCCTGTTTTCAAACAATAGTCTCAGCCTTTTTTAATTTTTACACTCACTGAGTTGTGACACGAGCATTCTTTCCTCTGTGTTAGCAGGGATTAAAATCAAACCCTGTATCCCTTCCCATTTTTTTTTTCAAATAATCCATGTTTAAATAAATTACCTCAGCCTGGAAAAGTGAGTTACAGGGCATTCTCCTGACGTGTGTGGCAGAGAGAAAAGCGAAGGGCTGGGGAACAGGGCTGGGGGGATGGGGAAGGCTTTATTGTGTTTTGCAGGATGAGATTGTCACCGTAACAAGTTTCAAGAAGAGCTGCTCTTTAACTCCTCTTCCTCGGCACAGAGAGCGCAGCTCTGGGAACCTCATTTACATGCATATGGGTATCTGATTGGATCTGTTCAAAGGTACAGTAGGAGTCAGTCAGATTGAATATGATGTGCATATAAATGAAGTTCCCAAAGTGGGGTGTGATGCTTCAGGAGAGACAGGGAAAATATGCTGTCTCTGCTTCATCCAAAGTCCAATAGAAACTTGGGGATTTTATTTTTTTTAACTGGCTTGAGATAAGCAAGAGTGGAAGCCAAAAAAAAATACATATATATGTACAAATATATATGTATGTATGTATGTATTTCCCCCCTCCCCATTTATTGAATTTACATCTCAGGCCAAACGCTCATCACTGGAACCCCATAAATCGCGTTAGCTCTGCGTTATCAGAGCACATGTTTGGTTTGCAGGACAACTGCACACACCCCGCTCTGCACGGGGCAGAGTTGCAGGGTTCAGCTCCTTTGCAGCCCACGCACCACACGTGCATCCGTCCTCCACTGACAAGCAGAGATACGACAAAAGCTGCTGGGTTTTGCTAGGCTTTGGTCTTTCTTTCAGTTGATCCTGCTCAGCCAAAGCCACCACTCACAGTTTTTTGGGTAGTCAGGGGGCAAGCAGCATGTGGCTTTGGCTGAGCTTTGTGCTTGGGTGCAGGCAGCAAGCATGAGGCATGCATGGGGCAGCTGGAAGTGTCAGGCAAATTTGTTGCTTAGGAGGAGATTTGGTCCACCCTGAGGAGCTGGTGTGCTCCAAAAGGGGTAGGAATTCTTAGAAAAATGCAGCAACATAAAAGGTAAAGGACTAAAGGGAACTCTTCTCCTAGCAAAATAACCATTAGCGAAAGCTACGTTTCTGGAAAACACTGAATTTAAATAATACTGCAGTGCTAACCCGGGACAGGAAACAACAGTGTGCCTACAAGCCAGGACTCCTGTGGTTTGTGGGGCCTTCTGACCTTGCCAGTGTGGCAGGATTTGGGACATGTCCCCGTGGCACACGAGTGCACAGCAGACCCTTGGGCGAACTGCATAGTCCCAAGGTGTCCCAGCCCTCCCTTCACAGCTGGGATAATAGCCCAGCCCTGCCTCCTCCCCGGAGCTGGCTGCGAAGATGAGCACACGGAGACTGGGAAGTGCCCAGAAACCATAAGAATGTGTGGTTTCCCTGAGCCTAGCTCCTGTCCTGAGGTGTTGCACCCATGGCTCTGGGGAGGGGGCTGCAGAGGCAGTGCAAGCTGTAGGCAAGGGGATCCTGCAGCCCATCGAGGACACCCTCTGTAATATCTGCAGTTTAATTTTCAGCAAATCTCTCTCTCTCTGCAGCAGTGTCTCACTCGTACTGCAGCTAATGCCCTGCTGAAATTCAGATCCCTCCAGTCCCACCAGCAAGGAGAGCCTGGGGAGTGTACTCTGCCTCCACAGGGATACATGCCGGTGGATGAAATCTTACAGGGCACTCTTGTGCCACAAGCAGCAAACCCAGCAAGCAGAGACCCACCTGTGGAAATAAAAATGCTATATATTCCTCTCTCCCTGGTGTTACAGGAAGACAAGAAGAAATAGCTTAGACAGTGACGAGGATGCTTCAGCAAACATCAAGAGTACCTTGAAGCTACATGCCATAATTTCAAAACCTTAAAGCCACAATGCACATCTCTAAGAGAAATGATTCCAAAGCAATCTGAAAAAGTAAACTTAAAAGCTCTTCCTCATTTCTTTTTCTTTTTCTCTTTCTCTTTTTCTTTTTCTTTTTCTTTTTCTTTTTCTTTTTCTTTTTCTTTTTCTTTTTCTTTTTCTTTTTCTTTTTCTTTTTCTTTTTCCTTTTCTTTCTTTTTCCTTTTTCTTTTACCTTCCAAGACTTGTATTCTGGTCTGGGTGTTACTCATAAAACATGAGATGATATCAAACACTTCAAGCTATCATTAAAAGGAATTTACTGTACAGCTTTAGGGACACTACCAGACATAAAAAGACACAAGCAGAACACTGAGCACAGGTGAATACAACAGAGAGACATTTCCACTCCTGCTGCTTAAAAAATATTTGTTTCTGTAACTTTGGGTGACTTGCTATTTGTGGTTCAAAATCTAAAGAGCTTTGCTTTGCCTTTACTGTAAAGCTGCGCTTTGAACTCCTTTAGAAAGAACATATGACAAGCAGAGCAGGTATCAAGTCTTAATAACAGGGCCAGGACTCTTGTGTTTGTAGAGGAATATGAAGGATGGCCACTGCTACAAGGGAGGGCTTACAGGCAGGATCACATTTCCATTTTTATCTGCAGTACAGATGATAAAATTAAATCTTGTAAAATTCACCAATGACACAAAGATTGGTAGAGTGGTAAACAAGGAGAGCAGCTTATTGTTACAGGCAGACAGGAATTGCCTGGATGGATGGTTGCAAGTCAGCAACGTGCATTTTAAGATAGGTGAACGATGTGTAATTCAGGTAATACGTTGGGGGAGAGAGAGCAGGCCCTGCCTGGGCCTCAAAAAAGACTCAGAACCACTGAAGACAAGAGCCCCTACAGAAGCTCTCACAGCAGTGATATTGCAGAACGGACAGTGTGGTCTTTGTATGTATAAAGAAATACCTGGTAGAAATCACAAACTATCTTGCCTCCACAGTCCTAGATACTAATGTCCATCTCTGGAGAAGACCCAAAGGGTCCAAATACATATAAATGAAATGCAAAGCAGGGCTAAGAAGGGCTTTTCAGCTTCTCCAATGTGGGCACAACACAGATGATGAGCAAGAAGCAAGGCAAAGCACCAGGACTCCATGTTTGCGTGCTAGACGCCTGGAGATTTTTCAAAGAAAAGGAAGCATAAGGGTGTAAGGTACAGGGATTTGTGTGGTTTAAAGGAGTCTTTTATCACCTGTAAAATGTCCCTCAGTCTGAATCATGGCACCAGCAATTGAAAAGTTACAGTGGCTACTCAGCAGCCACTTAATATTTATAATGAGTCTGGAGATCTCAGTGGCAAATCAGCCACTTGCCAAAACCCTCTGTCAGGTTGCTGATAATAATCTGAGGTCATGGGCCATGAAGTATGGGGCAGAGATCCTTGCTCTTATGTTTCCTTGGAGGTAGGCTGCTGCCTTATATCTGTCCATGCTTCAGTTAGGGCGCTGGACTAAATGAACTCCCGCGGTCCCTTTCCACCTGATTTATTCCATGATTCTACCATGATACCCTATAAAAAGTGAATATCAAGTCACAGACCTCAGCCCCAGACCTTGCAGGGTTTTTCTGTCCATCACCCTTGTAAGCTCCCAGCTGGACCACTCTTACCACTGAAACACTGCAAGTGCCTCTGTGATAAATGGAATTGCATGTAAAGAAAGCATGATTTTGGCCATCTGGGATTATGTTATAAACACTTTTAGAAGAAAAAAGAAAGTACTCCTGGGAAATAATTGTCATTCTTCATTATTTTAACTTTCAGAAGGAGTTTTGCAAATAGTTATATACTGTCTTTATATAAAAAACTTAAGCCATACCATACATATATGATATGCATAATATTGCTTCCTTGAATTGGCCAAATATAAGAGAGATTATAAAGTATGAATATAAGTGGTTCCTTAAGTAAAAATTCATATTGAAGTTAGGGATAGTTACCCTAGATCTAGCTAGCAGCATTACTAATAAAAAACAACAACAATTAGGAGATTTTTCCCAGTTCATCATATCTAAGGCTTAGATTTTAGTGATGTGTAATGTTAATCCACATTGTTTAAATGCCTGCTGCCCTTCGAAGTACAATCCACCTGGAACTACAAGAAAAACAAGAATCCCAGTAACCAGTGGTGCTATTAATTATCCTTCACAGATTAAATGCTTCAATTTCCCCGAGTTATCACCCTATAACACTACTGCTCAGTAACTTTTCAGTATCTTTCCTTGCCCAAACAAGCCGAATCACAGCATTTTTTTCATGCTGCTGCTAACATAGTTCAAGGCATTGTCTACATAATGTTGTTCCTGGGAGCTGGAGATTGAGAGAGCGCAAAATGTGTGTCCTGAGGGTTTCTAGTGAAGGGCTTAAATGGAATAAAAAGTCAGAGGTCCTGAGAGGTCTTCTGGCAAAGACTGTTTGCTATGCCTTTGAGCAGAGCCCTAAACTGCAAGAGAAGCAGGATATTGGTGGTTTTTTCCTCTGTTTAAGGAGCCCAATCCTCTTGAAGTTATTCAGACAATTCTGATTTTGAAACAATTTATTCTGAGTACCATAACTGCCGATTTAATTTCTTGCATGTAATAATTTGATTAAAATTCATTGACATTTCACCTGGCAGCCGGAGGACAAAACAGTGTTACTCAGACCTTACCTTGGACTTACTTGATCCTGCAGATCGAGTCAGTAGGGAGGTGGCTTGTGTGTGGACTCCTGGAAAAGATCCTTAGTGGAATTAATCAGTATTACATGTGCTAATATTTCTCACAAGTAATTGACATATTTGCTTGTAAATCAGTTCAGAAACCAGCTGCAATGAAGTGGTGCAAGTGATTTGGCTTTACTTTCTCATTCAGGGCAGGTGATGTGGGGACACACAGAACCTGCTAGCAGAAAAGACAGGCATTTTCCTAACACTTGTCCAGGCACCCCAGGAGTCCTTCTCTCCCTCTATCAGATCCCATTGTCATCTTAACTCTTAATTTCCTCGACAAACCCAAGCAGCAAGAGCTGGTACTGCGAGAAAATATATTCTTACTGAACACTGAACATCCATATTTTATTTGTGAAGCCCTTTCCACCACAGACAAGGTACTGGGACACTAGTCACTGAGTAAGATTTAACTGCAGGGTTCAGGGTTTGTCTTCTGCTCCCTGCATAACCTTTTTTCTTCAGTTTCTGGTATTTCAACTGCCAAAAAGGGCTATTTTTCCTGACTATTTGCAAACCCATACATACATATATATACACACAGAGGTGGAAAAAATTTGCAAACAGTCTCATTGATTAGAACATATGTTCTCTTCCTTTATGAAACTATGCCCAGTCCATATTTTAAAAGTCACCTTATTAATCAGTGTGAACATTGAAATAAAAAGTCAGTATGTAAAAATGGGCTTTTCGGCAATTCCAGGAAGCTGCAAAATAAATGGAAACAGTCATTTGATGCTTACTAAGTACAGTATATATAGATTTAATCAATGCAAGAATACAAAGGATATGATTAAAATGCAGTATTTGTTATTAAAATGTACAAAAGGCTAACTGTTCGTACGTATGACTCGCCTCCACTAGAAGCAGAAATGGTCAGAAAATGTATTGCTTAGGAAAAGGTTGCTTTGACTGTAAATAACTGCAGGTGAAATCATTGCCAGTTCAGTGAAATTTCCTTTTAAAAAAAAAAATCAGCATTTTGATGTAAGAATGTCATTTGGAATGTAAAAATCTTACTTTGTGTTTATTTTAATTTTATTTAAGTGCAAATATTTTCTTACTGCATTACATATTTACATGGTCAGACTATGAATGTGTATTTTAATTATTATGTTATCTTAATGGCAAATTGACATTTTAAAATGTCACATAAAAGCACAAATTAAAGAGGCTGGTTTAATACAATAAACATTATGTGTGACTGAGGACAGGTATTTTCAATTTTCTTCTGTTAGCCTAGTAATACTTAATTAAGCTATTTTGGGGATTAATAAAACCGTTTCAAACCATTTTATTAAAATGCACAAACAGAAGAGAGTTTGATCCAACAGAAGAAGTTTCAATCCCAGATAAGTAGCAAAATATAAAAATTTCTATTAAAACTTCGCAACTTCACTCATTACTTTGTATGGTACTCCCTTAAGTAAAGAGCAAAAAATTTATTTAAAATGTAAATAAAATTTGACGAATTTACTTTTCAGAGTGGAAGTGCCCAAAATTTGCAAAAGGCTCTTGAAATAATTCCTGTTCCATGAAGAATTTGAAGGTGTTTGGCATGACTACTAGGCAGGCAAGGCAGTGATGGCTTATTACCTTTAGCATATTGTGAATGGAAGAAAACCACTCTGAATGTCTCAGACCCCACCCCCTGATTCCTTCTCATGGACCGTGTCCAGGGCTCAGCTGCTCTTGTGGGCAGAAAACTCTTCTTCCCCATATCTAATACACACTTCCATGACTTCTCTGATCTCCAAAGGACACCCAGATAACTCAAACACCTTCCGTTTTCGCTTACTGTGCATTAAAATTGACCCATATCCTTCCTTTTATTTCTTCTTCAGAGGAAACAAAGATAACGGTGAGGTTTTTCCTCCAAAGGTCGTGTTTGCTGTGCCTGTTCCTGCTGCCCTTCCCTGGCCCCTCCTCTCTCTGGAATATGTGGTACCTAACACTGGCCTCCAGTGCTGAGCACCATGCTATCTGAATATCTGCATACTAACACTGAATATGTGGCTTTAATTACTCTTATGTAATGCTCTGGACGTACATTCATCATTACAACCTCCAGCTCCTCTGCTGCCAAACTGCTCCCCTGACAGTTATTCCTTTCCTTGCATTTCTGCACTCAATCACGCTTGTGAAGTGTACGAGCTTGCATTTATCAGTCTACTCCAATTTTGCAGACAAATTCCTAAAATATTCAATATAATTCTGAATTCTAGCCCTGCCCACCAATGCACTTGAAGTGTTTCTCAGTTTGGTATTTCTCTAAGTCTCTCAGCTCTCTGCAATCAGTGCAGACTTGCAGTGTGGTAGTGAAGGGTTGCCTGCTATTCTTTGGCCAGCTTTCCAGTTAGCCATTCACCCATCTGCCCAGAGGTCATTTTTTTTCTAAATTTGCTCATGAGCCTGTCATGTGATACATGACATCCAGGAATCAAGATCTATCCTGCATATCATTTTTCTTTCTCCATGATGTTTGTTGCCCATAAATCAGTTCCTTTGGCTGGATGTATTTGGCTTGATGAGGCCTTTGCTAGCTGTTAGACACTTTTTCGTTTTTATCTAGATGGCTGATCCATTAGCAAATGGATCAAATAATCCAAAACATATATATAATATTATCAATATAATCAAATAATTTAGTTGAAATTAGTCTTATTCCTGGAATCCCTCCTTCTCTTTTAAAAACAAACAATAGATCCCCAAGCTGCCATCACCCACTTCTGAAGCTGCACACTCCCTTTCCCAAAGTCCTGCTAATTCTCCAGCTCCTTCAGGCAGCTCCCGAGCTATTCAGCCCTGACTTGTCCAGCTGTTTTGAAATGTCTCAACTTTCATGTAAATTTCTTTCGGATTTTAGCCAGAGTCCTTAGCCATTAGTTACTATTATTAACTGCTTTAGCCATCTCATTTAATCCTTCATGAAATACAAAGAAACACCAAAACCTTTGCCCTTCTCGGTTCTCTCCTTGTTAGATTTGCCTCATTGCTGAAGACTGGACCGACTTTTTTTCTGTCTTCCTCTTACCAGTTGCATCTTTCAGAATCTTGTATCTTTTAAAATGAACTTTGCTTGCTGTGCTTTCGCTTAACTCAGTAATACCCTATAAAATATTTTTTTTAAGAGGTGAACACAAAAAGAAGATGCAATTGCTTTCCATAACATAATCAAATAGAGGTTTTTCAAAGATACCATGTAATTTAAATATCCCATATCAGTAGTGGCATGGTGAATGCCAATGAAACACCACTGTCATATTATACCAGCATCATTCTGCTGGTAGATTTCCCCATGTAGACAAGTCCTTAGCAGTATTCCCCAGTGTTCCTGCCATTGTGAGTGACATTTCACAGAGCTGAGAAGAATAACATTGAAGTGACCCCAAACCGTGATGGAGCGTGGCAAAATTGCGAAAATGCTGAGGCTTTGAATACGAATTATTTTAGATTTTAAATACATCTTTCTTTTATTAATCTAGTGGAATTAGGAAGCTATTAAATACAGCAGACCAAACAAAAAGAAGCCAGGAACTGTTGCACAAAAAAATTATTCCAGTCAAAGTGAGACCACCGGGCTACCAAATCTCAGTGCAAAACACCTCCAAGGTTACCACTGTTTGTACACCTAGACCCTGGTCTTATTATTCCATATGGTGATAAATGCAAGCTGTGCATATTTTTTTCTGGGAAATGGCCTTTAATAATTATCATAATTATATCTATCTCTAAATACCAGGTAGTTTCTCTACTCTTGCCAGCCTGTAGCCCTTTTAGATAGTTTCTGTGTTTCCCTTGACAAGCAGTGGCTTCCCAAACTGAGAAAGGCTCTGAGAACATCTCCAGCTTTTCCTCCTGCTCCAGAAGCAATTGCAGAAAGCCAGCAAACTTGGCTGAGGAGGCAGCAAGTCAAGGTCAGGGTGTCTTTGTGTTGGCTGTGCTGTAGCAATGTCACCTCAGCTGCATTGAGGTAGATGGCATTAGCTCCCACGCATCAGTCTCTACAGAAAATATTCAGAATTACACCAAAATGTCCCTCTTCCTTCTGTTTGTAACTTTCAGCCACAAAATGGCCTAACCATCATGCTCTATTCAGTAAATTCTCAGCAAATGATACGTACATAGGGAGAGGAAAATCCCAATCATTAATTAATCATGCATCAGAGGACATTATATCTTGGAGGTCTGCTCACTGGCAAAGCTTTCTACTGCAAATTTTCTACTCCAAAAACTGGGAATTTATCAGGGTAGGTGATAAACAAATAGCAATAAGCAGGACTCCATCCAGCTGGGATTTGAATGCCTGCAAAGGTGGAGACTCCACAAGCTCTCTGGGCAACCTGTACCCATGCTCTGTCACCCTCATCATAAAAAAAGCCTTTCCTGATTTTCAAGAGGGACTCTCCTCTGTTTCAGTTTTGTGGCCGTGGTCCTGCCACTGGATACCACTGAAAACAACCCAGTTCTTTGCACCCTCCCTTCTTTATATCCTCTCTCATATTCAGGTTGAACATTCCCAAGCCTAATTCCTTTGTACAGAAATTCATCAACTTTAAATTGACATCTTAAAAATAGACTTAATTTAGACGCTCATCTGGTATGGCCCCTCTCCAGGATGCCTTTGAGCTACAACAGCAGACCATTACAGAGAAGACTTGGCTATCATGGGCTCTGCAGTATCTATTTGAGGTTTAAATGGGAGGCTTTCAGTTGCAACACCTTCCATCCAACCTAGGAGTGGTAAAATTCCATTTGTTTAAAAGATTTGTCTCTGTACTTAATCATGTTCCTTGGTTGCTCTTTGATAATGCTCGTTTTGTTCTCACATCTTTTTTTGCATGCTTTTGAAATCGGTGGGGGGAGATATTTCACAGAAAAAAATATATATATATTAGCAAAAAGAGTTTCATGCAACTATAATTCCATTTAGATCACTGTCAGTGACAGGCAGAATTTACTTAAAGATATTTTCTGTGCTTTACGGTTACTCATTCATGCAAATAAAAATAGCCCTTGAAGCCAAGTCACCTTGCCCTCTCAATCATCCACCTTGCCCTCCAGAGCTCTGGGGGGAATGCTAAATTAAAATCTGTCTGCTCTGGCAGAGGTGGTTTTTTTGATATAAAGCCAGAATAATTATTCAGACATATGTTTACAGCTGCAAGGTTATATTTTGCTGAAGATTTTTTAAAGTGAAAACGTAACTTGGTTGCTAAAGGGTTTTCTGTTTAATCACTGCAGAGGTATGGAAGACAGGGAAATTTGTGAATTTACCCTCTTTCATCTCAGTCCTTGTGATTTCTGTTTGTTTAGCTCTTTTTTTTTTTTTAATAACAAATAATTTTGGTGGGTCGAAAACATTTCCAAGTCATATTATTTAAAGAGTTTCATTCTATTTTTGTGCACAGAAACAGAGTTTCTCCTCTTTTTTGCCTTCTGTGATGATAATAAATGCTGGTCAGAGTGAAGTAAAACACTACAGGAAAGTTGTGTTAGTCATGTTAAGAAGAGTTCAATGAAGGGCTTCAAACAATATTTTGAGTTGTTTTGCAACAGTGAAAATTAGCTTGAAGGATCACAAATGCAAATTGAGAAATGCCTGGCTGGAATTTACAAACTGTCCTGTAATGAAGAGAGATCCAGACTTTAATTTTTTAACTGTAACAATCCTTGAAGCAACAAGAACAGAAGAAACAGAAGGGGGAAATTCTCAAAAGGAAGACAACTTTGACTTTGATGATTTAACGGTACTCATGTTGCATAAACCTTGCAGGAACAGGTAATATAATACAAAACAAAGCCTCCTCAAATGTGGCAGGATTCCACTTCAGGAATTAAACTCTCGAGTAGTGATGCATCTCAAGAAACTGTCTGTCATCATGCTAACATAGTGAGAGACATGAAATAGCTCTACGTGTTCCTCCTCACTTTTTATTTAGCCCTCTTCGTTAAGCTTGAGCTTTCAAATTATGCCTGTTGCAAAGCAGGTCTGGGTAGTTTGGCTGACTGTCTCTTTTCACCTCAACAGCTGGAACACATATGTGGTGCATGAGGTGCATAGTGCATCCTGATTTTTGTCTCTCTCTTTCATTAGTGTGTTGTCTAGCCGCTCTTGAAAGAAAAACAATTATAGTTAGATCCGTGGTTTTCAGACATTCACCTGCCTTGGGGCTTCCACTGCCTTGTGAAGCTCTGCAAAGTCAGGAAGTTGGTGGTCAGGAATGCCAAGGCTCTGAGCAAGTGGAAGATGGAAACACTAGAAAAAGCTCAAGTTGTAGTAAACATTCAGAAAATTTGCCTCCTAGTAAAAGATTCCAGAATCTAAGTTTGTATAGATTTATTATGTAAATCTTGCAGTTTATAGAATGCATATAATATAAATATATATTATATAAATAATACTACATATTATTTAAACAAAAAATACTTAAGAAGTGATTGTCTGCTGCAAGAAGGCACCTTCATGAGGAAGTGACCTCTGATGCTTCATGGCTTTGTGGTTCAGCAGGAAAAGACATCCAGGTGTTCGAAGCCAAAGCTAGAGAAAAAAGTAAAAACATATTTATTAAAAGGTGCTTCATTAACATCTAGAAGAATCATGGGGTGAAGTTTTATGAATCCCTCAAACCTTTCATTTCAGGACTGGATAAGTTTCTAAAGATGTAGGAGTTGCCTGGGCATAGAGACTGGAGAGGAGCCTGGCTTGTGTCCTGAGAGAGGTCACACAAGCTGGTCACTGCAGGTTCCTCTGTCCTTGCAGTCCCACGGAATCAGAGACACTGTGAAACGAGTCTCAAGTTTCAAGAAGCTTACAGACAGAGAGAAATTACCTGGAGTCTGTGAATTCTTACTTGAAGCCAAGAATCACTTCTCATAAAATCTTTGAAACTATGCCACATTTTATGGGTCAAGAATAGGCAAAAGGAGGAAAAAAATATTGCAATTAATTCAAAGAAGGTCTGCTTGTTTATTTTCTTCATCTGCCTGTCTCATAATACATTACACATTGTGAGGCTGAAGTCTTTAGTGTAATCTAATAATCAAGAGAGTTTGAGAAAAAATTTATGTGCACAAAGAAACTTTTTCTCAGTTATAATCTCTAAGCCTGGAAAATGACATTACATTTTTTTAGACACTGAGATCAACGTTGCAACAGCCCATTCCAAGACCTATCAGCTTTCATTAACACAGCCATTCATCCCTGCCTTCATCTTTCTTCATAAACTATTCAAACTATGAACCAAATAAAATGTCTGTATCCACATGGCTTAAGTTCTACCAAAGTCCGATATTTAGCTCAGGGTCTGATTCACAAAAACATCTGCCTGCAATACTAGATTTGTACATTGATTTTCAGGTAAGACATCTCTCTTTAAAAGACCAGACTTCATACTGGAATTTAACACTGAGTACAGAAAAAGGCATACTGACATTCAGTTCAGGGGCTTAATGAATCAAACCAAAATTATTCAGGCCCTATTAGCCCCAGTTATGTGTCATTTCATCTTTTCCCCTGCCCATTTAATTTAAGAATAATCTTTTGTCACACTTATTTTTTTAAAACTTAGGAATCAGGTGGACTGCAATCAAGGCCACTTTCTGATACAATTTTTTCTTCTTTAATGAAAAGTCAAGGTGCTTTCTAGTCTTTCTGAAAGAAGCTCATAAAAGGCGCTTTTTCTTTTTTTGTAAGGAGTAGATTTCTGCTCTTTGCAGATATTGCAGAGGGTTTGTCCTCTTGTTTAATTGAAAAGCAGCCATGTTTGATGGAGAAACTCCAGCCTCAACCTGTGGGCTGATGTTTTCAAGGTGTCTAAAATACCCAGTGTTCTGTTTCAACTGTGTTATATTGTGAACTGGCAAGAAGCTGGGCTATCTGCAGCAGTGCGGAGAGACAAAGACCATAGAATCATCATAGAGTCACAGAATGGTTTGTGTTGGGAGGGACCTTAAAGATCATCTAGTTCCGACTCCTCTGTCATGGGCAGGGACACCTTCCACTAGACCAGAGCTCCATCTAATCTGGCCTAGAGCACATCCTGGGATGGGGCATCCACAACTTTTCTGGGCAACCTATTCCAGTGTCTCACCTCCCTCACAGTAAAGAATTCCTTCCTAATATTTAATTATCTCCAGACCTCCTGCATTTCAGTTCAGTACTGCAGTCCTGTAAAAAGGCACTACTGTTGTCAAGGAGAGAAAAATCTCTTTTGAGAAAAGTTATTTAAAGCCAAAGCAAATCCTCAAAGTTTACTTCCATGCCATTCATCAATAACACTCATTTACACAGAGTCCTGTGAGCATGTGTTGCTGAAAATAAGGGTGAAGACAGAGGAGTTGGGGAGCACAACTGCACTAAGTCATAGAGAGAACTCCAAATATTTGCATCCCTTTGTGACCCATCCTGGGAATCAACCTTTGAAATGGTGTTTGCTGCCAAAAGGAGTGGCTAAGAGCCAGAACCAATCCCCTCCCTCACTGAGAGTAACTCCTTACTCCCCGAGCAGCCTTGATGATGGAGATGTAAGGAAATGCGGGAAAGCTTTGCCTGGATAGCAACCTAAGGAGCTTGTGATCCTCCATTGATCAAATAACTAAGGTGTCAAGGCCTTTGGAATCATTGTCTGCACACATGAGCTCATAGACATGCCTATCCACCTACATATATATATGCGTATACATGGCACTTACACTCTTGTCAAATCCTGCTGATTAGATGGGATGATAAATTTCAAGCAAGCATTTTTGCAAATAGCCATCCAAATATCTTGCAACAGCAGAAAAGAAAGAGGCAGACTAAGCTATGATCTGCTATGAAACATCTCCCTTCCTCAGTGTGCAGTCCCCTTAAAAAGCATCACAACTCTATGCAGAGTTACAGCTGTCTCTACATCCAGCAAGCCAACGTGGTCCTCCACGTGCTCCACAAGTCACTAGCTACAGCATGAAACTCTCCACTGCATTCTGACAGCTATCCAGCCCCATCCCAAGGCTGAGTCCCTCTCCTGCCATGGGATTTACCTCCTTCCCAAAGGCCAAGGATCTCTGTGCTCTCCCTACTACAGCCTCTTGCCACTGATGCCCAGAGTAGAGGAGCGAAGCTGGAGAGCTAGGTAGAGCCACAGAGACAGCTTGAGGTATGACCATGAGGAGACACGGGCTGGTGCAGACAGCAATAATTTCACAGCTCTGCCCTGGAGAGGCAAATTTTGGAGCTGCCTGATGTGTAAAACTACTTTTCTGTCTCCCAGAACATTGCTATATGTTAGCAGCAGAGTTTTCATAGATATCCAGAGACAAAGACTCGTGACTTTTTGTCATCTCCCTTAATACCCCTGCAGGCCTTTGAGTAGGTAATACTTCCACCTCCCCCTGCTGTAACTGGCACCACAGTTCTTGACAGACTTGTAAAACCATAGGCAACTCAAGTTATTATCATCCCTAGGGATATATGGGACTTGCTTGTAACAGGTGTTATTTAGCTTTTGAAGTTCCTGAAATTGCCCAGAAGTTAAGGCAGAGAGAAGAAATTTGCACAAAATATGTTAAAATACTTTTGGGGGTGTAGAAAAGGCAAAGATACTGAAACCAGTGCCATGCAGATAATGCTAAAGCATTTAAATTTCAACATTTGAAGCTTCAGATTAGCTGGTTATGGTCAAATTTTCAGTCTTAGAAGCTAAGTAATAAGATCTAAATGTGGACAGTGCAATTAAACCCTTTTATTTAGAAGCCAAAAAAGTATAGCTGTTTGACATCTCCTGAAATGAGGTGAATGTGTGTGTCGAGTACTTACAGACTCTAGTAAGCTCCTGTA
This sequence comes from Pachycephala philippinensis, assembly GCA_013397055.1. Lineage (NCBI taxonomy): Eukaryota > Metazoa > Chordata > Aves > Passeriformes > Pachycephala > Pachycephala philippinensis. Next base: position 196,402 of record VWZT01011116.1, on the reverse strand, counting down.
GTTTTAAGGGAGACACAGTACCTCATCCTTAATCATTCATGTCTTAAACCAGTTTGCAAAGATGCCTCAGGTGAACTCGGAAGAAAATAAGCAGGACACAGATCTGAATTTTAAAGGTACATACACAATCTCATGCTGCAAACAAAGTTAAAACCAGAAAACAGGTATTAAACACAGGATTCTGTCTTATCAAGTGATACAGTGGTGGTTCTCTAAATTAGAGTTGTAGCAGCCCTTGCAGAGGAAATATATTTGCTATAGCAGATGGAGAGAGAATTTATGCTCTACGCTGATGAAGTCTGGGTAAAGAAAACCATTACCAGTAGACCACAAATATATGGATGAATAAGACAGGACCTATTTTGAAAAGGAAATTTTTGTAACTAATTAAGAAGATACAGGTGGCCATTAGTGTTGCCTCCCAGTAACTGGGACCAAATGGAAATTGCAAATTGTGTCTTCACTATTTGATGAAGACCCTTCTTCTCAGAAACCAGACGTGCTCTCTCCATACCGAAGGATTGCCCAGCTCACGTTTCCTAAATCCCATCCATGAGGATGAACCCTCAGTCAGCTGCATTAATCAATGTCCCAGTATACACCAGGCCCTCGGAACACACTTTGTCTGAGTGTGACAAAAATGGCCTTGAAACTGTGGGGTTACAAGAGTAGGCTGTAGGCAGCCTTGGCCTTGATGGCTTGCAGCTGTGTCCCTGGGAGGAGGGAAGGCCAGCATTGAATGCAGGTGTGGTGATTCCTGTAACAAGAAGCACATGAGTAGCCCAAGAGATGATGGGTATAAAGGGCTGTGCTGCAGGCTCATAAGAGAGATACTGAACTGAAGCAGAGCCAACCAGGCTGATGCTGGCTGGTGTCTGCTGCTGCTTGCTGATGCTGAGCCACTGCCTGCCATCACCTGCTGATGCCTTCCACTGCCTGCCTCTGCCTGCCACCCTGCTCTATGCTGGACTTTTTGGACTCTGACATCTGGTGCCCTGTGTTTGCATGAATCACGGCGATAATTGGCTTAGAGCCTCAGAAGCTCTTGGAGCCTCCAGCAGTATGAGCCTCACGGACTGCAATCCACTTGGGGGAAGTGGAAAAGCCGGCTGGTGTGAAATCCCTGGGAGTGTGCCCAGGAGAGCCGTGAGTAGCCTAGACATGCAAGTCCTTTATTGGGCTGCAAACTATGTTGGCCTGATGTAAGTCAACATCTGGAATTATGTTGGCCTTTGTACGCTGACAGAAACTGCATGATAGCATTAAACATCTCACCATGCCCCTATGAGATGGAGCAGAATTTTGTGATAATTCCAAGGTGATAGGCACCATTTGGACTAAGTACAAAATTCCGCAAAGACAAATTTGTGCGGGATTCCTGTCCTTCACTTAGATTCAGATAGACCAACCAGGAAAAGCCCATTAAACTTCTGGGCTATGTTTATCTGCAATCAGATGAAAGGATGCAAGGAAAAATAAGGGGAGCCTGGGCAAGCAATCCCTGCCATTTAAAAACTTTCAGTTGAAAATCTATGCTAAGTTTCTGGATAACCTTTTTTTTTTTCCCCTAATGAAACTTTTCATTCTTGTGTTCAGGATTGTGCAGAAACTTCAGTGCTGGAAGTATACTGGCATGCCCAGACTCTCTCATAACTTCTCCTCCTCCTCCACCTCCCTTACATAGCAACTCTTAGATAAGAAAAGTTTCTTCAACTTTTTCAGCATTTCTGTTACAGCACCTGACCAAGCCAGCCTGATCGCGGAGAAAGAAAGAGACAGTGTTCACTGCCTCATCTACTTTCCTCTCTCTGCATGGTATAACCAGCCTGGATAACACTGGAAGCCACAAGCCTGGTGTGCATCGGTCTGATATGAACCTTTACTGATCATGTTTATCCAGTACCTACTCAGTTTGATCTGCATACCGAGCCACATGAAAGCTGTGAGGCAGAAAGTGCATTTCAAAAATGTGATTTTCCTTTCAGATAAATGGGTTTTACTCAGAGCAAGCTGAATTCTAACTTCTCTCCCAGATTTTGCATTTAAAAATTACTCTTGAAAGTTGAGCAGCTAAGCGTCCAAATCTATGGGGAAAGTTCCAGCATGAGTCTGTAAGGCAGGAACTTTACCCATGCACTGTGCTTTCTGCTTCAACTTTTGGCTTGTCTGGAATTTATTTATTTTTCATTGTTTTAATTGTAAAAATTCTGGATGCTTTCAAAAGCCTAGAGGACTGCTGATCAATCAATAAAATTGCAGATACAAGCCACATAAGTCTATTGGGCTGGATGAGATCCACCCGAGGGTGGTTAGGGAGATGGTGTAAGTGCTCACCAAGCGACTTTCCGTCATTTATCAGCAGTCCTGACTAACCAGGATGGTCCCTGTTGGCTGGGGGTTGGCAAATGTGAAGCCCATCTACAAGAAAGGTCAGAAGGACGATCCAGGGAAGTGGAAATCACCATCCCTGGAGGTATTTAAAAAACTGTAAATGCGGCACCTGGCGGCGGTTTAGTGGTGGACTTGGCACTGATGGGTTAACTGTTGGATTTGATGATCCTAAAGGTCCTATCCAACCTCAGAGATTCTATGATTCTATGATTCTAAAATTATCAGAAATAGGAAATGTCTTCTTTTTCACTGAAGTCATTTCTTTTTAGTCATCTTTAATTGATGTTATTTACATCAAAAGAGAAAGTAGTGACTGGGAGATGTCCACCCAGCTGTCACTGCCCAAGGCTGCTGCTTTGCCTTACTCACCTGAAATGACTACTGCTTTTGGAGAAATTTCACATATGTAGGATATGATGTTGCATGGGACCACATGGGGGCTTTCTTCAGTGTTGCAACCAGGGTCTATATAGCAAGATTAGACGGATTTTTCCTATGCTTTCTGTGATGTTGCTGTGTAATACCCCAAGGGCTAAAGAAGTATTTGGCTATATATAACAAAATAGGAAAATGAGCTGAAACAATAGCTGGGCAAATCAGAAACTATCAAAGTCATGGAGAGAGATTCACAAGAAAAGATGTGACAGGAGCAACTGTGCTTTGTAGATATATGCTTAAATAGAAATACAAATGTTTGGGAACAATAAAGCCCAGGTCTCACACATTTCAAACTGATCACCTGAAAAAGTCTCCCTGCACTCCTCCTTGCTTCCACTTCTCGTCTGCAAGACAAAAACAGCACTGTCATCATCACCATCCTCACTGGAGAGCCATGAAAACAAAACTAGGTTTCTGAAGCACCTCAAAACCATGGGTTTGGACAATACAGAAAAACTTCACGAAAACTAACAACTTCTGCCTGCCAAGGCAAGATTGAATAGTAGGCAGAGACCACACACAGAATAAGTCAAAAGCAAAGTGCTGGATAGTTGCCTCTTAAATAAGTATTGCCCTTTCCATGTCCAGAATAAGGCCACAACTCTGTGGGAAAAATATTGTGCAATGCTATGACTAAAACTTCTTATGCAGGGGGTGAATTAAAGGCTGCATAGAAAACTTGAACAGTATTGATATATCTCTTCTGAGTGCTTATCCACATAACAATTTCTTTTGCAAGCATCTTTTAGTGTAATAAATAAAATTGAGGGAGAGAAAATTGTTTAGAGCCATGTGAAGACCCAGAGAGAAAAGAAATACTTGGTTTCTGCTCTTGGGTGGACTCTGAGGTCAGTGTTCTTTACATGGATTTCTCTGACTTCAGACCCTTTATGTGAACTTTCCAAAAGGAAAAAAATCCATCAATTTCTAGAACCTAAAGCAAACACTTGTTTGCTAAATTGAAGTTTCTTCTGTTTCCTTTTCCATACATCCCCACAAACAGTGGTAAGTAAATGTCTTTTTCTGATAAAACCAAATACAGCTGTTTGACAATTGGTTTTTTGGTTCTCCAGATTGATTTGTGAAGAAGTTGTCACAGAATTTCTGCTCAAGTTCAGGTTTATAATTATATGTCCTCAGATCCTGAGGCATCCCAGCAAAACCTCCCAGAAGAGAAACCTTAAAATGTTTAGGATCTGTGTCTATATCTCCATATCTGTCTATAATAATCTATAGTAATTCTATAATGCTGTCTATAGTAATCTCTCTATATATCGGTATATAAAAACACGTATGTAGGTACTAAATGTACAATTACATTTCTGTTCCTATTTAGACATATTCATGTATCCATATATTTATATATGGATATAACAAGTGGTATATCAAAAAGCCACAGAACCAAATATTGACTCCCCAGCGCATTGCAGACCCAGCCTGAGTGTCTGGGGAATGCACCAGGGAAAGGGAAACCACTCATACTGATGTGGCTGCAGCCTCATCCATCCCACAGCCAGCAGAGGCTGCCTTGGCTCCTGCTGGTGCTCCCAGGGCAGCCAGCGGGGCTGTTGCTGGTGGAAGCAGCAGGACAGGAACAGGACAGGGACTGGGATGGGGTCGGAGAGGCAATGATATGTGCTTTGCCAGTGAGGTCCCCAGTGACGGCACAGGTATCCCCTGCTGCAACTCAGCCTTCCCAGGGAAGAGGGGGCTGGGGAGAGGAGGGGAGGCTTGGTTCCCCAATTAAATTTTATACATCCCTCCACTGTTTCTCAGGTTGCTTTCAGAATCAGGAAATCCAAGAAATATATTCACAGATGTTCCCTTGTTTATTTGTTGACTCTGTGTAATTTGTTTGCCCTAATTTGTTTTTGTCTGTCATGGGACTTCCCTTTTTAATTTCCCTTTCTCTGTTTACCACTCTTTGTGGAGCAGCGGTCTGTTAAGCTGTGAGAGGCACATGCCAAATTAAAAAAAAAAAGGGGGAGGGGGGGAAAGGCACCGCAGATTGTTTTAAGCACTGGCTGCCCCTTTGGGCCTGAAGGCCTTGCTTGCAGCCTGCACCTGCTCCTCCTCTTGAGACACGGGGCTCCTGATCTTTATCCCCTGCCTTTAAGCTGCCTGATTCCTATTATCCAAACTCAAACAGCGTTCTCTACATTCACGCCTCCAGCACTTGGCATGAAATTAATAAGCCTGGCTGATATATTTCCCTGGAAGCCTGCCACTCTTTAACAGTGGTGTTAGATTAAAAATTTTGGCATGGTTAATGAACAGGGAAAAGCTGAAGCCAAAAGTTTCATGCAGCAATGCAAAGATTTGGGGGTTATGAAAAGAATACCAACTTTGTTCGCATTTTCTGAATGCCGTCCTAATTACAGGGTTAGATAACAGACACAACAAAATAGTCATGGTTAGAAGAAAGGACGTGTTCTCATCCTTCCCTCGCATTTGATTTTATCTGTAGCCTTTTCAATCGCATCCCATTCTGCTGTATTGTGTAACCTAAAACACAGTGGTGCTCAGTTGGGTTCAAAACTCTTCATTCACACAATTAGCAGTGAAAGGGGGCCACAAACCCAGACACTGCCTGGTCCCACCCTCCCCAGGGTCTGGGAGGGTCCTCCTTCAGTCTCTTCTGGAGACTGGGCACAACCTCTTCCCCAAAAAGCAAAGTCCAAGGCAGATTGCAGGTGGCAATCATGTCCCCAAGTCATTCGGGCCTTTGGGCATTTCTGCTCTTCATCCATCTTTGGTTTTAACAGATCTCATTTATAGGATGCTGACAGCACGGTGAGGTTTTTTCACTAAAAAAATAATCCTAACAAGAAATTGCATGGGTACCCATGTGTGAGTCATAAATACATACGTATATACATATATATGTGTAAGAAGTGCTGTTGAGTCTTTCAGGTGCAAGCTTTGTATCCCAATTTGTGTGACACACAGCATGCATTCACTGACTTTCTGTTCTCCCACTTTGGAAAGGAATGACCTTAAAGTTTCCCCGTAAGAGTCACTTTCTGCCCCCCGGTTACTATGTCATGGTTATGCTGTTACTATCCAAGCTATGAAAATACTCTGAAACAAACACAGAGTCTGCCAAACTGAAAGAGACACAAAAGAAACTAGTCCTAAAGCATGCCTAGCATGTCACCTGTGGGCCCAATGTAGCATTAGGAAGAGCACAAGTCCTGTCTCTTTTCCTGACTGCCACAGGTCCCATAGCAGTAAACCCTGTGTCTTACTAGTGGCAGAAATGCTTCCCTGTTCCATTTCCTATGGGCTCGGGGCTGTGCTCCTGAAAATCCCTCAAAGTACCTCGCCACCCATCTGAACTCCACACAAAGGGCCATCCTCTACTGCAAAGAGGCCCACTCCGGGAAAAGCTCCAGAAGTCTTTTTGCTGCTGAAAACTGCAACAGTGCTACTGACAACAGAAAAGAACAACTTCTCCAGGTCAGTGCTCAGGGAAACTCGAAGTGAAAGGGCCTTGTATCGCCTCACTATTGTCCTACCTGCTTTCCCCCCCCGCCCCTCTTCTCCTCTCTTACAAACAGATTTGTCACCATGCCTTGACCAAAGCCATTTAACATCTCCTATCTCTTCTGCAGCTCACCTCTTCCCTCTCTCCTCCTGCCTTCTGGGATGCATTTGTATTCTGTTTGTTAAGCTACCCGTTGGAACTCCATTCTCCTGGTCTTTCCGTGTAGCTTCCATCCTTCAAAATTTCCCCTTGCATACTCTGTAGTGATTTCCAGCTGCGTGAAAGGAACATCTCTTCCACATTAAAAAGTCTTGGCCATTCTGCAACCACTGAGGCGGCCTTTCCCTTTAGTGCAGTGGCCTGCCCTCAGTACTAGTTTGACAGAAATGAAATGTGTCCCTCCCTTGAGTTCTGCTCATGAGGCACCCTGGTTGTGCTGGCTGTTAGCTCTTCATGCACCACGCCATCGGGTATGGCTCAGAAGTGCTGGTGTCACACAGCAGCTAATGCATTAATGGCTTGCTTACACTACCACACCAGCTGTGGGCTCGGTTGATACCATAGAAAAGTGTGAAATGATAAGGAAATTGCTAATCTGAGTGATAGGGCACGGGTCTCTGTGCAACTCCTACCTTTCACAGCTGCTCTTTACACATGCATGCCCTTGGACAGCTTCCCAGGCTGCCTCACTCCAAGGGTCTCCCGGAACGCCCCTCCTCTCCACCTAGGGTCAAGTCATCCTCTCCTACGCTAGCACCAACAGCTGGAGGCCAATGACATATGAAGTGCATGCTGAACATAATAAGAGTTTACAATGCTAATAACTTAAGCAGGCAGCATTTGACCCAGGCATAAGTGTGACATGGCAAAAAAAGTGATATGGAAGCACCACTTGTCAGGCTTCGCATCTTACATCTAGATGAAAGAGGGCATCTGCAAAACATGACCTTTCCTAAAGTGTCCTGCTTGACCTACTGTGGAGCTATTTCAGGAGGCAGCAGGGACAGGCCCATGGGGAGCTGACTAGACAGTGGGAGCCTTTGTTCCAGAAGTTTCAAATTTTGCTGAGAGTCTAGAAACCTTTTTTTCTTCAATTGTCTGCCAAAGAGCAGCAGTTTATAGTTTTTGTTTTGCAAGCAACAGTTTCAAGGAAAATTACTTTTCTTCTATCAAATTACCAATTTCCCATTTGAAGAAAACAGACCGGAAGGAAAGTTTTCAGCCAGTCCCAGCCACCAAGCACCAGCTTCTTCATTCTGCAATCCTTCTTTATGAGTCCTTTGTGCACCATTGATCTCCACTCTTCCAGCCTACCTGACAGCCCCAGGCAGAGTGAAACAGTGATTTTCTCTGTACAGCCAGAACAGGCTATGCAGAAATGCTATGCATTTCCATTAGATCGTAAGGCAAGGTAGCCTCAGCCATACGCTCCAAATATTTGCAAATTTATGATGTTTTGAATGTCCAGCACACCTTTAATTTTCATTGACGAGTTGCACATTAGTTCATCATTAGTAAAGCATAATCAAAATTAATTGATTATGAGCTCACTGTGTATTAATCAGAATTGTCTGCTCCTGCTGGAAATGGCAATTAGTCTATATTACGAGTGTGTGAAAAGCAAACAACTGGTCTAGACATGTGCTAAGTCATCATTTAGTATTACGTGGTTCCCACCACTCTGGTCTCTATTCCATGTAAAAATGGCAAAATCAAAAAAGATGTAGAGCACGATGATGTTGCCTTAATTACTGCTGGTAGAAACAATAATGCAGAAATTATTTGTTCATGTGGCATTTTCGAAAGAATGTCACAAAAATGTTAAATATCTCTCTACATAAGCTGTTCCTAGTGCCTGAGTCAGCCATACTACGTGATACTACAAACTCTTCAGATTACATGGAGTTTGAGAAGTGCGGATAAACACAAATGTTATAATTGCCAAAATAAAAGAGTGTTAAGACAGGCAGAACCCAGTTTAAAACCTAGCTTAACAGACAGGATCCATCCTCTTTCTGAAACAGCTTCAGCTGAGCACATTTAGTAATATCCCTATAAATCTTCATCTGTAGTGGTGCTTATTTCCTGCACTCCCAGCAGGCAGCCTGTTGCCTCATGCCTTGGAACCCCTCTTTATATTAATTTCCCTTCCCCTTATATTTTATCTGACTGGAAAAAATTTTCCCCCTTAATCTTTATTATTGTTTATGTTGATGTATGGAAACTCATGAACATAAGGGAAAAAGACATCTGTACTTAGACTGGCTTGCAGGAATAGTTGGCATAACAGAGAGTGGCTGGGACCTGGTTTTCAGTATTTACCCAGTAGATGCTCTGAAGAGCTTAGCAGTCTGCACAAAACCACGATATTAGTCCCTGTTCAGACCTGTTCTGACACATTTCTTTGTCTGCTTTCACTGTCCATCCTGTCCTCACACCTCTCCCAAAGCCTGTGAAAGCAAGTCCCAGGCTAATGCTGGCACAGGGTGAGGCACTAGCAGAACCAGTGGTGCATTTAAGGATGAATGATTTGGGGGTGAAAACTCCAGTATTACATGGGGGCTGTGCTGAGAACTGAGGCTGTGGGGGTCATCGAGTGAATCAGGGAAGGGGTGTGTGAGAAATGGATACTCTGTGTGAATTGTGCATATGTTCTGGAGACCCACACAAAAGGTAAGTCACAGGGACCCTATGACAGAGATGATACACCAAAACTCGACCTGAGGACAACCATCTGTTGTCACTTATTCCCCTGGCCTCTCCCAAATGAAAATCAGAGGTCAGCAGGTCAGCTGTCAAGCAGCAAAGATCACAAACCTGTGGCAATGCAGCATCTTGAGAAGACCATCTGTTCTTCAGAAGCCCTACAAATTTTTTATCTTCTCTGCTCACAAGAGGTTGGTTTGACTATTGGTTTTTCCAGAAATAACCCAGCTCTTTCTTTTGCCCCCATTTGTCTTCTTAGATTAAACTTTGATTGTACTAATTTCAAGATTTTCTCTCATGATTTCTCCTAGCAGAGGAAGTGTGAGGTGTTTCCCACGAGACCCATTCAGCTGGTGTCCCCCTACTCCCACTTTGCCACAAGGCACAGAGGCTGGACCACTATCTCTCCCAGTCCCCAGTCTGTGTGGAGCCCCTGACTCCCAGTCACCCAGACATGGGTGCTGGGGAGGTGTGGCACCACTGCAGGGCATCGGGAGTGCATCTCCTACAGGGTCCTGCTCCCCCAGTCTGTGATCTGGCACATTTCGGGACACAGCTCTTTTGTGATCAGTGCACATGACTGCATTCATCATATGACTCAGTATGACAGATTTCCACCCCAACATGTGACCTAAGAATTGTCATAGTGCATTTCACACTCACCTAATTCCAAATTAAATCTCAGCAGTTCGTATTTCCTGTCTTTATGTGGATTTCCTTTTCCTCTGTTTTGTTGGGGGTTTTTTAAGGCAGCGGATGGTTGTCAAACACATTTTCTGCACAGCTCAGTCCCAGTCAAAGCTGGAACACATCACTGGAGTTTTTCCCTGGGGTTGTCTGGGAACTTCATGCAGTGCACTATGGCAAGCTCTGCCTTGCCCTGCAACCAGCAAAAATATCTTTAACTACCTTTTCCTCTGTTTTGTTGGGGGCAGATGGCCAGGGATTTTTCTCCTTTGGTTTCAGACTGACCCAGCAAAGATGGCACTCTCCCATCAACTCTACGTGACCCACCACTGAGCTGTGTCCTTACACTCAGTCAGCTTCCAATGGCTGCTCTCCCATAAATGTGATACTGTCACTTTTTTTAAGAGATCTGGGAGGGAAGGATCAATCTTTATTAATTTGTGAAACAGGGACCTTGTCGTTACTGAATGATTTGTTCCGTGGTGCCTGGGAGCACACTGCTACCTCCAGCCCCGGAAAACCCCAGTTCCAGGCACCAGAGGCACCTGGTGTAAAACTCCGTGCCATGGACTCGCATCTCACCACACATTTGCTGGAATGCCGAAGGCCAGATACGCTGAAGATGCCATGCGTTATCCTGGGGCCCTGCTGACACCTTGCCAGAGTCAGGCTGGCAGGAGCTGCCGAGGCAGATGCTTGCCCACGTCTCCCAGCAGAAGCGCTGCCGAGCAGTGACTATCCAGCAGAGGGGAAGAGGTACGAATGAAATCCTCAAAGTGAGAGCGTGGTGTGCTCGTGAAATCCGAGTCTTTCCTAATTATTTCACTTAGCATCCTTAATGTTGCCAATTATACAAGAGGGTGCAATTATTCATGCTATAGGAATTGTGACATGAGAGCAGGTCAGTGGACTTTTTATTATTAGATAAAGTTCATCTCTCCAGAAATATTCTCATGGGCCAGGCTGTGGCAGCCAAATGAACTCTCACAGGAGTGGTGAACCATTGCTAATTCTGCCTGATCCGTATGCAGAACACGTTTCACCATCCTTGTCATCTTTAACGCTATCAGCAAGGTACCTTTTAAAAATCTGAAAGACCCTACAACAAATGCCTCCACAGCTCTTTGCCATGGAAAAAATGCACAATTTAGAAACAAAAAATTAAATAAACGTTATTCAGTGTAAGTTAGGAAGAGCTTAGTACAGACATGCTGGAGTTACTGTTATTGTGATAGGACAGAGAGAATAGGATAGAGCAGAACAGAAGTTGCTTCTTTGTACAGATCAATTAGCCTATATTCTACATTTAGGAGTAGTTAAAGTTGGTGATACAGTCTGCTATCTCTTTGAGTCGTTTTTATTTACAGGCATGTGTACAATGCCCTTTTTCCAACATCCCAGTTCTACACCTCTTCCAGCCCACACTGTGCCCAAAAAATGAGTTGTCTTCCCTTTTCTTTTTTCAGCATCACGTCTTCTTTCCTTTTTTCTAATCTCTTAGGTTTTCTTGGCTATATAGTCCATCAAACTCTTCCTCTCCCTCCCCTAAATAAGTTTGTTTCCAACCAGGTTTACAAGAAATCTACATCTTCTGCAACTGTTGTATCTATTTTGGTCCGGAATGCAGTACAGTTGCCACATTCACAAGTTTTGATCAGGTTTTCCCTAATCTCCACTGTAAAAATAGAATAGTCAAATAACCCAAGTTTGATAGTGCCCAGTGACAGATGGCTTGAAGAACGATGCAAGTTTTCATACAGATAATAAGGAGAAAGCTGCTCTTGGGATGTGGGACTCTACACAGAAAGTGTCTGTTTAAGCCCCATCTCTTGACTGGTTTCTGTATTCACTGAGGCAAAAAGGTTTATATCCCTTTTGCATTTTTTTTTATTGCATCTAACATAGTTGTAGACTTCTTTGTTATCTGCAATTGCCCTAATAGTAAATGTCTAATCTGCTTTTAATCCTAGTAAGCACTTGGAGCTCTATCATATCTAGCCACCATCAGCTTCACATGTTTATTTTGTATCATGTACAAAAAGATTTTTTTTTTTTTTTTGCTTTTTAAGTAGTAGTAGTGCTTTCTAGTTTAGATATTCATTTCATCTGGCATTACCAGAAAGAATATGCAATCTATTTACTTTTTTCATTTTCAGTGTTATATATTCTGCCAATATGTTCCCACTTCCTTATTTTCTTTCCAAGCTAAGCAGTCTTAGTCATTTCAACCATAACTCAGATGGGAGCACCTTCTATTTTAACAACCACCTCTGCTACTGAGATGGCAGCTTCTGCTTCACGCTTCTTTTTTGAGACAAAGAAAGCAGGACTTAGACCAGAATTCTGGGTGATGTCATATTTTATGATTTTCATCTTCTCATATTTTATGATTTGCGTCTTCATGACATGTCAGGTAAGACTGGAACATGTTCCATATTCAGCTGCATTCCATGCACAGCCTGCCTTTCAATCCTTTCACCTACACCTGTGTATTGATTAGCCACTTCCACTGGCTATCCCAATTCTTTTCTCAGTTATGCTAAACTGAGATCCCAACAATATTTATGAGTCGTTTAATCTACTCTTTCCGATGAACTGTATTAACAGAATAATTTAAGCTCCCTTGTATTCACTATGAACAGAAATCAGTACTTTCTACATCACAATCAAGTAATTTATTTACTTTTATAAATCCTCTTTTCAAAACCTGATGGTCAACACCAGATTTTGGCATAATCTCTTCTCTCAGGTCATTGAACTTTTTCCTACTGGTCTTAGTTTCCACCCCAGTACTTCCTACCTGAGTTCTGTTCTAGGCCTGAGTTGACATGTCCACCCTCCTTCATTATTTCTTCACATGAAATAGAGGAATCGGCTTCTCTCCCTGTGTATCATGAAAGTTTACATCCAAACAAGGAAAATTTATACCCTGGTCAGTAACAGGGTACTGATACTTCCTGGTAGTTGGGCCTTGAGCTAGCAGTTCAATAAACACAAGGTCCAAAACCACACTTTATGTCTGGTTACTTTTGCTTTAAGGCTAAAGTAAAGTTATGCAGAACAAATTCTAACCTTCCCACCAAAGGAGAAAGGGGGAGAGAGACAAAGAGAAGCATGGCATGCTGATATAAGTAGGACTGAATATGGCAAATCCTCTGCAGTAGGTGGAAGATTTTTTCTATCAAGTTTTATAACCATAGACACCACAGTCAATGCATTAAGTTATCCATAATGGCATGTTTTCGGCCCATCTCTTCTGGAGCGTAAATTGATTAGAAATACAGACAAACAAGAGAAAAATGTGCAATTTTGCCTGGCCCCAAAGTTCTTAGCAATAAACTAGTATCATTGACCCACTTCTATGACAGAAAAACTGCTGCCTGGACAACGTCAGAAGACACTATATAATTATGTAACAAGGAAAGACCAAGATTTTGAAAGAGGGAATGAAACATGGAAACCTATTACATGACAAAAGGAACCATCTGACTGAATTTTCAGGGCTGAAAAGATGGCAACGCCTGACCTTGTTGATTTGTGGGTTTTTAATTATGAACAGGAAGAAAAAGAAGCCTGCAGAGGTGATGCATTGCCATCTGTTGTAGATGTCTGTCTCAGGATGTTACAAAATGCTCTCTAGAGATACCCATTCTATACATTGGACACTGAAGGGTGCCTCCATGATATCATTCCACTGTAGACATCCAAGAACAGCAAGGGAACTTGATTTGATTTAAACATCTAACTTGAAGACAGCTGACTTAGTTTGGATGTATTTCACCCAGTCTTCCTTTTGTTTAATTCCATCTTCCTTTCCAGAAGAGAGAGAAGGGAAAGATTGTGACTCCAGTGCACAGTGACCCCAGGTGTTCACTGTGCAATGGACCCAAGGAGATGCTGAGTGCAGCAGCAGCCTGCAGCAGCTGACATTGCAGCAGCTTCTCCAGAAATGAGCTTGGCCACCTGCCTTTTTAGCCAGGAAGACTCCAGGATACAGTTCTGCTTTCTGCTGCAAAGCACAGGAAGACTCAGGCTAACACCTCATGCACCTGCATTCACTGCAAAGAATCAAAATTACTTGCAGACACCTGAAGAAAACAAAACACAAAACTGCAAAATTTTCCCCAATACCCCATTAAACCCACAATGAAGAGAAGAAAGGGAAACATGAGCAGCTATGAGAGGCACACTTACATGACTACGTGCAGACGGATGTAATCTCACTCCAGTGTGGAAAACAGAGAGCTGTGTTACTGCAAGGATGTGTGTGAGCTAAAAACTCACCCTCATCTCTCCTCAGACCTGAGTTTCATTGCAGGAAGGCTGGTGCGGTTGGTAGCTGTGAACACCTGCCTGACAGAAATGAGTGTGAAATGCAATACTGCTTGTTCAGCTCTTTGGCAACGTTAAGTGCCTCTAAAACACTGCAAGTGCTACATATATTATTCAACTTTTAAAGGTGTAACGGGAACTGGCAATCATTATTGGCCTGGCCAGAGTCTGTGTCAGATTTGTTCTTGCTGGAATTAAAAAAGCGTGGCTATGAAAATTTGAGTAGGAAAACTCGATCATTAGCTCATATAATTGCCTCATAATATAGAAGGACTGGTTTATCCCTCTGTGATCAGACCAGGGAAATAAGCTCATAACTCGCATGGCCCACATCACCAGCTTTACTTTTGGCCATGCACGGGCTGAGAGTCCAGCTCAAAATCTGCTCTGGTAGAAGCTCTGTATAGACCAAGCTCAGGCAAAACAGCTTAGTGCAATATGAACTTTAGAGATAATGACAGGGAATGTTAAAAGCAGAAAACAAGATAAAGAAATAATAGACTCCTACCCGAAAGATACAACAACACAACCCCATCATTTTTTTTCTTGAACTTCTCTTGCCATCAGACCTCATCAGACAGACTGAGGTTGTGCTCCAGCAGCTGCATTCCCACACAGCATAGTCTAGGCCATGGTCTATTCCACCAGCCAGTACTGGAGCATCTCCTACACACCCTCCTGGCTCTGCTCTGGGCTCCCAGAAGTTCACCCAGCCCTAATTACCCCATGGTTTAAGGAAGAGCTAATTGAACACATAAATATGCAGACTTCCTAGAGAATTTAGCTCCCCTGCACAAGAAAAAATGAAAAAAAGTTTCACTGAATTCCATTAGAGCAAAAATAAAGGCAAAGAGGCTCATAAAGATCACAAAAACAGAAAGTGCTTTTAAACTACACTTACTAAAGTCTTTGTCACAGACTTTCCTAGAATTTGCATGTATCATATGCCCATCTTCCTGGGGAGTGGAGAGGAAGGGTGTAGTTCGATAAGCATATTGTGTTTGCTACAGGAGGGCCTTCTGTGAGAAGCTACCAGAAGTTTCCCGTGTCCCCTGGAGCCAATGCCAGCCAGCTCCAACACAGGTTCTCTGCTGGCCACAGCCGAACCCATCAGCGAGGGTGATGGAAGCTCTGGAATGACAGATTTAAACCAGGGTTGGCAGGAGGAGGGAAGTGTGCAACAGCAACTGCAGCTGGAGAAGAGGAGCAAGAACATGTGAGAGGAACAGCTCTGCAGACACCAAGGTCAGTGAAGAAGAATGCAAAGAGAGCGGGGAGGAGGTGCTCCAGGTGTTGAAGCAGAGATTCCCCTGCAGCCCCCAGTGCAGACCATGGTGAGGCAGCTGTGTCCCTGCAGCCCAGGGAGGTTCAGGAGGAGCAGAGTTCCACTTGCAGCCCATGGAGAACCCCATGCCAGAACAGATGGATGCCCAAAGGAGACTGTGACCCTGTGGGGAGCCTGTGACCCTGTAGGGAGCCTGTGCTGGAGCAGGCTCCTGGCAGGACCTGTGGACCCGTGGAGAGAGGAGCCCACATCGGAGCAGGTTTGCTGGCAGCACTTGTGACCCCATGGGGGACCCAGTGGAGCCTGTTCCTGGAGGGCTGCACTCCATGGACGGGACCCACTCTGGAGCAGTTCATGAAGAACTTCAGACTGTGGGAGGGACTCTCATTGGAGAAGTTCACGGAGGCCTGCCTCCTGTGGGAGGGACTCCACATTGGAGCAGGGGGAGAGTGTGAGGAGTCCTTCCCCATGAGGAGGAAGGAACAGCAGAGACAATGTGTGATGAACTAACCACAGCTCCCACTCCCCATCCCCCTGTGCTGCTTGCATGGGAGGAGGTAGAGAATTCAGGAATAAAGTTGAGCCCAGGGAGAAGGGAGGAGTAGGGACTTGTTTTTAAGATTTGGGGTTGTTTCCCATTGTCTCAAATCAATCTCATTTTATGGGCAATAAATTAAATTAATTTCCTCAAGTCAAGTCTGTTTTGCCCGTGATGTTAAGTGCTCAGTGATCTCTCTGTGTCTGCACCTCATCCCACAACACTTTTGCTCTCTTTTCTCTCCCCTGTCCAGCTGAGAAGAAGAGCAATAGAGCATCTTTTGTGGGCATCTGGTGTCCAGCCAGAGCCAACCCACCACAATAAGAAAAGAAAAAAATATGAAGGTGAGGCAACATTTCAGGCTGGGCAGTACAAGCATGGATCTCACCACGGTTTGGTTCTTTTGAACCAAAATTAAGAGACGCAATGAAGAAGGCCCAGGACTGACTACACAGTGAGAGATGAATCTGAAAGAGCAGGATCAGATCTAGAGGATGAGGATGTTTTTCTATTTAGAATGAAAGGGAATGCTATGAAGGTGAGGGAAAAACAGGCAATGAGTTTGAGAACACTTCAAAAAATCTTTTGAAGGCCCACTGGACAACAGCTATGACCACCTTCATTCAAAGTTGAACCAGGACTGATGTAGCAGGTAAAAATACTGAATAAATTTGGTCAAATATATCAGAATTCCACTGGCATGCAGCAGAGATGGACTTGATCTACTGTTCTGACACTATAATTATCTGGTAGCTGATTTATCTTCTACCCTTTATAAGATATGACAGTGTTCACTGATCAAACATAGCTTTCTTCAGTCGGAAAAGGTGGTCAAACCCTTTCGTTTTGTGAGCTGGTGCCTGGCTAACCAGACCTCTTTGTATTAGTATTCTGAGGGTGGCCCAGCAGCAGAGTAGCATGGAGGGTAGCAGTCATATTGTTTTGGGCCCACTTTGTGTTTTTCAGCCCCAAGCATTGCCTCCAGCCACTTGCACTTCCTTAAGAGGATGATTTGCCAGTGATATTTTCTTGAAAAAGCATCAACACAATGTAACGCTGTTGTTTTTTCTTAGGAAAATAAGAGAAGTTAATGACCAGGCATATGTCCATGAGGGATTACTGATGTCATTAACATTTCTTGTTTATTTGGTGGCTTAAAAATAACGACAGCAACAAAACCAGACTTGTCTCAAAACTCTTAGTGAAGACTAGCTGATCTTGGTAACCTCATGTTCTTCTCTCCCCTTCTACCACCCACTTCACTGCATAGCCTGGGAAAAGAAGCATTTGGCTTTCAGCTCTACAGGCAACAGAAATAGCTCTCAGAACCAAAATCTTCCTTCAGGTTGACTCAGATTAACATTTTTTCAGTATTTCCAGTGAATTTAGACTGCATTTGGAGTCATTTTTGGTAAAGGCTAAATCACTTGGGTGTAGTTACTGCCAAAAAATATCTCCCATTAAGGGGCAGGTCACGATGAGGAAGACTTTGTGCTCTGGTGCTGAAGGCACTGGTGGAGGTTGGGGTGCATTTGTGTGGGGTTGGCTTTGGTTCCCTCCACCTTCACTTGACACAGGCCTACCAGCCATAGGCAATAACTCCCTTTCCACCCAGAAAAACATGTTTCTTACAGGAGAAAAATCAATACTTCTTCAGTGGGAACTTTGTGGTTATGTTCCAGGTGGGACCTGTGTGCACCAAGGCAGGTTTCCAGCCTTCTACACAGCATCATTTGTCCATGTCTTTACACATTGCTCCCAAGATAACAACACTCAGTACAAAAAAAGAAGTAAAAAATATCTACTGTTGGTATTCATGTCTCTATCTTAGGACATGGGAAACTCAGTTTCCAGTGTATTTTTCTTCAGAAGAGGAAAAAATGAGAGAGTATTGTTCCTACTTTATAAATAGAGAACGTGGAGGCCAAATGGGCTGCCAAGACCTCAAAGGAGATGAGTTTTTAGAACTGGTTGTTGAGATGCTGGGAGAAGCTCCAGATATCAAAAGTATAAAAAGAAATAATATTTTTTTTAAAAAAGGGAATTCTCTGTTTATTGGTAGAGAGGTCACAAGGAACCAGCTGACAGTATGCAATGTTCAATATTTGAAACAGTTGAAGTGGTCACAGCCCCTGTGCTGCGTTTGCTGCTGAGAGGAGGTAACACAAGTGTCTCTGCAGATATGGATTCTGTACTACTTCCTGTTTTGTTACAAAAGTCCTTTACAATCTATTTTATTAGGGGATGTTACTGTCAACAAACTTACTCCCCTGACTATTGAGGTAACTGATGAGGAAAGGGAACAAGGATCTAACAGCAGAAATGCTCCCCCTCTTTCCCCCAAAAATCAGTTACTGGTGGGCTGTGTAGGGATTTGTGCTCATGCACCACTGTTGGGTATGAGCCTGAAGACTCAGCTTGATATAGGTGAATTTGTGAAAGCAATATAAGTACTGAGAAATCCTCTTTCTTGGAGTTTACATTAAACTTTGAATGTAAGATCCAAATGGATTGGATTTTGTATCCAAACCTTAATTTGAAAGAAGTATGTTACAACCCAGCGCAGATCTGGGAGGCCGTAATTCCATGCAAAATAAGCCAGATTTGTAAATTTGTGTAAAACCACTGAGACATAAATCACACATGTACCTACACAGCGAGTCCAATCCATTCACAGTGGGCATGTGGAGTCTGACCCAGCAAGCATCAGGCTGGCCAAATAGAGATTTTCATCAGTCACCCCATGGTTTCTCATCTGCCCTTCACGGTTAAGGGTCAGGCTCCTTTTGCTTTCCCAGAGCCATCTGAACATCCCCTCCTGTCAGTGTGGGCATGCTGCACCTTGCACCAGGAGCTGGTGGCCAGCCAAGCTGGCAGCTGAAGGATGGGTCAATAACCTACTGTTCTGCATCTGGCCAGTGTATCTGCACTCTGTCTGCTGCATGGGGTCAAAACTGCCTCGGCAGCAGCCACAGAGCTCCCACCTTGTCAGCTGCTGAGGGTGGTTCTTCCCTCAGAAACTGGCAGAGATTGTGCTGGGGAAATGTGAGTTCTGCCTCTGCTGTGACCTTCTTTTTCTGCCATGCCACAACACAAAGACTGGCTACTCTACTGTAAATGTCAAAAAGCTCCAAAATGCTCAAGAGCTGATATCAAAAGATACCCTCTCCCTACAATCCCAAAGTTACAAAATCGGCTCCTCAACAGATGCTCAGAGGTACTCTTGTCCCCAGTTTGTGATAGGGAAACTGAGGCATGGCAAGCGTGGGTGACTAGCACAAGGTCATGCATGCCAGTGGGAGTTCTGGGAATAAAGCCCAGAAGCTTCTGGCATATTGAGACACAGGCATATATTTCATACCGCCTTGGCAGGCTGCGGATGCTCTCCTCTCCTCCCCTCACTGCGTGTGCCACAGAAACAGCCTTTGTTCTCCCTAACTTGCTTCCAAATGTTTCAAACATCACTTCTGCTGTGAACTGTAAAACTCGTGCTCAGTCTCTATGGAGCACTTGTCCAGCCCATATGTAGCTGTTTCTGATTTCTCTTAGGCTGGGCTTCCTCTGATCCCAACTATTTGCCAATTTCTATACCCTTATCGGCATATAGGGTCGGTCTGAAGAGATTGTCCTGACATTTCTAGTTGTTAGAGACCTTCTGGTCACCAACATTGCTCATGAGGACATTTGTTTTTCTTTGGTTTTACCAAAAAATTTCTAATTCTGATTATAACTACAACTTTTACCCTTTGCTAACTTAGCAAAAAGCTAAGGCAAAAAGAGACAGCAGCCTATTAGCAACTCACAGGAGGGGCTAGAGCTATGATTTTATTAAACTGTTTGTTGGCTGAAACCTGTGTGGAATGTGGGTCAGGTCTTTCAATAAAGAAGGAATAATTCGGAGTGTATCTAGGACAACTTGTGACCACCACAGATAACCATTAAACTGTTTGTGGGCTCTCTGTTATTTTTTTTCTTGGAAGGAAGTCCTGACCTTGAAAGTTGTGCAAACACAGGAGTTGTGCAAACACGTTTCCCCCGCTCCCTTCTTGCCCTGCATGCAGCACCAGGGATGGTATCACACGCTCTCCACACACTGATGATAAGCTGAACTAACAAGAATATGAAGAAAATGTGCCAAACCCGCAGAGGGAAATGAAAATCAAATCCCCTTTCTCGCATCAGCGTCAAATTTTTATTTCTTGACAAGATAGGAGCTCGGTGGAAGGGAAACGAAACGATTAAAAAACAGATAAAAACTAGAAAGAAGCTGCATATCCAAGTCATACACTGCCCTCCTGTGGCTGTATGTAAAGCACATCCAAAGCACTTGGTAGCAAAGGAAGGCCTCATCTTCAAGTCCCTGCAAATACATTTGCCAAATTAGTAGATTTTCTTTATCTTGTCTTTCCCCGTCACTTAATGTTTTGCTGCTGGCTGAAAAATAGTTTATAACTTACATAGTGGTAGAATATTACTAAAAAATAACAGAGGGTATGTTACATGTACAACTGAATTGAAAAACCCTGAGAAGGTACAATGTATTAATATTAATAGTTCTCTACAAATTATAGAAAATTGTAATAGTGTATTCTTATGATAAATTGAATTTTAAAATCTTGCTATAAAAATATTATTCTCTGAAATTAACTCCATATTTTTCCTTAACACAACACAAGAGTCCCTGAAAAATTCCTGGGATCAGGTTCAGGTAGGATTAGTGTGTCTTACTCATTTTCCTGTGCTGTTGCCAAAGGGGAAGGATTGGGATTGTCAAGTGTGTCAGAACCATTATTTTGCAGCTTTTAATCCAGCCATATTTTTGGTGTGTGCCGTGTTTGTTGTCAACAGATATACAACTGAGGTTTAAGAGATGTTCGGCAATCCTAAAGCAAAAAACTGAGTATATTTTTCAGAGTTTCTGCTGTTTGTCTAAACTGTTTCCCACTTTCACCCATCAGTAATTTACAAATTGCTAAATTACTGCCACACTGCTGACACCACAGAGGTGTGTCATGTTTCTATGAATATAATGGGAAGATGTGCTGTCACCAGAGAGGCAGAAGCTGAAGGACAGGTGTCGTTGCAGATGTGATAATTAAGGGCCAGCATCTCCTCTGTGGATGTCCCCACACCATGCAGTGCCAGGGGAATCCAGTGCAGGGATGTCCCTTGGGGCCCAAATCCACTGCAGCCACCCTGTGAGCTGTTGTGAGGCAGCTCCTAAGTAAGGGGATGGAGGGGGAATTCTCAAGGATGTGGAAGACTTTCTATTTAAATACAGCTCCACAGTAAGTAGCCAACACAGAGGGAGGAGGTTGGGCTCTGGTTTCCTCTCCACAAGACCACAGAAGAGATGACTGACTTGGTGAGATGCAACAAAGCCTGGAGGCATTTGTTTCAGCACAACATCGTGCGTCCAGATGGCGAGTACACTTGGGCAGCTACGCCCAGACACCAATAAAAAAGAAAGAGTAGGTGGTCAGGAACTGAAACAAGAGGAACTAAGGAGAAAGATTTGTCAGCACAGGGGGATCCAGGAGTCAGCCAAGCATGCTGGCAGTGCTGTGCTACCACCACCTGTGTATCCATCAAGGCAAGCACAGAAGAGGTATTTGCAAAGGAATGATTCAGGACAGAACTGGGAACTTCCCTGCAGCTGAGAGCAATTGATCATCAACAAGGATTCTGCAACAGAAGAAAGGGGCACAAACAACAGAATTATGTACACTTCCCTGATGTATAAATATGGCAAGATCAGATGGGGCATCTCCTGTCTCTCTTCTAGGAATAATACATAACTAAAATCAACAACAGTGTCACATGGGCAACCCCTTGAAGAAAGATGTCAGGGTCTTTTTTGCAGCTTCCTCCAGCAGATCTCTTCAGAGTCTCTTTCAATTTTCCCCAGGAAAGAAAACAGGAATATTTATGATCAAAAGTTTCACTACTCGATCCTTTCCTAGTGAGATGGCAGACTGCACGAACAGGAGGATGCACATCATCGTGTGCGGGAGCAGCCAGCTCTGCTGGAGACTTGTCAGAACAACCAGGAGGAGGCTGAACAGCAGAAGCAAACTGAAGGCAAACAAGGTGGAAGCCCAATTTCAGTCATCCACAATGATGTTTTGCTGAATGCAAAGAGGATTATTTATTTCTGCTTCCTCATATATGGCTGCTAAGAGGTGAAGCACCAAGTAGGGAACACAACACATTTCAGAAGCATGGTATGTCTGCATTAGATGATGTAATTTTGTTGCTGGAAGTTTGTGGCCTGATTCACTTGGCTTGAATGTTAAACTGGCTGACTATACCCTGCTTAGGATGGGGAGGTTACAGGAGGGAAAGATCAGCACTTTAAATTACAAACATCATTCAGTCATTTAGAGTTCTGGATAAACAAAAACTAATGACATTTTTGAATACCTATGGAACAAAATGCTGACTAAACTAGGCCAGAAGGGGGGCATCCAAGGGGTCTGACATCTCCGGTGCCAGTCAATCACTCATATCTATTTCATTTCATTCACATGTCAAAGAGAAAAATATTTACTTGCCTAACAAATCTTCGTGTGCTTGTGTTAGCAGTGGTCTGATGACATGAGCTACCCTCAGCTCCGGTACAGGGGCAAACAGGCTTAGATTACAGCTAAAAACAGCACTTCTGTTCCAGGGAGATTACACACAGAGCGAGAATGAAAAACCAGCTAAACAGGGACTTTGTTGGGCCTTTCCTTATTCGGGGCATTGTTAGACCAGATCAAAATCAGGGTGATTGACGCTTAAGTTGTCATTTTAACCCCAGCACGTAAGTTTGGGGATGTGCAATTAATAACTGGCCCTGGTGCCTCCCCGCAGCGTGGAATCAGATAAGGGGCATGGTGTGAGCTGCTGCATGGGCCGGGGCTGCCTCAAACTCATTTCTCTAAAATTTTTTTTGTTGGTTTGAAGCATCATTTGGTCTTGAATCTGAATGGAAACAGGGAAGTTTCATAAGATTTGCAAGCCGAAGTGCTGCAGGATGACTCGTTCTGCTTCAACATTTTTTGCCTCATTGAGTGGCACAGAGCATGTGGAGAGGCTGCCGCAGGGGGCTGCCCCATCCCAGGCTGCACGGAAGTATTCACCCCAAAATAAATGACTTGTGTCTCCTTATAGTAATTTCTGCCATGTTTCGGTATCTGTGAAATTTAATCATCAATATTTGTAATAAAGGCTGTACGAATTATGATTTTATAAACGTTTACCTGAATATTAAGTATTGTATTTATCATTTCCTTTCTCACCGCAGTTTCTTTTCCCTCTTCCCATCTCCTTGGCCATCAAAAGCCAGTAGAATACAAGATTGTCTGTAGAGCTGAGAGATTGTTTTAATTTAGATGATGAATGAACCTCTTCCTGACTTACAATTCAATGAGACAAGTATGCACTTAGAGTTGTGCAAGTAAAAGATGTCACAGAATCTACTAAGGCTTAGTTCCCATCCTTAAAGGAAACTTCAAACGTCAGCAGCAAATCCAGAAGTTTCTCACCTTATTAGTATGGGAAATGCTCAATTTTAAGGTAATCTGATAGAAGCCATTCTGAAACTTCCAAGATGCCACCAAGCTTCAGAGCCTGGTTTTCGACTGGCAAAAGTTTATCATGAAATCTACCTGGCCTCTTCACCAGTAGCAGCTACTTCAAGACAGCTTGAGCCATAATTGTGATAAAGCAGGTTGCTTCCTACAGACTTTGTGAGCAGGAACTTGCCTGCTGCAGCCACTTGATCTCTGTTGTCAGGTGTCACAGCATCAAATAAAATGGAGAGAGACACCCTCCTGTGGATCTCATCCCCCTTCTTCCCCATGAAGCTTTACAATCATGCTAGGTAGAATTTTAAAGCTTCGCGTAATAACCATAGGTTTGCATGTGCAAAATGATTGCCTGTCTTCTTTTATCCTCCTCCTATTCAAAGCTTCTGGTTTACCCCATTTGTTTAAACATTTGTTTTTCTCCCTCACCAGTTGTGGCTATTTGCCAGAGTATATCACAGTACATGGTCTTTTCTGATGCTACCAGGGTCAGGCGATGCATGTTTCCAAACCTCTCCAAAATCTATGTACAGATTAAAAAATATATAATAATAGGCAAGGCAAATCATTATGAAGCACTGCTGTTTATGCATCTTGTTAGCCAGCTCCAAAACCACAGAGAGGTTAGTTTTACAATCATACCATTAATTCTTGTTTGTCATATTTTTTTGGCTTATTGTAGAAGTACTAATATTTTCATGGCTTTCAATTAAAAAAATGAAGACTTCTTTAACAACTTTTCTGAGGGATTTGATTTTGTGAACCACTTCACTGAGCAGGCTTTAAAAAGGCTGCTATTCACTCTGATGCTCCAAGTGGGTTCCAAATGTATCCATAGCTATATAAATGGTGCATCAGATGGAGTTGCTTTTTTTTCCTCTTCAGTTCTCCTCTTTTGGCCTCAGCAGAAATCAAATAACTAACAATAGTTAGAGCAGCTAGAAATTCTTCATATCATCCTCACACTTTTACAATTTTTTCTTATTCTGCAGGATTTTGGTAGCTGGTTATGAGCTACAAAGAAATCCCAACTCATGTTTGTTAAGACATGCAGAATAAAGCGAGTGTAATATTTGAATTATTTTATGGGAATAGCAAGGCTGGCATTGGCTTTCAGAAAATAGCTGGGAGAATATTTACTATGCAGATAGCACTAAGCTGGGCAGGCAGAGTAGCTACAGTCCCACCTTTGAAATGTGTAACAGTACTTTACAGTTGAAATATTACAGGAAGATTCTCTGGAGCTGTAAAAAGCACGAGCTGTTCACAACTTGCTCAACAACTCAGGAGAGAGCAGGCACAAACTTCACCCCCTGCTTTATCAAAACATGCACACATTTGGGAGCCACCTGCTTTCACAGTGATGCTTTCTTCACCAGCAAACCTTCGCATTTTCCCCTTCTGAATCATTGTGTGACAGTGAATCACGGATGATCTTCAGCGGCGGGACCAAAAATAGGGCCGGGCACAGAGAAAGGCTGGGGTAGGGGCAACCTTTCCTACGTTCAGCCCTGGGTCTCCCAAGCAACAGGGAGCAGGCTGTTCTACCTCCAAATACTTCAGTTCCTCCTGGGAGCAATCACCTTTCCCTGCTCCACGGGCTATTTCTGCAGTGCTGCACTCACAGTGCCGAGAAGCCGCGGCAACAAGAGCCGCATTAGCATGCGGTGAAGTTTGCACCCCGGGTAATTATGGTTTTCTTTGTCACAGTGAATCACTGCATGTGAAATTACGGCAATTTCCCTACGCGTAGATGTAGTTGATAAATCAAAGCTGCTTACTAGATAATAACCGTGCTTCAGGTGGCTCCCAAAGAAATGCTGCCTCCGAAACGATGGCGAAGCACGGCCCAACCTCAAAGCCTTTACGCCTGGGCGGAGAAAACTCTGCTCCTTTCGCTCCTGTCTGTAAGGTTAGCACACCCTCAGCCACTGCAGATTCTACTGTGAAGGACAGGAAAACTGCTTCTGCCTGGTGATAACCCCTGCGTCCTCTCTCCAAATGTTATTATTTCTCTATCACATTTCTCCTTTAAATAATTTCCTCCCTGTTTTGATAAACAAGGCTTTATTTTAGACCCTCAATTTCCATCCTAATCAGCACTTCTCTAAGACCCTCTAACCCACATAAACTGCATCTGCTAAGAAACTCTTAGATGCCTATTACTTGTTTATGTCTTTCCTTCTTTCTTTTGAGTCCACCCACTAGCTCTTCCTATATCAAATTCCAATTTCTTGCACTTAGTTTCAAGGCTCTTGACAACTCTATCTTTCTAGTCTTGTCTATTACCACATTTATCAACTTGTTAGTATTTTTGAAGCACCCAGAAACCATGGTAATGACTGCCACAGAGAAGCTCATGAGGAAATTAATCATTCTGCTTTCATTGTGGGACTTGAATCCTGTGCAATAAGTAAGGCTTGGGGTTCACACTTCAAAAGAAATCCCCACCAGCTCATCATTAATTCATCAGTCTCTATCCCCTGCACCAGACAAGGCAGAGGTCTAAAGGAAAAAAGTAGTAAGAGAAAGAAAGAACTGAAATTTGCACTCCATACTTTTGCAAAAAGAGGTGGCATTAAAACTACATGTGCAATGGAACTCTGGCATTTCCTAACCATGGAGTGCTCAGTGTTAAGAGTCCGAAGTTCCCTTGAGTAACTTCCCCTGTCTGAAATGGTACAAAATTTCCCAGAAAAGGTATCAAAGTAGAGGCGATGACTAGGCTTTCAGGTAAAGACACAACCATTTTGAGTGGGATTCAGCCTGGGATTATGAGGTGTTAAATTTGATGTCTGACCATACGGTACACTCCTGAACCACGCTCATCTTCCACTGTCCCTCAGAGAGATCTGGGACATGCAGTCAGTGCAGTGGGAGCAGTTCAGCTCACCCAACAGCTGACACTTCTGCTCTGCTGAGCAGCCCTGAGGTTTTCATGGCCACTCAGAGCAGATCTTCATGGATTACAACAACGCAGGCACCTCGAGAAGCCTAGAAAAGTCTTAATATAAAATCAAATGTACATGGCTAAATGCACAGCCAACAGTGAAACAAGAGACTATCTTTCTCTTCTCTCTCTTGCTACACCTTTTTTGCTCAGACTGCAAACTTCACAGTAGGTAATCTGAGCCATTGAAGAACATTGCATGCAAGGACTCAGGCTGGCCAGATTATTTGGGCCCTACCATTAAAAAATATTAGTTGCAACACCACCATCACGTTCTTTCATTTTCCCTTTAGTCGTTCCCTTTAGGTAGGATTTGTTTGCAGCTGTTTAGCCATCATTTCAGATGCTGTAGATAGCCTGGCCTCTGGCTGCTGCTCCTGGTCTCAGGTCTCACCTGGATCCTGCCAGCCAGCTCTACACTGATGCCTCAGGTCTCCCAGGACATACGGGGCACCCACCTTGAGCCCTCCTCACAACAGACATCAGCATGGGGGAAAGCTGGCAGAGACTTCCGATCAGCTACTGTGAACAATTTAACTGGAAAATGAGCAATATTAGAATGTTTGGGGTTGAATGGACCTTTACAGGCCATCTAGTCCAATCCCACTGCAATGAGCAGGGACGTTGCCACACAGGATCTGGCCAAGAGATAAAAGGCTTTTCAGGGAACTTATTTG
Source organism: Pachycephala philippinensis (assembly GCA_013397055.1). NCBI lineage: Eukaryota > Metazoa > Chordata > Aves > Passeriformes > Pachycephala > Pachycephala philippinensis. Next base: position 169,340 of record VWZT01011116.1, on the reverse strand, counting down.
TGCAGTTCCCCGAGGGGTGCTGTCCTGGGGCACTGTTGGGACCATATGCCTGCCTCCATCTCCTCACACAAAAAACGAAGGCACCCACCCTCACCTTTTTGGCAGCACTCTCTGAAGTCAGGATCAGGTTTACCACCAGTTACTCTGATTGATCAAATTCCCACTGGCAAAGCTGCAGTAAGCAGCTGTGTGTGCCCATATGGCCCAGAACTACTGTGTGGCATCCAGAATATTTCTCACATGCCCCAGTTTAAAGTTTCGGGAGAAGGGGATAAACAGAGTTTGTGAGTATTTCACTAAGAACAGAGACCTGACCTTGACAGAGCTCTCTGCTTTGGCTGCCAGCTCTTCCAAGCTTCCAATATTTAATGTTTCAAGCCCTGTATTTAAAACCTAGGTGCATGCTTCTGACCTCCGTGTTTATTAAATACATTGAAATTTCTAGCCTTCATGGAAAAAAAAGTCTATAAACAACCTCAGCAGCCATAAAACTGTAAGGCAGTGAAAGGAGCTAAAAATCTGCTCAGAATGGTACTACAGGCTTGGGCTTGACTTGTCTTTGGGTTTTTTTGGGGGGGAATGGGGGGGAGTTGTGTTGCTTTTGGTAGGTTGGGTTGGGTTGGGTGGTTTTGGGGTTTTTTTGTTTTTTTAATGCAACACTGACACCATCACTTAGGAAGTTGGACGTGATGTCAGGCCTCTGTGAGGTCTGAAAGCGCCTGTGTATAGTCTTGCACCTTTATTATCTGCCCACTGTTGCCCTGTATTTATTCCAGCCAGCTCATGTCTCCTGTCACACAGCCCCTCTGCTCCGTTTGGGGCAGCATGCTAAGCCTGGCTAAGGACTTGGCACTTGCTGAAAATTTTCAAATAAACAGTAAAACTAGCCACCACAGTGCTCTGAGCAAAGACCTTAAAGTGTCTGCACTCCTGACAGAGCTGCCTTCTCAGGATTACTTATTTTCACACCAGTAGCAGTAGCCACGAAACAGAGTGAGGAGAGCAGGGACCCCCCTCCTCACACCCAAGTTTATTTCAGTCCTTCCTCTTGTGCTACACCCTGAAATCCTTCCTGAGTGTCAAGGGGAGAGGGGATCAGTGACAGAATGACTCTTTTCAAACAATGCTGGCGGCTAAAGTATTTGCCTGGGGAGATGAGGGCTTAACTGACTGGCCATTAAAGTTTCATGCAATCCCCACTCTCAAGAGAGCAACTCTCAGCTGTTCACAGCTCTACAGAAAGCACAGACACAGAATAAGGACATGAACCAGAAAGGTATTTTAGATCCATTAGTTATAATTTACACACCAATGACATACAGCATAAAGACAAAATATACAGATCTTCATATATATGTACATGGATCAACACAGTGCACAATTTAAAGTTATGTTACAATTAAGTGTACAAGTTTAAATATGGCTTTATAAACTAGTAATAACAGTGCTAAAATAACGTAAGTCTTGTGTAGTTCATAGACAAACAACATAATGCAGCTACAGCATCAGAGTCCCCATTTAGAAATGTGTTGCTTCATTTTGTTAGTTAAACCCTGTACACTGCAGCTAGCTGGATATATCCCTCACCCATACACATCTACATATACTTTATTCTTGCTGGATTGCACAACCCTGTCTTTGGGACTTGCATTCTTCAAGTATCCTGAAAAATAAAAACCTGTACATTTGAGGAAAGATAAGTCAGAAGAACAAATCAAGAAGTGAGGGAAGAACACACACAATCATAGTGCCCAGTGAAAATATCAACATGACCAGTGCAGCCGAAAAAAGCACTTTTTGTTTACGGAGCTTAAAAAAGAACAACAGTCACATCTTGTTTGCCTTACTGTCCCCAATAAAGCAAATTTTTACTTAAGTATAATTAGACAGGAATGAGAGAAGTGGTAAATTCGGGGTCACTTGGAAGCTTGGTTGGAAACTCTGGTACCGCTGAAGCAAATGGCACTTTTGTCAACGACTTCAAAGTGGGGCAGGATTTTATTTATTCTGCAAAAGTTGAATGCCTTTTGGAAGCATATGTTTCAGCTTTAGCTTGTTGAGCTGAATGTGTAAATCATTACATGAAATCCCACAATCCTTTTTATGCTGAAGTCTGACCAAAAGCCCATAACTATCTCCTTGGCCTTCAAAAACCTGGGAGTGGTGCAACCAGGATGCAGTACTAAGAGTTTATCACTGTAGTGACACACAATGTTTTCAGTGACTGGCATTCCTGTGCTGTACACAGACTAACACCATTTAATTTTCCAAATTGCTCAGAGAGCTGCAGAAACCTCTGCTGAGAAGTATTTCACACTGGATACCTCCATAGGGAATGAATGCAGAAAGAGCCCTCCCCGATGGCTATCAAAGAGAGGATTGCCCCAAACCACTGAGAAAGAGCAGATTCATGTTGCAATCCTTCTCTCCACCAAGGCAAAGCTGTAAAGACTGGGGTCACTGACAATTAAATCCACACACACTATGCAGGGGAACACCTTCCCTCCTCAGGACACCAGCTCAATACAACAGCCCACATTCACCAGCAGGCTCAAAGCTGTGCTCACTGCCAATGCTCACTCCCAAACAAACCCTTGTCTCTGTAGCACAGGCACGGGATGACAGCAGGCTGACACCTCATCAGAGCCACAGCTATCGAAATGAGCCTCTGCACAGTCCACGAGGCACTAAGGAATACCCAAGGCACAGCATACATGGATACCCCACAGCACTGATCAGCTGCTGAAAGCCACTGCAGTCATTCAGAGTTACCTCTAGTCCTCAGGTCCCATGGGATTTAACAGTACGACCTGTGTGCTGCTCTGGATCACAGCTGCTGAGATGTATGGGCATGGCTCATACCTATGGGTACCCATTTCCATATCCCAGCTACTGGACCAACTTAATGCTGCATTTAGAGAGCATAATTTGCTTTATTAGTATCACATGCCTAAATCATAATATTGCAGTATTTGGGGAGGGAAGGAAGGTTAGGCCAAACAGCTACTTGTCAGATAACAGATTCAAATTCTTATTCAAACATCTAAGGACAAGACCCGCTTGAATTCATCCCCTGCCACAGAAATTTCACTTGGTGAGCTGCCCTGCATAAATCTGCACATAACACGCTTTTCCAGCAGGCAATATTTTGTAAGGCTTAGCATCTGACAGATACAGGCCTTTCAAGGAAAACAGTATGAAACTGTCATGATTACTTGAGCAGACATCACTGACAAAAGCAAATTTGTGCCTGAACTGTTGCTGCAGAAATATTTCAGGCAGTATTTTTTCAAAGAGAATATAGATCTGGAGGGACATTGCCAAGGTTTTAAAGATCAAAACGTGTTACTTGCAGTGCTATAATTGGATGGAAACAGTCCTCCAGATCTGAAACATCAGGTTCAGTTTGGTTCTTAAATCAAACACCACATTTGCAGGATTTCTGTAGGACCTATACATCCCAGCGCCTGTTTCCCCCACTCGGTAACAGTGAGCTCTGCTGACAGAGCCAATGAGACCGACAGGGGTAAACAAATCCCTTCTGACATGACAGAGTGTCACACAGTCAAACACTGCAATCCACATGAAAGAAAACCCAACAGACTGCTTCAAATCTAACTCCACTGGAAATTCAGGGCTTGCTTTAAATTCCCATTTGCCAAATGAGGGGCAGACCAATTAGTCATTCTTTTAAAGCAGCACTATGGAAACACAAAGGCAGTACTCAGCCTTTGGCAGTATTTAGGGTAAAGCAACCAGGAGGCACAGCGCTGTCTCTTCACCAGGATATGGTCATGCTCCAGCTCATAAGCAGAGCAGGGGTCCCACGCATCCACGGGAGCTGGGGCATGAGCCAGGCCGCAGGTGCAGCCCGAGTCTCCTGCAGAGACCCACCACCTGGCAACTCCCTGTATGCCACCCTCCCTTCTCCACTGCCTCCTCCAATGACCATCCAAGGGCTCCCCTGCCCTATTTTGAGAGGGGCTGTGCAGAGGAGCCCCAAGACAGCTTTCCTCTTGCCACCTTGCACTGCCATCTACCCCAAACTGGGCTGGGGCTGTGGCTGGGACCAGGTTTGGTGCTGACACCTGTGATGCCCTCAGAGACCTCATTGACATCTGACTTGTGTCAAGGGCCCCCAAATCCTTCCTAACATCACCCCACAGGGAGTTTCTGGCTGCGGCAGAGAGACCCCCAGCCAGGGAAAAACCTTATGTGGTCTGTGTCACCTCAGACGTGACACTGTGGCATCCATCAGCCTCCAGCTCTGGACAGAAGGCGCTATCCCAGCTCACCTGCCGGGCAGCTGGCAACCCACAGCTGCCCCAGGTTTCACGGCTGCAGAGACACCTGCAGACCCTTAACCCCACCAGCAGCACAGTCCAGACCTCCAGCATCCCTACAATGGACTCACTTGCAATTTTGATCTGTGAGTGAGGAAAAAAAAGAAAAAGGGAAAAAAAAACCAAAAGGAAATAAAGATGCTCTCTGACTATTTTTAGTTCTGTACAGCCCCTCAGCACTAACATTAAAAATAGATATGATGGAATGGGGAAAAAAAAAAGACACTGCAGGACTAAGAAAACGTTGCTCTTTTAGCAAAATTTTGGAAAGCCAGAAACAATTGTTCCCTTTTTAAGAAAACACATCTTTTTTTTTTTTCCCCATGCAAACCAAAATGAATGAACACTTTTTCACTTATTTTTTTAAGCTTTTTTTTGTTTCCCCACAACAATTTACCAAGACAGCTTTCAAAAGAAAATGCATGAATTAAATCCTTTTAAAGAGGTGTAACAGTCAGTATTTCTTTCTGGAAGGGACAAATAAACCCACGTATTTCCTACCCTGCCTGGGCAAAATACTACACCTACAAATTCTTAGAGATGCCATTTCCTAATTTCACTTCTAATTTGAAACATGGCCAAAATCAAAACTGCAAACTTTACTGAGAGTTGCTGTCATGAGGACAAAGCTGGCTAACTTCTCCCAACTAACCTCTCCTCTGAAGTAAGCTGAGTAGCCCCTCAGAAAGGGAAGGGCATGTGATAAGCTGCAAAATACATTCACCTCACCGATGAGCCCTGAAAACGCAGCTGACAGCAAAAAGCTGCTTCCCCTTCTGCAACCCTCCTGATTCTCTCTTCTTCACCCCCTCCAAGGGTATGTCCCTTACCTGGCTGGTCAGGATGAGGTTCAGCCTCTGCTGAACAGTTATTTGAGGCACACCAGGTATTTGACACAAAAGCAAAGAACATAATCACGGCCCTGCAAAACACCTCCATTCTTGGCACAGGTCCCCATGCCATGGCATCGGCTCTACCTGCCGTGCCAGCAGCTCCGAGTGCTGGCAGACAGCTATGCCGTGGTGACACCGGCTGTGCCCTGCGCTGGCATCTCCTGGCTCTGCACCTGCCACTGCCTGCGGCCACACAAATCCTGATGGGCCACACGCACATGGCAGGGCACAGGGACATCGCTGGCTTCTGGATAACCCGCCTTTCAGGGGCCACTGACACGCACACATCTGTCAGCCCACCCAAGTTACAAAGGTGACACTGCTGAACTCAGGCTGGTCTTCTAATGACTGGGACTCATCTGCTGCAAGCACACCTCGAAATGCTGAACAAAGGGAGAAAGCACAGCCTTCAAACATGCATCAGTAAATGAGTGAAAACATCTCCATCAGAATTTCCAACGTGCTAATGCTTTTAAATAGGAGCTTTTTGATGCAGATTCCTTTCATTCAGAATATCAATACCTACATTTTTGTAGATAAAATCTCTCCTGACTTGGCCATGGAATTACACAGGCTTTCCAGGCCACCACCTTTGCACTTTCAAGCCCAAGACTTATCTTCTTGTGCCCTATTCTTGTGCTTTGTTTCCTGAGAAGGGTCCCAAGTAACTGGATGATATCTTCCTCCTTCTCGCTTTTGGTTTGCTTTGCAAATGATACTTGCCCACAACATTGACCGGAACACAGCTCCAAGGACATGCCTAGGGATTGTGGAAACAGGTGTAAATTCACACCAAACTTGTCAGCTCTCACTGCAGTGGCTCCCATGCATGAAGGCCTGGGGCCTCACTGCAGACAAAGGTGTCCCTGCTTTCAAAGCCATGGCTAACTCCACCTTTGCCCAGAGGAAGCACTTTCCTCTGCAGGATGCACTCCAGGATCCAAGGTAGCAAGCTATTCTTCGAGTGCTGGAGTTATTTCAAGCTCCAGACTCACTACAACTACCAATAATTAACATCCTAAAGCAGTTGTCTGCCCTGTCTGCTCCTAGAACATGTGGCACAACCAACACATGATAAAAATTTTGCTGAGGGATCCTGATTCATCTAATTGTAAATCACTGAGAAAGTCATAATCAAAATGGGCCACCAACAAAGTCTGCAGTCAAATACCCAATTTTATATGCATATTTAAAAACACAACAGCTCAGTATGTTCAATATGCTCTCTCTCTGTACTAAAATCAGCTAATCATGGCCAAGCAATACTGAAGTACATGCTTAACTTCAAAGCTGTGAGTAAATCCAACGGATTTATTCTCATCTCTAACCTGCATTTATGGAGACGTGAACATGAAGCATGTCAGAACCTGTGCAATCATTTTGAGATCCAGATCCACAGATGTGCTACCAAAGGCAACTTAAATCCAGTTCCGGTCATGCTTTCAGTATCCGAATTTCCCCACACACATGGCGGTGCTGAAGGAACTGTCCCATCTCACCTCCCTCCCTGCACTGGCTTAAGGGACTGTGCACTGCAAGCCAGCACAGTGCCCAGCACCCCCTGAAACACCTTCCTAGGCAGCTATAAAGCATTCCATTGCCTGGGCCAACATCCTGCAACTACACAGCATGCCATGCCTACTAATACCTCAAACTGCTTTGCAGCCTTCATGGGTTTGCTATGTCTGCTGGTGAAGAGCACAAAGCACCCACTGCTGGGACACACCAGGTTTTTAGCAACAAATCCCAACTCTTTAGCCTTGCCTAGAAATAGCAGACAGCAGCCAGGGGCAGAGAGTGGAAACATAGTAATAATTCAAAAACATGGAAGAAATTTGGCCAACACAAATTCCAGGTGAGTTAACACTGACATCTCCCTCCTGAATAAAAATATTCTAGAGCAGTGATTTCAACCTTCTGCAAAGAACAAGAAACACTAACCAGCTCCTTTCTGCAGGAATATGTTTTACTCCATCCTTCCTTCCTGTGTCCAAAAGAACTGGGAAAGAACTGGAGTTCTTTCCTGCAGACACTGTAATGTATGCACCCAAAGTACGTGCAGCTATCAAACAAAATTCCCCTGAAACTTTGCCAAATCACAGAATCTTTTAGGTTGGAAAAGACCTTTGAAATCATCCAAGTGTTAACCCAGCACTACCAAGTCCACCACCAAACAATGACCCCAAAGTGCTACATCCACGTGGCTTTTAAATACCTCCAGGGGTGGTGACTGGGCAGCCTGTTCCAATGCTTGACAACCCTTTCAGTGAAGTTTTTCCCAATATCCAATCCAAACCTCCCGCGGCGCACCTTGAGGCCATTTCTCTTATCCTAGAGCTTGTTATGCGGAAGAAGAGACCAACCCCCACTTTGCTACAACCTCCTTTCAGGCAGTTGTAGAGAGTGACAAGGTCTCCCCTGAGACTCTTTTTCTCCAGGCTAAAAACCCCCAGCTCCCTCAGCTGTTCCTCGCACGATTTGTGTTCCAGTTCCTTTCACCAGCTTCACTGTCCTTCTCTGGACACACTCCAGCACCTCAATGACCTTCTTGTAGTGAAGGGCCCAGAACAGAACACAGGATTCGGGGTGCAGCCTCACCAGTGCTGAGACAGGGGGACAGTCACTGTCCTGGGCCTGCTGGCCACACTATTGCTGATACAGGCCAGGGTGCTGCACAAATCTGATGCACCTCGGCACACCACTGGCTTACACTGGGATGGCACTCAACCAACACTGCCAGGGCCTTTTCATTACAGGCATCAATCATTCTCTTCCATGGAAGAAAGCTGTGCCAGTCATACCTCTTCCATTTTTGTCCTTATGCCGCTGCTGTAAACATAAGATATCAACACAAACCAGTTGTGACAAATGCTCCACTTCCCAGAATTCCGTCCCACTTGGATGGGGGATCTGGTTTTGAACATAAACAAAAACAGATTGAAAGGTCCTGCTGCCCTCTAGACCTCCAGTTTGCCCACGAGTGTTTTAAATGTGTTTACCTTGATCCACCTGAACAATTACACAAAACGAAATATGGTTGAAATAGTCCAAGCAGTATGTGACAGCTGAATCAAGCACAATGGTCTCTTCCAAAGTGATATAAATCTCTTCCTGACCTGAAGAAGAAAACAAATCAGACTGATCCTAAGAAATAGCTTATCTGCACAATGGGAGACACTTGTACATATCACTTGCATTGTTCATGATCTCTGTACTCATCCATGTCCACATCCGAATCAAAGAGGGAGTGTCCAGTGTAATCTGTGTCAGGGGTTTGGGAAATACTGTTCCCTTCCTCATCAAATGTTTCTGTCCTTGAATAAAAACTGAAGTCCTGCAAAGGGGAGTAAGTCTTGCTTGCTTCGCTGCTTTCCTCAGATTCGTACAGAGTGTTGTCATCATCATGGTGCCATTCTGGCCAAAATTTCCTCCTTATTCTTTCACAATACATAGCAAGGTTAATCAGCTCACCTGCAACACAACACAACAGACTTCAGTGAATATATCCAGCCAATAAGGCTCCAACTCACCTGATGATGCAAAAACACATTAGCTGTGTTTGGAAACAAACTGTGCAGGGTCTTTCCAAAGAAGTTTCAAAATTCCAAGATGCCATTAATCCTCTTAACAGCTCTGTTTTTAACTTCAATGTAACTTAAAACATGTATTATTAACCCACATACAGCAAGAAGGGTTACACAGGAATAAACACAAATGTATGTTCACACAAATAGCAAAGTAAGTATCCCAAATTCAACCACTACAAAAAGAAATCAAGACAAGACAATAATACGGTAAGGTTTTTGTAGTAGAACTTTTTGCTTAATTGCAGACATCTGGTTCTTAAAGACAGAATTTCATCTTATAGATGACACAATACGCTTATTAAGTACAGTTAATTTGGGGTTTCCACCACCAGATGGCAGCGTTGTCTGCAACATAAATTCACATTTAATATGGCCACTGGCTCACTCCTACTGCTCCCAGCCTTAGCATCTCATGCCTTATGTTTACAAATACATGTATGCTTAGAGAATAAATAATAAAAAAACTCAAAGAAGAAAGAAATAACAGCGTATTAAAGGGGAGGTGCATGTAAAACCTGTACTCATGACAGCATAAGTAGGTTGATAGGTACAGAGAATCAACCACACTGCTTGGGTATTTCGATCTATTATCTTCTATTTATTTTCATTAGAGACAAACTAATTCAACAAGCATAGTAATCCTTCTAGAAAGCCATGAGCCCTTCAGAATTTTACCCGTGATACCCCAGACATCAAGGGGAAGAACTGCATAGCCAATATTTATATCCTCATCTCAAGTGCTCATTGTATGAGGAAAAGAGTAAGTCTGTGCCTCCTAACCGTAGGTTTAGCAGAGCTCTCTTGCACAGAGCAGGTTTACAGGTCAGATTCATTCCTTTTACACCATTTTACATCCTTTCCCTCCTTAGCTCTTCCCATTTTTTGTGCTGTGTGGTTTTACTATGAAAAGGGATGCAAAGATACTTTAACATCTGTATCGCCCCACCAAAAAAAATGAAACAAAACCACAACCTTCTGGGGAGAGGAGGGGTATGTTGGTTTCCAATTCATGCAAAACCAAAGTGACTCCAAAGCCAAGCTGGATTTCTTCCTTATCTGGCATCTTCAAGAACAGCAAAGGCTGTAATTTCACTGAGACAATAGCACTGGCAGTACTACTATCAAGGAAAGTACTCAGTTCAGCAGAATTTGGCTAATGGCTGTTCTGTTTTCTCATACTTTACCCAGCATTCACTCCTTAGAGGCTTTAAGGCTTTGCCACGTTAAATAGGGAACAGATCAAGAACAGAAATAAAAACAATTACTGTGTAGAGCACTAAAGAGAAAACAACATTAAAAGATACAAATGCTACATCAAAGGCAAGAACAGTCTGCTGAAGTACTGCAGTATTCAAAATGTCCTTTCAAGGTACTCCAAGTTTAAATATGGAAAATGCCACCAAGAGCTTTTAATCAGAGCTTTCTTACCTTTGATTAGCCTCTCTGGTCGAGTCCCTGGTAATGTCCACATCGCCTGTGCCAGATGTCCAAAGACAGTGGCATCAACAGTGGAAACAGTTGATCCCATAATGTACTTCTTATCACCTGTAAATACAACAGCAAATATTTCTTGACTGGATGACTTTTCCCCAAATTAAACAAAAAAAAAAAAATCACTGTTCCACTTTTAGCATATTTATTTTAGTGAAATCATTTAAATTAAAAGGTCCACTTGTTCAAAGACAGGGATTCAACACTGAATATGGTTCCAAAGCTGCTTCTAGGACTCAGCAGCTTCTCCTGTGCTCATGACTGCTATAACCAGGCCAATTACAGACTCACCACTGGCCAAGGAACCTCCTCTGTTCCTCACAGCTGGCAGCGCTCACACACTGTACTCATTCTGCTGCATTTAATATCTGCTCTGCAGCCAGAAGATGCCTGAAAGCACCATTTTTGCCTTGGTGCAAACCCAAAACCGCTCAATCATGATTCAAAATCATGAACTTGCTGAAAGAAGCTGGTCACCCTTTACCTCTCATCCATGCAGATCCACGTTCAATTCATTCATCCGATCAGCTGGAAAAAGAAAAGTCACACCCAAAGCTTTCCTCTCCCCCTATTCGTTCAGGATGAAATGGATGCACCAGTGAGACCTGCAGCGACTGCTCAGAAAGGACCTGCACCTCCAGGAAGAGGACAAGGCCACAGGCAGGAGTGAACAGGTCCTCTCACACACCAGCACTGCGCTGCCCTCACGCCCACTGACGGGTAGAAATCAAACAGTGCCTGCATGCCTGACATGCCTCTAAGTGCAACAGCAGCCCTTTGGGACTGGCCTGGCACAGTGCAGGGACATGTCTGCTCCACACAGCAATTCTGTTTACCTCTCTGGGCACCCCAGTGTCATGGTGGTTCTAAATGGCCACTAATGGAAAACTAACTAACACAGGGAAGAAAATACATGTTTCAAAGCCACTGTTTGCAACAAAATATCCACTGTAGACTTGCCTTCCCCTCACAAGCAGGAGACCTGGGAGCACAGACAAGGCACAAAGCACACAGTGAAACGTGCAGTATTGCAGAGGTCAGGTTAGCTGGTTGCACTGTTCCTGCCTCGGCCCAAAGCGCTATAAACTCTGTGAAATGTGGTCCCTAATTGAATTCTCAAAATCCAGTTATCCCATCTCCCCAGGACATTCTTCCAAGCCGCCTGTAATTCAGCAGGTTATTCAATGTTAGGTTTATTGAGCAAGTCCAGAGGAACTGTCCAGTGTAAAATGCATCAAATTCCAGTGTACAGTACAAGGAATGCTGCCAACCCCCTGCACAAGGGCACAGCAAAACAGTGCTCAGGAACAGCCAGTAGCAATAACCTTCTCTGGCCTGTCAGATGTCATTTGAACATGGAGTTAACTCTCCCCAGCTCTTTCACAGTTCCATCAATCTACTGTTTGAAAACTCAGTACAGGGTAAATGTTGTGTCTTTTCCGTATTTATCTGACACCTAAGCACTCATCAATCTCAAACACAGCTCAAAAATTGGTCCCTAAACTACAGTTATATGCCAGCACCAGGAATTTAGCACCATACAACTGGGTCTTGAGATTCAATCCATAGTGATGTTGTGCTGGGAAGAAATACTGTCATTTCCATCTTGCTACAACTAAAGAAGGCACTGAGTGAGGGCTAAACCATCCTACCCCTCTGGTTCTCCAGGCACTACACCCCGTACCTTCAGGTGCACAGAAACAAGGGGCAAGAGGAGAAAATAAAACTGTAGGATCATAAAACTCCAAATCTGGTTTTAAGTCATGCTGCACCACAAAATACGGCATCTGTGCACATTTTCTCCCACCATTTCCAATCTGCTCTCAAAACTTCCACTGCAACTTTAGTCCAGAAGACTTTCTGATAGACCAAGTATCTCTGTGTCTGTTTTTAGACAAGATTACACAGTGTCAGTCACATCCAGGCTGCCACAGCCCTGATCATCTCCAACACCTCTCTGCACCTCCTGGCTAATCCGACAGAAATGGAATCACCTGGTCACACTGGACTTGGATCAACTTTGTACTCCCCAGGAATTGGAGGGTATGCAGCTCCACTGTTTACAAATGCATGTACCAGAGGATTCAAAAGCAGCTACTTCAACACTGGGGCAAGAAACAGGTCTGTGGGACACAGGCAGAAGACCTGCACCCTTCCACAGAGGCACGGACAGCACTTGCAGGCTGCTACAGGGCACTTAACCAACTTTAGAGGCTCACATTCAGGTTAGTCCAACCTCTAAATTTTCAGCTCTGAGCACCCCTGCCTTCCACAAAGCATTGAATGTTTTTCAAAATCCACTTCAGGAAGCTGCTGGCCTGCAACTCCCTGCTCAAAATCCCCATCTACCAAAAAAGCCTGAGAGGCACACAACTAAGAGGGCAGATCTGTGCTCACATAACAGATCTATGCTCACTCACTTGCCTCTTCTAAACAATTACCAAAATGTGTATTTTTATATATTGCTAATTCATATGCTCATTCCCCACACTTTCTTACACTATTACCAGGCAGTAGAAAACTGCTACAATACAAGAAAATTACATTTGTGGTTGAAAGACTGCAGGACAGAGAGAAAGACGATACCAATGGGACAGACTGATCCATCACAGTGGGATTATTTCCAATTTCCATGTTTATAAGATCTCGAGGAGTCTATCAGGGAAATGGGTATAAGGGAAATAGAAAAATTATTCTCAGAAATAAAAATGAAGAAAAAAAAAGCACCAAAGATGTGATTGGGAATGTCAAAATGAATGTCATAAGAACTGGCAGCTGCAAAGTTATCGTTCTCTAGAAGCAGCTCTTAGAATTAAAAGTTATTCTTGTCCCCATGTGAATGGTCCCTGTTAAAAAAGGGGAGCATTAATCTGATATGCCTGATGGCTGACAGCTACAGTTTGGTATGTACAGCTATTCTGCATCGTAGGCATCATTTTTAAGCTCTTAAGATAACAGCCAAAATCCCAACTACTTCCTCTTCAGGGAAAACACTTCGGTACATATATATGGAGGGGAATCTCACAAAGATTGTGCAGGCAATAAGCTGACTGACTGCCTTCTACTTCCCCCTTTGAAACAGGGGAGCCTCTAGTCAGGCAGGAAGTCTTCATGCCACCTCCTGTCTCCATTCCAGGATACAACCTGGAGGCCACAGTTACTAGACCCAACCATAAACAGATGGCTGTAGAAAACATGAGCATACTGATGTTAATGAAAATCAAGGCAATTACAGAAAAGTAGACAAACTCACCAATAATCAAAAGGGAAAATACAATGATTCATGTAACCGCACACTGACTAATCTGACTTCCATTTCAGAGGGGAAGATAAAAAAATGTACAATATTCAGCTGGTAATGTAATAAAATAACAGGAATACAGCAAATGCCCATCAAGGCTTTTTGAAGTACACAGGTACATTCTCAACAACAACCTAGAATTAAGAAGAAAAACTCTGCTGGTAACATATTAACAATACAGTTAAAAACTTCATATAGTTAAGAAGTGCTTGAGGATTTGCAGTGCATTTTCCACAAAAGCCAGAGACTGGTTGTAGCATTTACCTTCACAGGGAGATGACCCAAGCCACCCAGGAAGGGAGGAAGAACTAGGAAGAACATCTGCCTGCAGGCTAGAATCAAACAAACTCTCATTTGAAACAAGTCCAATTTTGAACAGATTTAGATGGGGACTAACATCTGCCAGCAATTACTAATAAAAGTGGTGCCACCTCCACCTGCTGAAATCTCATAATTAAAACTGGATGACTTTTAGAAAGCCATCCTCAAGCCAGCAAAAAGGCACAGGCCTGAAGACAGCAGTCAAGCAGTCTAATTCACAGAGATCTGTCTAGATAATTAAATTATCCCTTTGAACCTGATATTTTACAAATTTGAGTGTCAGTACAGACTCCACAGAAATAAGCAAACCAAGATACTTTCACAGGTACTCAGGCACACATTTTAGTTTTCTCTTGAAGGTTCTGTCTACTCTTGGCAGACCTGGATGACTTTAGCACAGACATATCCACTGTCACTCTTTTCAGCCTGACAGAGCTGTCTAGCCAGAACCAGGGGGCTTTGCTGAGCTACTAAGTCATAGACTGAACTTGCTCCAGCTCCTGTCCCAAACCCAGTCCTCTCCTCCTTGTGATGAGCATGGAGCCATGGAGTGCTGATCTCAAAACTGCAGCATCGGCAGTCCCACAGAGGAGAGCACCTTGAGCTGGCCACAGCTCTGCAGCAGGTATGACCAGACCTCCTCTTCTAGAATGAATTGTTCCCTCTCTTCCTCCCTCTAAAAAAAAAGGGACCTCTTAAGCTCCAAACAACAGATTTTCCCTAAAGAGGCACTAGAATAGGTAATGGTTTCTGTTAACAAACAAAATGCATCATAAGAAAGTGCTGTCAAAAGAGGAGCTGTCAACAAATCTCCCCCTTGCCCATTGTGTTCATGCACCTCATGTCTTTTTTTCCACCTTGTTCCCAATCCAGCAACTCAACAGGTTTGTTTCAGAAAGCAAAATTACAGAAAACTCTACACAGCCCCACCTGGGTCCACTGCAAATACCTTCCTTTCCAAACCAGCTTTGAAGTCCAGAAGCATGTTTTTTTCCTTCCCTTTCTCAGCAAGCACTCAGCTTCTGCCTTCTGCTGGGCTCTCGCCAGCTCATTCCCTGCATCCACTCCACACTTGTCTCTTTAGAGCACGTGCAGTGTGCCCCCTCTGGAGCACAGGGCAGGGAGGCATCCTCCTGCCCTCCACTCAGCCACCTCTTTAAAGCAATTGCTGCAGGCAACAAAGCAAATCTCCCTTGGTTTCTTGCACAAGGGAGACATAAGCTCATGCAGTCTGCCCCCCACCAATTCCTCAAAATGCAAGTTTTACACAGATGCACTATATGCTTAGCTCTCAGAGGACCAGAAGGCAAGAAGCACAGTGCAAAACAGCTCCAGTGCAGATTTCAGGCTGAGCCACACAACAGAAATGAGGTTCATGTAATTCTAGGTAAGTGAAGTCAACCTTAAGACTAACTGTATGGGATCCACCCAAGATAACCAAGAACCTTAAACCCACCTATTTTGACAACACAGAACCATCTCCTACTAGGAGCTTTGAATAAAGCTCCTGACACCAACCAAACACAACAAAGTTCAGCTCGTCAAAATAACATCTGCAAAGGGTTTTCAAAAGGCAGCCTCATAACAATCTGTCAAACAGCCATAAATAAAAAACAGGAAAGGAAATACAACCAGGAAATAAAAAGTGAGACACACACACCCCACCCCACCCCCCAAAAAGGTATAAATAAGAGGTTTCATTTGCAGAACTAATAACATTTTCCTAATTTCATATCGCTAAATGGTCTTCCAAAATAGCAGGCCACGTTTAGCTCCTCTACATACACATACTCAGTGCTCAGAGAAGGAAGCCTCTTATGCCTCTAGACATACAATTTGGCAGCAAACAGTGGGAAAAGAAACACAGTCTCTGCCAGAGCAAGGAAGGCACTGAATGGCAGCCTCTAGCTTCTGCCAAAATGAGATTATTAGTGTGTGATCAAGCTGTCAGGAAGCACTGGAGGTCAATTCCACCCTGTGGAGAGACGGGCTGTGAACAGAGCACCACAACTCGCTGTACCTTACCCAGGAGGCCTGCCAGAGTCCGCATGTCCTTCTCCATCAGCGTGTACATCTCCTCCTCCGAGAAGCGCCCAATGCCATGGCCGTACATCTCCCGCTTCACGATTCCTTTGGTCAGATGGCAAAAGATCCACTTCAGCAAGTCGCTGAAGGGACCAAAAAGCGAAACCATCTTTTGCGTCTCATGGAGATTTTCCACCCACTGGCAATAAGCTAAAGTCCTAGAAGGATGCAGAAACAAGTTATAGCAGTGTGATTCCCAGAGAGCCCAACACCACCCTGCAGAGGCTCACACAGAGGTCGGGCAGGTGGGCGCTCACTGCCCTGATGGAGAGGTAGCTTCCACAAACAGCAGACTCTGAGGCAACTCGGAGTGCCAGCAGAGCAAACCCATTTTGCAGTACTTAGGCAGACTGCCCAGTGCTTATTCTCTCATTAAATCATGACTCACTTCAGGAGAAAACGAGATTCACGTTGAAATATAAAGTAAAAGCTGCAGAATTCTGCTAAACTCATGCAACAAATCGCAGTGCCAAATGGATTTATTAACCAAAGACAACTCACTGCACAGACCTGGGCAAAACAACAAAACAGCCCCCCAAAATATAAATCTTTCCCACCAACCTTTTCTCCGTTCTATACTGCTGACACTTAGGAAAGCAGTAACTTTGCTCCAACATAAATACCGAAGCAGTAATTTTTCAGAAGACCTCTCTTCTCCTCAGAAACTAAGAATAACACGATCTTTTAAAAATAAAATTTAAAAAATTAAGAGGTAGTGGTTACTGGGTCAGTTTTCTCCTGTACAGTCTCCTCTTTTCAAAATGTTGATTTTATGAAAGAGGCATTTCTAAAGGACTCTGTTGCCTTCCATGCTTTATTGGATGGCAAATAATATTATTTTTAAAAGTCTTTTTACAAAAATTTGTCTCATCAGCCTAAACTTTTGTTTCCTACATGTGTTTTTGTTCTTTACTAATATTATAGGCAAACTTATCTTGATTTCTTGCTCCGGAAACTTATGACGAAAGAAACATTAACTTTTTTAATATCCAGCATCTTCAGAAATTACAAATAATCTAAAAAGACCATATATATAACTTTTGTCACCAAGTTCAAGGCGTGTGGGAAGAACAGCTAAAGACATCTCAAAGTAGACAAGATAAACATATGAAGCCTGCAGGGTCTCAGAAACACTGGGAATTGATACACATATTCCATTCCAAGCCATTCTAAGGCTTCATTGTTTTAGTCTGGAATATAACTTCAGTTTTATCACTGTACATACTTCCAACTCCACATAATTCCCTTAGTGCTGATATGATTCACCTAATCCAAGGAAGGAAAGGAAAACAAACAAAAAAAAAAAACAGTATCTCCTGGAGAATTCCTGTGACTTCTTTTCATAATGTACATTTTATCAAATTCACATTGTCCACTGCAGTTCAGTGCCTTCTGCTCTAACTGGTTTCACTGAAGTCATTAACAGTGAGGTGTGAACAGGTTTTGCTGCAAATGTATAAACAGGGAAGAACAAAAATGCACCTGCTCTGCTACTGATGGCTTTTACCCTCAACAGGTTCCTCCACAACCTCTTGCACTGTATAGCTGTCACAAAAGCGTCCTGCTGACATTTCACATGCTTCACTATCACTTTTCTAATGGGGTGTTCTGCACATTCCTGGTTTTTCACACCTGATGGATGAACTCAAGCCGTTGAGCAGGTTTCAGCAATGCAAAGTTTGAATCAGAGCCAGATTTAGCAGAGGCACCAGCAATACAAAAGGAATGTGAAGCCAACAAGCACAGCAGTAAAGAACTACTGAAACTCGTAAAGCATTGACTTTGGAAGATGTGGTGTGAGACTGCCCTGTTCCAGGAACAACGGTAAAACAGGATTTAAGACAGATGGAAAGAAGGCTGGGCTGAAGGCATAAGGGCACTCTACAGAGCAGAACATTGCAGCAGTCATGCTTCACAGGCCTGGCAAAGGACAAGGTCCCTTCAGCAGGTACAGCTCTGAACAGGAAGAACTCTTGATGAGAACACTAGGAAATAATTGCCATACTATGACTTGGGTTGGAAGGGACCTTAAAAATCATCTACTTCTAACTAGATGTCTACTGCAGGGATGCCCACTCCGTGGGCAGGGATAATACCCACTACATCAGGTTGCTCAGGGTCCCATCCCATCTGGCCTTGAGCACTTCCAGGGATAGGGCATCCACAACTTTTCTGGGCAAACTGTGCCTCATCACCCTTCAAGTAGAGAACTTCTTCCTAACATCTAATTTAAATCTCTCCTCTTTTAGTTTAAAACTGTTCTCACTTGTCCTATCGCTATCCACCCACATAAAAAGTCACTCTTCCTCTTTTTTATAAGCCCCATTTAAGAACTGGAAGGCCACAACGAGGTCTCCCTGGAGCATTCTGTTCTCAGTGCTGAACAGCCTCAGTTCTCTCGGCCTGCATTCACAGGAGAGGTGCTCCAGTCCTCTGATCATCTTTGTGGCTTCCTCTGGACCTGCTCTAACAGGTCCAGATCTTTCTTATGCTGGGGACCCCAGAGCTGGAAACAGGTGGGGTCTCACAAACATGAAGTAGAAGGGGAGAATCACCTCCCCTGACTTCTCTAGACACAGCTCAGGATGCCATCTCACACTGCTGGCTCATGTCCAGTTTCTTCATCCACCAGAGCCCCAAGTCCTTCTCCGTAGGGATGCTCTCAATGAGTTCTTCTCCCAGTCTGTAAGTTACTATTTATTACTTGAATAAGCTAAGAAAAACTTGCTTTCTGAAAGCACTGCTCTGTCTTGCTGCAAAGACCCTCCTTCCCCAGGATGGACATGACCTGCTTCATGTGGCAACTCTGCAATACAATTTAGTTGCTTTAGGACAACAGGCCTGGCCTGGAGAAGGGCAACAAGAAAAAGAAGCCAAAAAGAAACAGAAAAAGAACACAGGACACTCCACTGCAGCATTTTTTAAGTCACCCTAGTTGCACAAGATTAAACCTGGCCCTATGGACTTGCCATCATTATTGCTCACTCCACCATGCACACCAGCGAGCTGGCACTGCACGAAGAGTGATCAACCATGTCCAAAATGGTTTGGATTTCATAAAATAGAATGAACAAGGTTTCCCACAAAGCTAATCGGCCCATACTTTAAAGCAAAAATACATTTCCCTAGAGCTCACTTGCTTGCCCTGGGAAAGAAGGTCTTTGGGTCTGGAGGAGGCAGAAATCAGATCAGGTGTTTAATGACCAGGACAGCAACAGAGAACTGCACAAGATTTAGGTAATCCTGCTTAGGCTAAACTGTCAAGCACAAATCTTAAGAAATCTGCTTGTCACCTGGAATGAGCAGAACTGTTACATGTCCCAAATCTCAAATTTACATGGGAAATGAAGGCAGTTAAATAGACAATCACAGAGTTTCCTTCCAAAATTTTATGGTTCTGAGTACACAAAAAAAGCAAAAAAGTAGGCTCCCATTCAGGTAGAGTTTAAAACATTTTTAAAACTGGCTTTACAAGCACTTTGTTAAAAGAATTCTATTCAAGGGTTCATTAATTTGTGTCTTCTACCAAAACATGCTTCTCAGCATTTAATTCCACCCATCACTCCTCTGCTCAGATTACATTAGTGGAGTATTATCAATATTACAAAAGGTTAGGAAATGCCAGAAATTGCGTAGTCTACATAATTTACTTCAGTACAGCATAACTAAACATTTTACACTAGGGAATATGGGATTACATAATTATTTTAAATATTGGCCTGAACGGAGCATTTTGGGACACATTACCATTCACATTTGTGCCAGCACATCTGTACAAATCTTAGAGTATAAATAAAACAATAACGCATTAAAGACCAATGCTGTGGGGGTAAATCCGAAGTCTAAATGTAACAGCAGCTTTGGCCTCAATACATAAATCAGGCGAGGAGATGAAGAAAGTGACTCATCAACAGCAGCTTGCCTGATTATCCCAAAACTGTCTGAACTTCAAGGCAAGGGGGAGGCATTCACAAGGATGTGAACTGGGGGTTATTTGTCCTATCTGAACCTGTGCAGACTAGAATTTCTTGATATACAAAAGGATTATAACAAATTCATTCCACAATCAGCTGAAGAAACCCCACCTGCTGTGCAGCTTCTCAGAGCAACTGGCTTTTAAGCCAGTTTTTTTTTAACTGGCTTTTAACTGGCATTCAAGCCTCATCATTGTTAGCAGCAGGAGAGACACTGCTCCTAAAATTGGCTTGATGTATTTAAACATATTTACATTATAAAAATATTTTATGTTTAACACATGGCAAGTCTGAATACTGACCAAAGTCAGATTCATCTGTATTCTCATACCATGCTCTTCCTGTACTTCAAGCATTCATCACATAACACTTGCTTCTTGAAAGACAAAGCAAGAAACAAGTCAAATATATTTGCAAGTGTGTATATATATATACACACATAGGCATGCATTTATAAATCACTACAGTTGTGTTTGACTATACAGCTCAACCAACCTAATGGGTTAGTCCGCTTAAGCCGAATATTCGAGGCTTTATGTTCTCACTAAGCACATTAGTGCCACCGACCTAAGATCCGTCTCCCGAGATCGAAGTGACAGAAAGCATCTCGCAGCAACTGCTAGCCCTGCAGGCACCAGGGGCTGCCTGGCCTGAATCCCAGCAGTGTCATCGAGCCTAGCAGGAAGTGAGACTCAGAGCTCTCTTAACCAGAGGTCTGATCCCACGAATGTGCTGCAGTTACACCAAAAACCCAACGCATTCCCCAAAGGTGGCTGTGGGTGCCCCACTGGTTTCAGGGGGCCCACGGGTCACTGCAGGCAGTGGAGGTGACACAGAGCAAGCCTACAGCAGATGACAGCGGTCTGCATTGGATCCAGGAGCTGGGGTGAGAGCCACAAAATTGTTCCATTTCCATTTCTTCACTGCTGGCTCACCCCAACACTCATTCAGTTTAGAGGACTTTTTTTCTTTTGCCAATTAAACATAGCAAAAGCCTAATAGCTTACTGCACTCTCCAGGGACTGGAGCTCCAGCACCAGCCCCAAATCGGTCTTGTGCATCCCAGAGATATAGTATAACCCCAGCACAGAGATAGGCACGCTCACCTGCTGTCTTTCTGCCTGAGCCCTGCTGGGTGCTGCAGCCCAGGGCGGAGAGAGGGTGTCCAGAGGCTGAGGTTCTCAGCAGCCCCACGCTGCTCTCAACTCTAGCCAGAGCAGCCGCTCCCACCTGTAAGAGGCACTAACTGCTGAGGATGAGCAACTTGGCAAAGCTAAATGTTTCTGGCGGAAACGCTGAGCATCCACCAGGATCAGCTCCACCCAGAGACAGCACACCACAGGATGTATTTTTCTTCTTTGTCCGATTAATGTACTACAGTATTACTTATTTATGATGAAGCTACTTTGCGTGCTCCTGGCAACGAAACAGTAGGAATCACATTATGTATCACTGCTTTGGAAGCTTCATTTTATATACTTTATTCTGCAGAAAGGCAATCCCTGTTCCAAATTCCTCACCATGGGACACCAAGAACAAACCCTAAGCATCTGGTGGGAAGTGGGAAGGTTCAGGGACAGATGTGAAGGGATCCCACAACCACAGATGCAATGCTGTCAAGGAGAAATATGGCCCTACACAGTGAAAGCCTGATTTTATTTTGGTGTAACTATAGGACGGTCAAAGTTGTTCTCCAGGAATTACAGAAGTATAACTGCGACACCTCATGGATCAGGCTTTGCCTACTACAAGGAATCTGCAGGGTGTAACCTCACCAACATATCGAGCCTCTGGTACAGCCACAGGGATATACAGTAAGACTTACAGCTGGACTTTTTACTGCACTTCAGCAAAAGCACATGCCTTGGAGGAACTCAGCTGTGTGACTACACATGAAAGGCAACAGGGACACACAGCCAGGCATGCACATCTCTGCTCTTGACTCAACTTTGTCCACCCGTTTTAATGCCCCTTCTCTGGGCCAGTGCCTGAATTTGCAATACCTGTCCTCCACACTTGCCTACGTCACATCCAGCAGTGCCCAGCCAGCTCCAATGGAGCCTGGATGAATGGACAACAGCTTCACAGAGGAAAGCACTTTGTAATTGAGACACAAGAGCAGTATAAGCCTGCCATCAGTAATGATACATTTAACGCAGTTAAATCTATGAACCACGAAACTACTGACATTAAGGCAACGAGATGAAGCATTAGGGGACTAAAAGGCTTCATCCTCCCTTTGGCAGCTGTAATAACTGGGGGTGGAAAAATGAACCAAAAGAAAAGTTAATTTACAGACTGCTTGTATCATGTTTGGGAAGCTATAGCACTGCAGATGGGTATAATTGGTGAAGGCCACACTTTTTGGAAGGCACAGATTTCATTTCTAAACCAAATACTTTCAATCTGCTAATTACTGGGTGCTAAAATTGTTCTCAGAAGACACTAAAAATTATTTGAAGAACTAAATGTACACATGTTGCTGCTGATCTTTGATCAAAAGGTGAAAGAAAAAGTACGTAAATGCGTTCAATTTAAAAATCACACATTGTTTTGAAGAAAAAAAGTGCAACATAAATGCAAAACTTAGTGTAGCAAGGACTTAAATGCATGCTAGAAAGTAAACTATTGGGAAAAAGCCTTGTGCCCACTAAGGCAGCAAATGTAGCATCCAAGATGCATGTCCACCTGATGCTTCTATGCCCAAACTGGAAAGCGCACTTAAAAAGCACTGAAATGTAAAGCACAAAGGAAATCACAGGTATTATCTTCAAAGGTGTCAGTAAAGTGCATAAAGTACCAGAAAGGTTCTATCTCTATTTTCCATTCATATTCATACTTCAGCTTCTCAGGATACTGTGAGTAATACTGTTCACTATAAATTGGCAGTACTGTCAACAACACATATCAGCAGGAGTATCCTGTGTCACAGGCAATGATCTGTACTGCAATCACTCACATGTAATTAAAATCAGTAAAAGTAAGAAAGCAATATTCTGGATTCACCACAAACACTGGATTTGTTCCCCTGTGCCTACCAAACCACAGATGTATTCAACCACCTTGATCTTTTGGTCTTTATCAACAAGGCTGCTCCTATAGAGAGGTCACATTGAACAGGATAGAGGAGCATCCCACTGCTGCTTCCTTCTACAAAGCTGCAGTCAAAGGGCCTGACTTTACCTTGCTTACACAGCACAACCTTTCAAGGGAATTATCCCTGGCTCATACCACTGTACACAGAAAGGAGCAGCAGTTTCCTAGGATGAAGAGTTGTGAAGTTAATAATTGGGTACCCAGGCTTTCTGCAAGAGAAAATAAGCATTCATGTCGAGGCCCAAGCTCAGGGGCAGATCTGACAGCACAGGAACACAGCCAGCTTTGCCATGCAAGCTTACCAGTACAGGTGCTCCTCCACCATTTTGGTCACAGCTCTGGAAACAGCTCTTTCATGAGGACCAAGATGTTTATTTAAATTCACTCCAAGCTTCTCTTCCAAAAAGTCAATAATGAACTCGGTGCCAGACACTTTCTTGTGATTGTATTCAATCCAAGGCATTTTCCCTTGAGGGGAAAGTTTTCCATCAAAATAGTTCTAAGAAAAAAAACAATCAAGTAAACAAACAAATATACAGACAAAAAAGGCTCTTCCGGTTCTGTTTCAATGAGAATAAATATTTTAAAACAATTTTCGGTGTTTTTAAAGAAACAAATCAACAAATCCAACAAACCTTTTTCTTTAATTAATACTCTAGAGTAGCAGTGGCTATTCAACCAGAGCAGCAGCTTTACGCTACATGACAATTCAGATAAAGTTATTTCCCGGCCCTGCAAGGTATTACATGCTTTTATGTTGAATGCCCTGCGATACAGTATTATTTCAATACACGGGTTATTTAAGGGTTGGAGATGCTCAGATCTCCCAGAAGATTTGGCCCGTTATTCTAAACAAGTTTTAAATCACAGGACTCACAACTGAATTCGGTTCCTGTACACATCTGCACTTTTCATGTTAAAAGTACTTTAAAAAAAATTAATTCACTACCCAACTCAAATGGCTGCATTACCTCCAAGGACAAAACACACACAACCACAAGTGTATATGAAAGGCATATCATTCCCTTCCTGAGCAGAAGGGAAATCTGTTTTCTGCAACTTCAAAACTCAGAAATCTCAGATATTTACACACATACTTGTTACAACTGGGTCTCCCAAGAGCCCAGCACAGTACAGCACTGCTGCATTGCTGAATAATGCTACACCTGCTCAGCAGAGCACTCACACTGAAGCAGCAATGTGTTTTTCCCATGACAAGGTGAAACGTTGAGATTAGAGAATTTACGTCTCATGAAACAAGCATGAGAGGAAGTGCTGACTGCCAAAACATGATCAGACATTTGTCTTCAATTCTCTTACTCCTGAAGGCAGAGACACAAGGCACAACTTTTTTCCTTTCTTGTGATTCCCATCCTCGCATCCTGTTATTTAGTGAATGAAAACTGCTAACTCAGAAAGCTGAACAGCAAAGGCTCACCATAAAGCCTCTGCACTCAGTCTCTGGCAGTCACCCTAAGCATTTCAGGACCTAGCTCCTAATTGCTGGAGGTTTAGGGTTTGCAGCTCTGGATTGATCTGTTTGGGTCTCAAGTATTTACCCTTCCTGAATCCACTTAAGGTAGATTAAGGCACTCTGGCAGCAAGGAGCATACACCAGAACACACCTCCCGCTCAGCCTGAGAGCGCCAGAATCCTGGCTGCCACTCCAAATGCAGATGTGCAATGCACCGCGATCACGCAGCCATTCCCGGAGGCTCTTCCCTTCCGGATGAAAACAAACGGGTAACACTTCTGGGAAACAATGCCTTCTGGCTGTAGCCTCTTCCAGGGTTTGTACCCAAACAAACAGCATAGTAGGGACACTGGATTATATCATGTCTCATCCACTGCACCCCTGTGTGGGTGAATAAAGCACCTGAATCCCTCCCACCTGCACGTGCGGGTGACACGGGGGCCAATTCCATGGCACAAGCTCCAAAACTGCTGAATGTCTGAAAGGAGAGCACTGCCCTGTCCTTCCACCTTCCAAGATCTTTCCTTCATCAAAAATGGTCTTTCAGCACTGACTGATACATTTCCACAATTTTTCATTACGACTTTACTACAGAAGCACAAGGTTTTCCTGGAACTACACAGCGTGTTTAGAAGACACTGAGCATTCCTGGCTGAATCTTCGTTAAGCCCTTCCAGTAAGATACTACCCTTCTTGTGCACAAACACTGACGTTTTGCAGAAGCTACTGGATTTGAAGATGTGTTTATTACATCTTGCAATTAGTGCAGTCCATACCATTTGCAACCCAGAAAAAGCAGGTTGTTATTATTCACCTGCACATTTCTTCAAGCACATATATCTAATACATATAAATACATTGCCTAAAAAGATTTTCGTGTTTCATTACATACGGTTTACCAAACAAAACAGGAAATATCTTTCAGTGACCTGAGAAAACCTTAGTCTCTTGAGAAATCTGTTATACTGTTCTTGTATTCACTGTTCTCAAACAGGCATTTTTAGGCTTGAAATGCCTGTATCCTTATGGCTGATACTAATTGCTATCAAATATTTATCAATTTTCCACTTAAAAATTGTTCCAGCTGCTAAGCAGGGAAAAGCTATGGTATTATTAAAAACAAAAGCAAACCAAAAGAACATCCCCTTGCACCTCACAGTACATTAAGTGCCTGCAAAGCAACAATAACAATAGCTCTATGGAACCTCATTTATAGAGGAATTTATAAAAAGAATGGCGCAAGGTATTTCTGGGGTAATTTTACAGTACTATCCAGAAGAAATTAGATTTCACATTTTCAATTACTCCTGCATATGATTTTACTTTTACTCATGTCTTTTCTTAAGGAGGCTACCACTTCCACAGACCTCGCATGAAAACAGCACATTCCTGCTGTGCTAATTATTTATCAGATTACATAAAGGCTCAGCTCTTCCTGTTCTTCAGGAAATCAAGGAATACCCAGAAGATCTCAATGAGCACGCAGAAGGGGCTCTTTCAAAGCAGGCTTTACCAAGAAAAGCACCAAATATTTTGAAAACCCAGCTAGGGATTATGACAGCCCAGCTGGGGTGGGGCTGCCCAAATCATTTTTCATGGAGAACTCGCATGCAGAGAGGCAGATTCAAGAAAACGTAAGCACACGACGAGCACATGCGTTGGGAGAAATTCAGGTGAGAGTAAGGCAGGAATACGTCACTCTACTCCAACCCTCACGTGCCATTAAAGCATGTTGTGTAACACACAGCACAATACTCAACAGTCTGATGCACTACAATAAACACAAGGAATCAAAAGAGTAAAAGCTCTCTGAGCACCTCACTGTCTTCTCTTCACTCCGTTTCATAACCCTCCCTCCAAAGCAGCCCCTCCCCGGCAAGGTGATGACCACAGCAGGTCTCCTGGGATGAGCACCAGCTGCAACCTGCAGCGCTTCTCCATCATGGCCCCTGAGAGTGTGCAGGGAAGCAAGGCGTTTCCTTCTGGATCCTGCTGTAGCCCCCTACACGCCCACCCTGCTGCCTGCCAGGCAGACAAAGGATGCCTCTGTCACCGACAGCATCCTAAGGGTAACACAGTCATGAGGGAACAAAATAAAACTCTACAGGCAGAGTATAAGAAACTCCAGCCAACAACAGTGCCCCTTCAGCTCCCCTCCCACTCAATCCCACGGCAGCATCCATACCTTCCTCCACTTGCCAGAGCCCAATGCAGCACCATACTCCTAACACAAGGACAGAAACAAAATCTGTATCTTCTAGAAAAAAGGAGCTTCGTGCCCAGCTTATAAGCTTAGCTCCACCAAACTTATCTCTAAAACCTTTCAGAGGGTCGGCAACCTCACAAACACCTCAAGCCCACGTAAGCCAGCATGGCTAAAAGCAGCAATCCGGTGCTCCCAGCACCCACAGGACCCATTCCTGCTCCTGCAAAATGGCACACAGAGCATATGGGGAACCAAGCTGGGTTAAAACCAAATAAACTATAACTTCATGGCTCTCGCTAGGCCAGCTCTGATCAGCCTGAGCTGACACAGAAAAGCTGTGCAGAAAGGGACA
This sequence comes from Pachycephala philippinensis, assembly GCA_013397055.1. Lineage (NCBI taxonomy): Eukaryota > Metazoa > Chordata > Aves > Passeriformes > Pachycephala > Pachycephala philippinensis. The sequence continues at coordinate 142,217 of VWZT01011116.1, read as the reverse complement.
GGAGGAAGCAGCTGAAGGGAGGACTGTTGCCTTTGATGGTCTTGTCAGTTTAGTGTGCTCACAGCTAGCAAGCAGGGATAGAGAGAGATGCAACACCAAAATACAATGCTGACCTTCAGTACAGAAAACAAAGAGGGGAGGATAAGCCTCTGGAAACTCCTCTCTCCAAAAAGCTGTGTGACTTCTGACCAGCAGCTCTCTAAAGGACTCCATCCTGAATCACACAAATGCTGTGTTACCTTTTAGAAGTGACCATGCCCTGTCACAACCATCTTTTATAATGCTGCTTTCTTTAGCTACTCTCCACCAGAGCAAACTTGACCATCGCAAACCTTTGAACTGCATCAGCTGCCATTAGAAAGAAAACAGATCTCACCAAGAGAGTCATCCCCTCAAAAACATGCAATTTCTACCCAAATTACTTTGAGAAAAGCAATGTGCACAGTCCTCCTGCTCCAAGGACATGTTCAAGCTTCAGAATCTTGCAAGTTCTGTAAACCTAAAAGAGGAAAATACATCCCACAGGATGGAAGTCTTCCTCTTTAGTACTCCCAAGTATCTGATTCAAGTACCACTGAATTGTAAGAAAACATTAAACTCAGGCTTTTAAAGAATTAAGCAAAATGTACTAATTAGGCTTTCTTTCTCTTCCAATGTAAAGGAGAGTAGCCACACATGAAGCTAAATATCAATGGCGAATGTGTGAAAAAAAAAGTTGTAATAGGGTTGGTTTTCCTCTGTACAACATTGGACTTATACAGAACATTCTTCCTAACACCTTGGTATGGAGCAGTAAGAAGTGACTTGAACCCACGGGGGCTGAGTGTGGAACTTACCCACAGCTCAGTCTCTTTGAGACAAAGGAAAATGCCAAATTTACATCACTCAGGAAAAAACAGAGGGAGAAGAAAAAAAGGAAAGAAACCCCAAACATTTATTCTACCTAAGATCTTAGTTGTATATTTCACCACTATTTGATCACCTTAAAGGCATTCAGTGCTTAACACACACAAAAAAAGAAAACCATCCCATGTCTCAAAGAGCCCATGTGCTGTACAGCTTGCCAACACCACAACAAGGTGTGTGCCACACTGGCAGCGTCCCAGCTCGACCCCGACGCTAATGGGCAAGACCGCGAGATTCAAGTTTCCGCTCCCACAGCTTTCGCTCGCTGGAGTAGCTCAGGCTTCATCCCCTGCAGGAACACGGCATGGCAGGCACCCAACCACAATTAAGGAGCAGTATTCATGACCTCTAAAAGCAATCCTGTCTCACTTCACTGGGGAGGAAGCATCAGCCATGGGAGGTGAAGCAAAAGGTAAGCACTTCTTCCCAGGAGAGCTTCAGAGATAAGGCCTCCAGAAAAACAAGAACCTGCAGCTGTCTAATCTTGATGTCTTCAGTGTGGTGAAAGTCAAAGATCAAATAGTATTCTGCTTTAGTTTTGGGGTGTTATTTAGAGTTATATAAACTCCAGACTGTTCTCCCACTTCAGCAGTTCCAGCCAAGTTAACTCCTTAACATTAATTTAGCTTTGCCAGTTAAATCTACAGCTGTTCCAGGTTAATCTTATTCAAGTCACATCTTTAAAGGTTATACACCAAATTTAACTGGAGACATAAAAGTGTTGGCATACCTACCTAGCTGTAGGTGTATGTTTACATCTCCCTGGATGAGACAGACTGGGGGGAGGAGAGGCAGGATGCCTATGTGCCATTTCATGCAATTACAGGGAGCTGCAATGCAAAGGCAAACTGCACAATGTACCTGGTAGGGTAAATCAGCCATCCTCAAGTACGTTTCCATTTTCAGGCAGAATGGGGATAAACTCGGAACGCCATTCCTAGGCCTTGAAAACTGATGCAGTATGATAGCATCTTTCGAATCAAGCTCTTCCTCTTTCCTGTCAAAAAAACCCCAGAATTAAAAACAACAACAACAAAAAAACCGGACAGGTGCATGTTACATTAGTACATTAAATAGATCATGGAGAAACCCTGGCAACACACTCATCAGCCTTCAAGGGGCTGCTGCAGGTTTTGGTTGCCCGAGTCCGCAGGCAGCGGGAGGGCCCAGCCTGGGCCACCTGTGGGGGCGAGCGCAGGGCTCGCCGCGGAGCCGCCTCCTGCGCTGCTGCAAAGGGCGAATGGGGGCAAACGGGGAGCAACGGCAAAAAAGAAATAGGTGAATAGCAAAAACACGGTGAATGAGATAACCCAACACGCCGGACCTCGCCAGCCCGACCCCGCAGGTGTAAGCGGCTCCGAGCGCCGCCTCGGCCCGGCGGGGAGCGCCCTTGGCTCGCAGCGCCGCAGCCCCCGCCCCGCAGCCCCGCAGCCTCACCGTATGGCCAGCAGCTCGTGGAGCAGGTACGCGGCGGCGGCCAGCAGCGCTCCGCCCGTCAGGTACAGCGTCTTCTTCCA
>VWZT01011116.1:92310-139596 GCA_013397055.1 Pachycephala philippinensis | reverse complement strand
GGAAGGGCCGCGCTGGGCGGCTCCGGCGGCTCCCTCGGCCGGCGCTGCGCGGCTGCGCGGCCGGGCTGCGAAGGGAGGGGATGGGGAGGAGAAGGAGGGGATGGGGTGGACCGGGCCGGGTGTGTCCTGCCCTGCCCTTGCGGAGTCCACCGGGCCCGGCAGTCGCTGTCCAAAACCGAGGGCGAGAAGCCGTCGTGCCACGCCCGGGGATCTGCATATGAGCCGCCCCTGTTACAATGGTCCGAGCATCGCCGCGCTGCTCCTGGAGGAACAGAAGCCTCGTATTGACCCTGTATTTGGGACAAAAAAGCCACCCTCCCCGTGCCTGGCCGCAGCTGAGCATTGCCACACTGTGTCTGGCAACACCGCGGCGATTTTCTTTTTATTATTCTGGTGCTCGATGAGGTGACTGAGGAAAACACCTCTGTGAGCAGAAATGGAAGCAAAATGGCTTCAAAGCAAATCCCTTGGCCCAGAAGGTCATGAGATTTTACTGGCACTGAGGGTCCCGGCATTCCCTTGCCTCTGGCCTCCCTGCTGCAGTAGGATCTTTGGGTACCCCGTGATGGCATGAGCAGGACTGCACCTACGTTCTGCCAAATATCCTCGGCTCTGCATCACACCAACCCCATAACAGTGGCCCACTGTTTTTTGAGTAATACCACTGCCTAAATAGTCCTTTGTCAAATGCTGTGGTATGTACATAGCTGCTCCAAAATGCTCCCGGAAGTTGGATATTTTATTACGCCATCAGGTGCAAGAGAAGTGACCTTATCCTCAACACAAATGGACCAACTTTCAGTGTCCAAGAGGGATGGACAGAGTCTGTGACCAGGGCTTTGTAGATGCTTCACCTCAGGATATGGGACAAAGGAGGCAAATGAGGAAGAGGAGGTCCCTCAGCAAACTCATGAAGTTCAGATCCATATAGTGACTTCTCCAAGTGCCAGCGGCAGCCAGTTTTGCATTTAATTTTGCTGTGCAACATCAGTGAGAGCAACATGAAGCTGTGTCAGGAGATGTTTAGGTTGGATATTAGAAAAAGGTTCTTCACCCAGAGGGTGTTTGGGCACTGGAACAGGCTCCCCAGGGAAGTGGTCACAGCACCAAGCCTGGCAGAGTCCAAGGAGTTCTCAGGTGTGATTCTTGACCTTGTCCTGTGCAGGGCTGGGAGCTGGACTTCTGTGACCCTTGTGGTCCTTTCCAACTCAGGACATTCTGTGATTCTGTGATTCCATGAACTGCCTCCTGTCTGCACTCACCAGGGAAGGCTGTTGTGCTCTGACACTTTCTTGCAGTAGCTCCTTGCAGCATTTTGTTCTATTCCTCACTTTTAACTTGTTTACACATATTTAGTAGCCACAGGCTGCCATGCAAGTATGTATTTGATAGTGTGTTGACATTCTGCTCTCAGGAGTCAATGGGATCAGAGAGGTCCCAGTAAATCTCATTCCACATACAGGTTGTACCCTCCAAAACACGCTGCACTTCTTTGCACTCATCCTTAACAAGGTGCTGGCCAAACAGCTTCTGCACAGCTTTTGGGCCATCCCACATGACAGGTGATGCGCAGGTAATGAAACAAGAGTGGAAGGTGAGAGCAGCAGCCTTTTCATGCCACAGCTGATCATTTGCAGCATATGGTTTTGTTAAATTCTTACAATGGGGCAGTGAAAAGACAAAGAAGAAAAGTGCTTTTTCTCTGTTACAGCACCTGCAAATCTCAGGCTGAAGTTTTGTTTCAAGTGGCAGACAGCCTAATAAATCTGGACTGTCACAGCCTGGTAGCTGGTCTCAGCTTTTGTTCCTGCATGGGAATTGCTTGCTGTGTTACTGATTAGAGGGATCCAGTTACAAATGGGATCTAAGTTTCTGTGAGGGCAGGGAGAGGTCCTGGGTATCCACATCCCAGCTGCTGCCACTGCTTGACTTTCAGAGATGAATGAGCTATCCTAAAATTTGTGTTTTTATCAATGGCCAGCACAAGTGGGGAAGACCTGTGGGGGAGAGGAGAGAGGGAAGGCTGGAGTAAATTATTCACCTCCCAGTGCAGACCCAGAAAAGTTAGGCAAACCTGGCTGCTTTACTGCAGCTTCTGCTCTGAAAATCAATGCTGTGTTTTGGTAGTCCAGCTTGTGCCTGGTTGCCCCAGGATTGTTAGAGCAGGACTTTAGTCAGGCATTTAACGTTTGCTCAGTAAGGGCACTTCTACCCTTCTTTTGGAGAAGGACTTTATGCTGTGTTAATCCTGTTCTGGATACAGTGTTGCCTGGAAGCTGTGAGGGTCCAAAACACAGTGATGCCTCCTAAAACAGTGTGGGAAGCCTCAGCAACAGAGCACATGTGCCTCATGGTATGTCAGATACAGATCTGCATAGACACCCCCGCAGCTTTGCTGTCCTGCTCATAAACAGGATTTTTGGAGGTTGCTTATGACGGGCATGGTGCTGACCAGACCTGGCCATTTAAAAGGTGCAGGTCCCAATGTCACATCTTGTTTACCAGAGTTTAACAGCAAATAAAGAACATGGATAAAACACAAGTTCCTTCATACCTGTTCCACACTAGGTTGTCTCACTAGTGGTGTTCTGCCAGCCTCTCTTCCTTCAGGTTTCAAAGTTTTCTGCCAGCAGGTATTGAATCCATTTGGCCTGGCAGTCTGGTAGTCAAGTTTATCTGCAGGCAAGACAGCAAAAAGCATGTCCTTGGGCTGCCTTTTCCCTTGCTGTGGAAGAATGCAGTGTCCATTCCTTCAGGCACTGCTGCCTGTGGCCAATGACTTGTATTAGAGAGGATTATTAGCTGGTAGCAGTGCCCAGGAACCCGAGTATTGCTTTCTGCTCCTGTGCGTTGCAGGTGCTGCAGTCTGGGTGGTTCCTGAGATATGGTCTGATTTTCCCAAATTTGCCTCAAAGAGGCTCACAGGTGATGCCCACTGCAGTGGCAGCTGCCTCGCTGTCTTGCTCAGGGAGGGTGGGAATCCAGCTCTGCATGTTTGCTAAATTACCACCATTCACTTTTCGAGTGGGGAAAATGAGAGCTAAGGGTGGTACACTCACAGCCTGCCTGGCTGCAAACACACAGCGAGTGCAGCACAGACTGGAACAGTCATCCCTCAGATACACCACACAGAGCAAAACAAGATCTAATACATTGAAGTACACTTCTATCTGTAGTCTGTTCTAGTGCAGCTGCCTAAAGGAAGAGAGAGTAACAGAATAAAATAAGTAGATTTTTCCTGTTAACATAAACCCAAGCTTAATTTGTTACACAGCAAGCCAGAGTTTTCTTCTGAAGTCTGCAGTTTGGTTTGGAGGCAGGAAGGCACTTAGAATGTTACTAGATTTTGTACATTGGCATAAAGACTCTTGATCTTCATTACATTTTTTTTTCTGTACTGTCCCTGAGTTCATTGCACATCTTTAAAAAAGCCTGAAGTTACCATGGCAGGCTGCCCACAGAGGTGGCACCAGGTGTGGAAACCACAGTCTGAACCCAGTGGTTGTGATGGGACTCTGCGGAGTGCCAGTGCACAAGCTGTCCCCTCTGTGTTTTAGCCAAGAACTAAGTAAGCTTTTTAAAAATCAGAGCTCATGCTCTGAGTTCATGCTTACCACAGGTTTTGCTTTCATGTGCTGCTTCCAGCTGGGTTTCAAAAGCAGAGTTTCACTCACCAGATCTCCCCTGGCGATTCAAGAAATAGGGCCACCCATTTTCCACTCCCTTTCCACACTGGTATCTATCATCCATGGCTCTTACTCGCTGCCTCTCTCTCATCCAAGTGCTCAAAGGCTGGGCAGCATGGAGCTTTGAACAGCTCAATGAATCAGTGTGGGTTGGTTTTACAGGTTGTTCTGCCTGAAGCAGAAGCACCTTGCTGTGCCCTTGCACAGAGACTGGCTGTCCCCAGCCCAGTCTGGGCTCTCACTTTGTGTGTTGCCGGGGCATCATCCGGTGGTATGGAAATGCTTTCCTTCTCTTTGAAGTACCCAAACTTACTGAGTCCTTCACTGCAGATGACATAATTTAATGGATTTTGCGGTGAGGGCTCGGTTTATGAGAGGGTGAAAAAAGGCTTTTTCATCGGCAGCAGGCTTACAGGATCCTTCTGCAACAATCGCTGACTGCTGCAAGGATTGGTTTTGTTGTAATATTAATGATCTCTCAGGGCAGCTTGGGTTTCATAAACACATATTTTTAATTATTCAGATAAAAATAGCCAAGGTATAGATACAAAAGAGTAATGCTGTGTTTCAGTTTGGATTTAGAAAAGGAGTTAATGATACTTTAATGACATACAAAGGTACAAATGCATGGAAAATGCAGAACATCCAGAATCTAAATGACTTGGGTGCTATATGGAAGTGTCGGTATGTAAGTCCAGAAGTTCTCCAGAGTTTGCTTTGCACTTGCTGGTAAACAAAGCCACTTTCTGAGGCAACACATACCTTGAGACTGCCCTGAATGATGAACTCAAGTTCCTTGCTTTCATGGGAAAAACCCCCAAGGCTTTGCATGAAACCTCCTGCTTTCTGCAGGTGGAAGTACTCGGGCTGGTAGCTGAGTATAGCTGACAGCTACTCAGCTGACAGACCTACAGTCTCACAATTCTTTAGTTGTTTTTAATTTTATTACTCTGTTTTACAAGCTTTTTGGACAAGTGACAACCCTCACAATGTCATGGGGGCAGTTATATGATTTATAGTCAGATCTTTCATATAAAACTTTCTCAATAGCAGAATAGTGTTGGGAACCTGCTGCAGACTGCTTGCTGTAGTCTGGTGCAGTAGTTCCTAGTCTCTGCCTATTTATAAGTGCTCTCTGATTTACAGCATCCTCAGAAGAAGAAAGATTTGAGGTACACACTGCTAGGACCTGGTTGGCATCTCAGTTCATATTTAACTAATGATAGAGATATATGAAGTTTTTGCAGATTTCCTTACACAGATTTCCTTTCCTTACTGTATTTACTCTTTTCAAGAGATCTATATGGTCTTCAGATTTTACCCTGATAAGTAAGAAGTGTTGGTTTTTTATGGGAAAATAAGTTGTTTTAATGCATCTACCTTAGATTTGCTTGCAACTAGCCTAAGGTGGTAATAGAGGTAAAAGCACTGGCTGCTGCAGACACTGCAAAATGGAGGAAAGTACCATTAGGGAAAACAAACCCTGCCAACCCAGGGCAATAGGGCTACAAAATGGGAAGAGGAGATCATTCCAGCATGACACATTTGTCTGCAAATAAACCCTCAGCTGAAGGCAGTGGGAGGGGAACGAGAAGGGATGGGAACAGGGAGGAGGAGAGATCCTTCCAGAGGCCATATTCCTGAGGCCAAGGCTGTGCTTTCATCTCCCAAGAGCTCTGGAAATAAACATGGATGCAAGAGACAGCGGCAGAGCCAATGGCCTGCAGTGTGCACCCTCCAAGAAGGTAAACTGTTGAGAACTGTAGAAGATTATTATGAATTTGGTTCTGGAAAAAACGCTTATTAAGTAATCCTGTAGACAGAAGCTTTTTTCTTATCCACAGGTAAGATTCAATAAGGGAGAGATGCTGCACAACCCACGTGGGAATTCTGTCCTACCTAGACAGGCCAGGTAAAGTTTCTTTCATTACCTGCCATGAAGTTTTTCAGCCTGTGTAGATTCCTCCCTCTGTTATCCTTTCAAGGCACATAATCTCATCTGACAACACCTTCAGAAACTTTGGTGTCTTCATCTGGGGCCTCACGCTTCCTCTGGAGAAGGCAAAACCAAGGTTTCTCCCGAGTACTTTATCTTCAGCCATAGCAGTGTCACCCAAATCCCATCCTACACACACACATTTCTTCTTAGTGGACACCTTTGGTTGGCAGCTTTGGCAGGACTTTTCTTACTGTGGTGTACTGAGGAATGCTGTTCTGGTGATCCTAAATTCAAGGGGTCATTTTTCCTGGCTGCAGAACAGAGGCCTCTGGACAAGTCCATGATCAGAGAACCACCTCAGTATTTCAAAGCTTTGTGCTTTTGAGAAGTTAGATGGTCTTGTTGTTAGGATTGGGAGGGCTGAGGAGGAGGGTAATGAACACGTACCTCTCTTTGACATTGAAAGGAAATCCAGTAGTGCCTTGTTTAGAAAGAACATAGGGATTTACTGGTTTTTAACATCCCTGAGTGTGGGAGAGGCACAATGCTCAGTGTTCCTGCACCAGTGGCAGGCACTCGGTGGCTGTGGACGTGCCCATCCAGGTCAGGACCTCCTCAGTTACAGCTGGGGACCAAGGCAGGAAGCACCCTGAAGGCATCCCCCATGGGTAGCCAGGTCCCATCAGCTTTGTAAAGCATAACTTAGGGTGGATGAAGGGAGGCTAGGCACTGAGCTGACGCTTCTGCAACAGCTGGAAGGCAAAGCTGGAAATTAAACCCCATGCTTCAATGCTGGGGCTATGCTTCATCAGAGGACATTCGAGGTAAATCTGCTAATTTACATTTGAGTTGGATACATCCTTCTGAGGTATTCTTTACTGTATGTTTTGTTTACTTTAATTTTTATATGTCTGCAGGTTGTATGTGCATATTCTAACTTGGGAAAATAAACACCATATCATTTTCTCTATCTTCTACTATTGTAAGTTTTTATAATACAACTACCATACAAGGCAATGTTAGCAATTCAATCTCCAAGTTATTTTGGGATTGTTTTTTGGTTTTGTTTGTTTGGGGGTTTTTTAACATACCTCATGAGAATGCAACAGAGGTTTCAGATTTATTAATGGAACACTAATGATCTTCACAATCCTTTTAGGGAGAAAAAAATATTATATCTTTTTAGAACAAGTGAATATTGATCATCTTGCTGGAGTGACTCCATGGCGGAATACAAGCACAATGAAACGGAGACCAAAGTATATATCCTGAATTCCTAATGCACTGAGAGGTGGCTGTGCAATTAATGCTTGTGTAAGTCAAGACAGGTCAGGTGATTTTACAGTCTAGGTGAAATCCCAGCTGTTCTAGCTAGACTGTAACATGACATTTTATACTGGTTCAGTGGAACACGTCATTAAAAATAAGGTTTACTGTCAGCACAAACTTTAAGTGATTAGAATTTTGTCCTATAACATGGAGAACACCATGAGTGAGAGATCTGTCCGCAACTCATGATTAGTAAGTCACCACCTTTCCTTCTAGGAGCTCAGCAAGGGTGTAGGCATTTGGAATGAGGCCCTGGAGGTTAATGTGCAAAAGCAAGTGGGAGGCTGTGAACACCTGAACTGTTATGCTTCAGTCTGACAGAGAGCCACTCTCCCAACCATCAGTAGTTCCTCTTCAAAGGCACACAGAACTAAACCTCTGCTTCACATTCCTCCTCTCCATCAGAATCATACTTATCTTCCATGCATCACTCATACTCCTATTTCTGGCTTTTCCATGCTCTCCCCCATTCCAGGTACTCCTGGGCATCTCTCAAACCCCTGCAAATACAGCATCAGCACTCACATAATAATTCATGTTCTGTTTAACTTTTTTTTCTCCAGTCTGCTTCATTAGGCCAGCTCATTACAGACATTGAGTCTTCTGACTTCTAAACTTCTAGACTGCATGGGATTATTCCTTTCAAGCATTTATTAAAAGTGTATGAAAAATAAGTTTATTTGTTTGTTGCTTTTTTTTAATTAAAGCTGAGATTTCAACATGGTGAAAAACTTCAGAAGCCATTTTCAGAAAAACTTCCAAGAAGATATTCATTATTCTTATCTCAACTCACAGCCACTGCACATTTCCTTTCCCACTCCTTTCTCTCTCTTTTTTTCCATCCCCGAGGAACCTGAAACAGGGTGTTAGTGGAAATGTAAGGAAAGAAATTGTCAAGTCCCGCAAAAATGGCTATAAAATGTCACTGGACCACAAAGGAACAATGGGCAATAATATAGCATAATGGGAATCATGGAAACTTCATGTTGTATTTTTATTTAAAAACGAGATTAAATGCAGATCTCCTCTGAGGCTCTCATACTGCTCCAGCTGGGCTTTAACACAATTAATGTTTCAATTATTATCTGAATGTGCTGTTCCACAAGACAGGCTGAGCCAACCTAAAAGCCTACTGCCCCTCAAGGAGCTGTTCTGTCCCACATTCTCCCTGTCCATTTACTCCCAGTGCTTACCTCCCAAATGGCACTAGTCCTCCACAGTGGGAAAACTCAGCTCCCTGAACAGCACAACCACAAGCAGCATCCCATGGAAACATAATAAAAAAAGGAAAGAAAGTAAATAAACATATTTACACCTCGGACAAGAATCAGTCTCAGCAAAGAGCTGGGTCTGGGACCATGTGGAGCAATGTGGGAGAGATGAAACAACACAACAAGCCAAACCACAGCTGAACAGCTGAGACCACCCAGAACACCATTGTTTGCTCTTTTGGATTTTTTTTTTTTTTTTTTTTTTTTTTTTTTTTTTTTTTTTTTTTATATTTCTTTTTTTTTTTTTTTNTTTTTTTTTTTTTTTTTTTTCAGAATCATCTCCTTACTCTGATTTGTTTTGTTGCAGGAATAAATGGCTGGTAACAGGAGAGTCAAGGGTATATAACTAGAAATAAACACAGAGGCTGAAATGGACCAAGCCCCAAATACATTTTTTTCCCCTATCTCAAGGCAAGAATCACCTCTTGCCTCACCCCTAATCTTGGGTGCATGCCTGCTGCTATAACATTGCTTTTTTCACCTCCTACCACCACTGTTCCTGTAAGTATTGAAGCTATGGCTCCATAAACATGAACAAGTTGCAAAATGAAAGACAAAAGATTTGCAAATTTATGTGATTTAAATTCTGTCCATTTCAATAGCATCTATGAAATTTCTGCAGCAGCTGGGCTAAGAGAAGTGTGAGAACTTCATTTGTTTTCTATGCACGGATTTTAAGAAAGAAGTTTCTGGAGCACAAGTGATTAATACATATTCACTGCATAGTACTGAATTTGATAACACTGTGCCAGTTGCACATTTATGAAAAAGGTAGGGATATGAAAAAACAAAACCAGTTCACAAGGTGAAGGATATTTTTGTACTGTTTGTTATCTCACTAAAATTCTTTCTACCACATTCTAGCATTTCTAGCTTAAAACAAGGTTGTTTTAAACAGGGGAAGGAAATATAGCCAGAACAGTTAGGATACTTGGCAGGAGAAGAAAACTGAGGGGTAAGGACTGGGGATGAAGCATATCAGGACATCTGGAGACATACTATAGGTACAAGGACCTGTTCAAGCAGTCCCCACTCCTTTGTCCACACTGCTCACAAAACTCTCCCAGATTGACAGGGCTCCAATACACACATAGGAGCAGAAGATTAGGTGCTCGTGATAAGGTTTTTGTCAAGACCAGAGGTTTTGGNAGACCGCGGGTTTTTTTTTTTTTTTTTTTTTTTTTTTTTTTTTTTTTTTTTTGGTTTTTTTTTTTTTTTTTTAATAGCCAGGTCCATGTGCTTGTCGTTTAAATGCCAGCCATTGATCATTAGGTACAGGATCCCTCTTGTGAGCCTGGACAGAGAACCCAGGCAGCATCAAAGGCTTTTTGTGCTACGTGCAATAGAAATAACAGTGAAAAAAAAAAAAAAAACCCAAACCAAAACACTCCTTCCCTAGGTGGTTCACAGTTTAATGAAAAACTACAAGGAAGTAACAAATAATTCACTTAAGAATTGGATTTCATCCTTGTGTGTCCCTTTCAACTCAGAATATTCTGTGATTCTATGATGTAAGTGAGCAAAAATGTAAAGGATGAGAAAGCCAGGATAACAGCTAGTCGCACAAACATCTGGATCTTAAAGAAAACAAAAACCACCTCTTTCTATTCCAGTTTTATAACATTATTTTTATTTCATTTGACAAGACTCAAAACAAATCGGTGGAGGGGGACTGCCTCTTGGGGGATGTTTCTAGTGGGCTGCCTGAGGAATCTGTCCAGGTCTCAGTGCTTTTCAGAGCTGCTGGCAAAATTTGAAACAAGAGTCATACAGTTGTAGTCACTTAGACTGACATTGGTAATTTGGTTAGGGGAACTCACTGGAGGCACATGGTTTAACATGCCTGAACACACTGTTAGGAGCAAAGACCACTGGTTATCTCCTTTGACTCCACATTTTCTGCCAGCGTCACTCCTCTTCCAAACACCGTGCACCACACTGCATGTGTGACCAATGGAGCAGAGACTCCCTTGCAGGAGAAAGTCAGGCAGACAGGGAATGATGTATTCCTCCTCATGTGGACAGCATTAGTGAAACGGTTAGTGAAATGTTGCAGCCACTTCCACTGCCATGCTCCAGAAACAATGTAAAACTTCAGTGAACTCAGAAACTCACATGTAGTGGTCATACCTGCAGAGATAATCTCAGACCACTTATCTAAGAGAAATTAAGGGGTGGCGACTCAAAACTGCAGCTGATTGAGGTACTTAAGTGTAAAAATGAGGATGTTAAGACATCACTGGTGTGGTTCCAAGGTTAAACCACTTCAACTGATGAACCTTTGGAACAATTTACTTACTAATATAGTGGCTTCTGAGTCACTGAACTCTTAACATGATGATGAATCTTCTTCTCAAAGCCAAGCTATAGCTCAGAGAAATATTACAAAGCAGAGCTTATAGTCATGGAATTGATCACACCAGATACTACTTCTTAATCTTTAATAGCTATGAATTACTACTATTTCCATTATAAATTAGCTATATTCTCGGCGTCATCAAATCCATCATGAAACTTGGATCTGAAGGCAACATGCAGATATGGCAAAGCAGCAAGAATGCAAATGTGTAAAAAAATTAATTTAGCCCACCACACCTCTAGAGCAGGAGAAATGCACAAACAACCAAAACAGGGAGAAAAATAAGGGGGGGGGGGGAAGAAAAAAAAGTTTCATTTTCATCCCTGCAAACAAAAACAAGACACCTTTCCAGCTGTGTACAAGCTGAAAGAAAAAGAAGAAAATACATGCAGTCATAGACACACACATGACACTTTATTTAGAAAGTTCTGTTTCATTGTAAATGACTTTTCCTTACCCAGGCTCTAGAACATTAAATAGGTATGGCACTTCAGTTCTAGGACAGACTGCTAATGTGTTATTTTTCTAGCATAAATCTCTGGTTGCTTAGTAAAATTTTACCTGCAGCTTCTCTTTATTTGGGCAGAGGAAGAAAGTTAAAATAGGCACAGATACAAGTATCTTTAGGGTGAAGGGGCTTTGACAGCTGAGGCACTCTGGTCTCAGAGACTCTTCTTCCACTGCACAGTTACCTGAAGTCAACTGAGGAAACAGCAGGACCTGACAGTAAAGGTTTGCTATTTTGTTTCCCCTTCTCAGGGAGAAAGGTGTATTACAGAAATATGTGCTGGTAGCTCTTAAGTGTTTCATGTATTTTAACAGAGTTGAGTATCTGAAATACTTAAGGCGTTTTATTTATTGTACAGCACTGTGGTTTTTAACTCATTCTACATCTACGCCATTATTCTATGGAGATCTGAGTCCCAGCAGGACTGAAAACGCCACCACATAATAGAGCTTTCTCCATGCTATCAACAGAATAATTTGCATTTCCCTGTCCAACAATACTTTTTCATAAAAATACTTATTCTTTAAAAGCTTTGCTCATTTCAATCTTAAAAGATTCCTGAGATAGTCGGCACTTGATTTTTTTGAGACTGCCCTAAATATTTGGCCAAAAATAGCACAAATATTATTGATGCAAACAGAAGCTTGTTGTTAGCAAAGGTTTTATTGTGTCCATCTGGGTAAAAGCTCATTTTCTGTTCTGGTGACAGTCCATCACCACACATGTCAGCCAGTGCCATCTGGGAGGGTGCCAGCTGTGCCAGCTGTGGCTGAGCGCTGCTGAACGTCTGTCTCTGACGGGGCGTCTGTCGCGTGTGACCGCACCCGAGCCCCAGACTTCACTGCGTGCAGGGCGTAGTTCAGGCTCGTGCTCTCCATCCAGCCCCAGGAGCCCGAGAGTGGATTATACAACATCCCTTTCACGGTCCTGACTGAGAAGCCATCTAGGAAAGAAAGAAGCCATATAAAGCAACGGATGTTCTTCAATATTGTAAGTCACTGCAGCATCAAGCCCTTTAGAACAGCAAGTCTGGAACACGCTTCTTCCTCCAGGCTGGGGAGGAAGCTGGCCTTTGTTAGACAGCCCCACGTGCAGTGCCACTGGCATTGCTGGTGACAGCAGGTCCTGCTCCTGGCAGTGGCTGCAACAGCTCTGTGCCAGGCCATGCACCACCAGCAGCTACAGGGCTCTGCTGGAAACCCCAGCCTCACATCTCCTCATCTGAGTGACTCGTAACGTTTTCTGTAGGTGGAGGCATGCTTCAGATTGACATCACATGCTCCAAAATCAAAATCTGAGCACATCTTTGCAAGGATTCTTCAGATTCCCTTTAGGAATGGAAAAATGTAAGAAAAAGGCACATGAACGCCATCAAGGACTCGGTGCAGATAAGGAGTGATTTATCACTCCCGGCTGAGCAGCACTCAGTTCACTGCATGGATCTGCTGTGTCCCAGCAGGATACAGGATGGAAGGCAAAAAACAAACACCCTATCAAAACAAATCACTCTACTGCAGCACCTGCTTCTCCTTTCAAAGGAAGAACTGAAAGAACTACCAGTATGTGAACCAGTATTAGTCATATTCCTTATGGCATCACTGCAAAGTGCCAGGAAAAGACCTTGCCAAGAGAATAGCTCCACTCATACTTCAGCTTCTTTGCAGCGAACTAGAGCAAAGTGAAGTATTTGGTGAGAGGGTTTTAAAATATCTGCAGCAAAGGAGGGCAATGGGCAGAAGTCTTCCCAGCTCAGTGCTTTGTCTATTTTAAAAGCAATCAGACCAGGGTAACTTAATTAGAAATAATTAAAATCAGTATCACAGAGTTTCTCAAGAACTGACTAATGAATTTGTGGTAGATTTCATCTTCACATTTTGGAAGAAATCTTTTAGTAACATAATATGAATAGAGAACATGGAGCAGCAAACCAAAAATAAAAACGCCTCCTCCCAAAGGAGAGGCGACAAACAATGCAGTGGCAGCAGTGCAGCCCCAGAGTGCCAACACAGTTATTTCCTCAAACCTGACCTAGAGCATATGAACCACTTCAGAGCATACATTCTGTCACCATAACACAATGGAAAACACTGGAATATTTTATTTAGGCTATTAAACAGAGGGCAGCTGCAACAGTGATTTTGTTCAAGTAATCACTGCATTCTTAGGATTCCACTTAATTTATTTTGTGCAAAATCCAGTAAGCAGAAGTGTCTTTAAACCAGGAATGATACTCTTAATATACAACTGTTAACTCAAGCAGGAAAAGCTGTGTACTGTTGCTAGCACTCACCCCACCTAACTTATCCCTTTGCCATTTCTACAGGGTATCTCTCTGCATTCCCACCATCTGGCCTGAAACTCACTTGATTCCAGGAGACGCTCCAGCTCTTCAGGGGGAACAAACTTCTCCCACTCATGTGTTCCTTCTGGTACAATGCCCATCATTTTTTCTGCAACCACAATTCCCAGGACATAGGACAATTGTGTTTTATTGATTGTCGTAATGAATAAAGAACCTTCCGGCTAATTAAAATATTAAAATGTGCAATTAGAATAATATTTTCTAAAAATTGTAAATTTAACCACATTAAGACAGATAATTTGTCTATGTCAAAGTCTACACAATGCAAGAGTAAGAAGTAATTTCATCCCAGGATAGATATTTATGAGTATAACATTTTAATACAAGAAAGAATATAACGTTCTAACAGTATGACTCAGGAATCTTCAAAGAATCAACATAATCAGGTCTTGGGTGGCCTAAAAAGTATTCCCTAGCCCAAAGAACACCTAGAAGAGTCGCTTATAATATTTCCTGCCCAGGAAATGGATAAATAAAAGGTATTAAAGCATATACAATTGTAAAAAAAACAAAACAAGAAAACCACAAAAAACCCAACAAAGCAAAAAATCAAAACAAAACCACAAACCACTTTTTTAATTGAAACCAAAGTAGTATGTGAAATGCTTCCTTAATTTTTGAGACTGCTGAATGCCATGCCATGCTTGTTTTAATAATTACATGGGCAAAGAAAGCCAGAAACAAATCTAAGTCCTTAAAGGACTGTTTGTTAGAAATAAGGGATAATATCTTAGTCCCTAGCAGGCTAAAAATTAGTAGTGCATTCCACTGAAATAATTTATTTTTGTTCTGATGACCAGAAAGATAAAGAGGTTAAAGAAAGGCTGTCACTTATGTGCTGAGCCTACCATCCTTCTTTGCAAATGAACAAATATCAAGATGAATAACCACCTCATTATCTCCAAAGCCTAACTAGGAACCTTCAAAAGCAAGCCAGGACCTTATCTGATGTGATGCTAGCACTGGAATAAAATCTTGTGTCAGAAACATCATTACAGAGCTCCCATGCAGTCTGAGCCACAGCTGTCCATCAACAGCAGCACTGCCACATTTTCTCTCACCTGAGTGAAATCAGATGCAACCAGATTTCTTAAGGTCCTGATGCAATGCAACCCTGCAATGCTAGGCAATGCCCTAACAGTTTTCTGAGGCTGAGGTGGGGAAATAAATTTCCCCTAACTTTAGTTGATGAAGTTGGGAAGATGTTATTTGCCTCATGGAGAAGAATGGAAGGCACTTCTAGGACGTGCTTCTGACTTAGTGGAGAAATGTGTGCAAATGTTTTCACACTCCTTTTAAAAAGCCACAATAATAAAAGAGAATAAATACTCCCAATAATGAAAGCAAAAACTTTCTTACCTTTAACACCTGAGAGCAACACTTGATAAACGTTTCAAGGTCAGCCACATGCTCCACTACTTCAGAAGCTACAATTACATCAAAGGTTTCCATAGACTCTTCCACAATCTCCTCCAGTGAACTGCACTTGTACTGTATTCTCTTGGCCAGGACCGGATCAAATGACTTGTGCCGATCTGCTGTTCTAATGTTGTCCTCCACAGGATCAATTCCAGTAACTGAAGCTCCCAGTCTACCTAAAGGCTAATAAAAAAGAGTGTAATTTATTCTCTGCACGAAAACAATTTACTTAAAGGTTTCTGAAACTTTGCACTGTACATACAAGATGCAGAAAGCATCCATCAGAGAGCATGACAAACAACAGTAAATGATGAGCTCTGATCCGGCAGTTTTATTTTAAATCTTTATTAAAGCAAAAACACCCTTAGATTTGGGAGAGGTGGTGTTAACTTTCTTAGAAAATTATATACTGAACTATACACACATCTAAGTTGTCTTTTAGAATAATTTGTTCTGAATCCATTTTCTTACACCAAATAAAGATTTCTTCCACTACTACTCTCTGATAGAGGAAAAACAAAGTGGGAAAATCAACACAGTAATTAAAGGGGGGAAAACAATGCCGTATTTAATTACTGTCATTACTTTCTTCAACATCCACCTGTAATGGTAAATCCTCATATCTTTTTAATGGTAATTTAGTATATTATTATCTCTGGGACTTTCTCACTGCTGAGAACTAAACACTGATGTTTACTAGGATAGCATCAGTCTTGGCTGTCACTCAGGTTTCTCCAGTGTCTTCTTACTCCAAGGTTAACACCTTAGTCATCACCTCTTTTGAAACTGAAACAGGCTGCAGAACATGACCACATGTATGATATTCCAACCTGAAATTCACCGGTTGTTCAGCCTGAGAAGGTGATGCAGCACACCGGTTTTGCCAGCATTGTTGGAGAGATCCCTCTCACAAGACTACAAGATTTTGCTCAAAAGAGAGGAAAAAAAGAAAGAAAACACGGGAGAGATTCAGGTCCCTTTGTAACACCTCACTTCAGATGCTGATGAAGTTCCCAGAGTAAGTCAGACAGATCTGTAACCCCAAATTCACAAACCATCCCTAGTCTATTGATGGGACGCAGCACTGTTCAGAGCCTGTGTGGACAGTGTTCCACCACAAACAGTAACTTCTCAGTCCCAAGTTTGTGCAGACTTCTCTGGAAGCCGCTGTAACATCAGCCCCTGTACCACAGGAATCTCTACTGACACAGGATAGGTATGTCTTGGGTGCTTGATGTTATTCCATGCATTTCCCATGAGATCAAATAAAAGGTGAAAATCCTCACCCCCATATAAAAAACTGAAGATAAGCAATTCAGAGAAATGAATGTGTAAGAAAAAGTTTGTAACAGAAATTACTTCTTTGGTAACGAGGATGTCACAATTCCAAATAATCTTGCCTAGGCTCATAAAGTAAAAAAAGAAAAATAAAGAAAGAAATACTCAAGGACTTTTTCATCATTCTTCCCGTCTCCTTTTCTTTATAGTGCTTGAAATCTTATTTTCCTGATGAACCTCAGAATTTTAAAATTTCTCATTACCAATTCCCTCATTCCCTGTAAACCACCACCACTATGCTAACCAAATACTCTGTGGGCTTTGTAAGAGTGCACTGCACTCTACTCAGTAACTAACATATCATAGAAGAGAAAAGGTCCTCCTTGGAGGATTAGAAATTAAGCAGTGTAATCAGTACAACAATTCAAATACCTTGCATGCTTTTTAACAAGAAAATGCAGAGCACACTGTTTCTTACCTCACTCAGCAGTCCTCCACCGCAGCCCACGTCAAGAATCTTGATTCCAGAAAGTGGATTTCCCGGATGATAATTATTACTCATGCTCAACAGAGAATCTCTGAAAGAAAAGGGATGTGATTAAGGTCGAACCCACAAGGTGCTTTAGCAGATGCAATATGTAGTTATCTTAAGTAATGGTAATTGGTTTTCTTTTACAATATTTTCTGAGGTTATGCAGAAATAGTACATATAAAAAAAAAAAGTCTTCAAAACCATACCTAATAAATGGCACTCTAATATCATTCATAGAATGAAGGGCTGCATATTCTCCTTCTTCATCCCACCACTTATGTGCAAGGAGCTGGAATTTTTTCATTTCCTTTGAATCCACTGATGAGTGTGAAGTGCTGAAAGGTCTCTTCAGAGTGAACCTAAATAACGAAAGCTGAATGTCATTAAACCAATACTAATATTTCATGTCAGCTAGAATATGGGAAAAACAAATACTGCATTGGAAAATTCAAAAAGGCAAAACTCTTGTTTCTTTAGAGACTTGAGTTATGCTTGTTTAGTAGCATACACACACTATACACTGGATGGGTAACATATCTTCCCAAACAGATGGCTGCATGCCTGTAACTTTTAAGTTGGTAATTAGTAAAACAACAATAGGCCACATCAAACATTCAAACGTGTGAAATATAAAAACAGCTCCACGTGACACTGTTGTGAAGTCAAATTAAATTGTTACAGAAAAGAGTAGTCCTTACCACACAGGGTTATTTAAGATATAATACTTACATGTTGCTTTCCATTTCAGTCAGAGAGACAGGCAAGGTACTACTGGATTTCAGTTGTATTTTCCTGTTGTAGTCCTGAAGGATACCTCTCAGACCTGTCTGAAAAGACAGATCAGCATGGTCATCTGCATAAATAAAAGACAACCGAATGGAAAACATCAGCTTTACAAGAACTCAGAGGCAAAACACGTAGTTGTAAGAGTGCTTCTCTAGCAGATTACTAACCATGCAAATCTTTGCACATTTGCTCAGTATTGTACTTAAGAGAGCTGGGGATTAAATAAAAGAATGTGTGCCAGTTCACCACCCCCGTGAGTGAGCACTCCCCAAATTATGTACAATGCCATGTTTCAGAGACTGAATGGAAAGGAACTTTTTATGCAACTGAAATGTTTCAGTTAGTGTTACATTCCCCAGAATGTTTACTCTGACCGTAAGCTGTGCACACACACATACACTTAGCAACACCGAGTTTATTATGCGTTATAATGAGAAATACACAGCTGCACACTCATTTTGCATTGTATGAACTGGTAAGGAAACCTAAGCAAAAACCCTCACGGACGGTGCACAGAGAGGCCAGGAACACTATCCTGCAATTGTTCTCCACTCCTGCTTAGCCGACGCAGGACTCTCGCTGGCACAGCGAACACTCGCTCACATCCAGCTGCTGCCTGGTTACCAACAGCCCCCGAATCCCAGCAATGCCTCACTGTACCCACAGTAAACCACCCCTGAAGATGCTTTTAGGCCGCAGTGAGAGATGGAGCGATCTAGACATCTCTGGACTACACAGGAGGCGGCAGAGGAACACCTTCCCGACCGGCCGGCGCTGGGCTGGCGCTGAGCAGGCCGGGGGTGCCGTGGGACGCGGCCAGGAGCTGCCAGACACACGCCCGGGGCCGCCGGCGGCGGGAGGTTTGCCCGGCCCGGCTGTGAGGGAGGCGGCGAAGCGAAGCCCCGTTACCCCGCCTCTACCGCCGGGGCCCTCCCGCCTGCTCTCCCCCGCCCGCCCAGAGCCCGCTCACCGCCCGCAGCCCCCGGCANGCCGGGAACGTTCCGGCCGCCGCTGAGGCCGGTGCGAATGCTAGCCTCTACGGTGGCGCTTGTCGCCAAGGCTTCAGCTGGAGCAACTCTGCTTGAACGTGTGACCCCTCGCTCCCGATCCTTCCGTGTCTTGGAACACGAAAAGACCCGCAGGCAGAGGCTCGTTCAGATGACACAGCGACGAGCCCACAGCTTTCAGTCCGTTTCGTTACCAAGAAACACACCGGGCTTGCAGGGCACGGCACAAAGTACAAGAGTCCTCGCTTCGGGGCAGGCTCGGGAGGGAAGCGATGCCAGCAGCCGGCACTGCGCCGCTGCGGCCTGGAGCAGAACCCCTGGGCTCCAACATGGCTGGGCCTGAGGCCGGCTCCCGAGCGCTTCCCCATGGGAACCATCCAAGCTGGCTTGCTGCTGCCTCTTTCAGAGGCTACCGTGGCACGGATTGCAGATGAAGTCCAGGCTGTGGCCCAGGAAGGAGAAGGTTGCCTTCCCTGCTCCTTCACAGGCACTGCTGCCCAGCCCCGAAATGAGGTTCAGGTGAGCAGCCTTGGCAGTTCTGGCTGACACAGGGGAGCCTCTCCCCCAGTGTGAGCTCCAGCATTTTCACATTTCAAATCCCCATGGTGAGCTAGTTTAACATGCTTAAAATGGAAAAGAATTAAGCCAGTTTTTAAAAAGATTCGTTTTCTGACACTTTATTGAGCTGCAGCTCCGACAGGAAGCCCAGCGAAAACCAAAGCTGGCTGGAAGGCAGCAGCGCAGAGCAAGGCAAAGGTAAGCCGTGAAAGCAGAGTTGGCAGCGCTCCCGTGCTTGCCAGGCAGATGATCACAGGCCGGGTTCCCTGCCTGGCTGTGCGGACGCTGGCCTCCGCAGGCAGGAGGCACGGCCTGCACAAAGCCAAGGGCAGGAGCATCCTCCAGGCTGCAGGAAGTTTGAAGTAGTATAACCTGTCCTGGCTTGACTTCCCTCTAGTGCCAGCCTGCTTTATTAACTGCCCTTGCTTGGTACTACAACCCTCACTGCTTGAAATCTGCCTGTTTACAGGTCTCCTGTTGTACCGTAAATACAGTATAATTCATGTAGTAGTTATTTGGATTTTTTTATTTTTAAAGCTAAATAAGGACTTCTGAAAGGGCTCAAAAAAACTTGTCTCAACAATTAAATATATGGCAAACCTGCTTAGTATGTACCTGCCTCACTTCTTTACTCACCTGCTTTCTATCCAAAAAAGTTCACGGTGCACTAGTTAAGAGCCATTAATAACACCTCAGAGCTACTGATAAAAACAGAGCTCCAAAAAATCCTTCATGCTAGGATAGTCTCCTTAAGAAACAAAACTAAGCCTTCCTTCAACATAGGCATCCGCATATCATGCAACTTAATTTATTACTTCTCATTCATTTAGCAAAGCAAATGCAAAATCTGAGCGAGAGAGCCAAACCTTACGTTGGCATTGCTTTTGTATTTGTGATTTTAAAATCAGTTACAGGCCAGTAAATACATGCACACTGGCAAGTATTCTACTTAACAGGGTAAGCTCGTTTGAAACTAGAAGTAGCTGTTCCATGAAACAGAGCCTCAAAGACAGAACAGCTTTTGGTATTGCGCCATATTTCAAAAGACGTGTAGTTGCTCGATCTTTAAAGTCAGAATATTTTACCCAACTACTCTTTTTTGGCCTATCCCTGGCCACAGCTAATTCTTTCTCTTAGATGGTGCAGTGAGCACCTTGGGGTACATATGGACATTGGCTTAGCTGTATTCATCTTCAGAACAATTTGCATAGAAATCATTGTTCATTTGATTCCACACCATCCCTTATTTATTAAAAAAGTTTTCAAGGGACATGCCTCCAACTGTCATGTTGTTGCGCGACATTCAAAATCCTATGTATTGCTTTCCTGTAGTGCACTGAAATGGTTTTGCAGCGTTCATTTAAAAACAATACATTCCCATGTATTTGCACATTTTAGGATCACTTCAGATGTATGGAATTAGAAGAGCCGTTGTTATTTTAGCCTTCTCTGGTGAAAGACATTCCTAACGGAGTTTCCAAAACCCAAAGAAGTCTAATGTATGTGATGCTGACAAGAGTACCAACGTGTATTTAATTGCTGAGTGATGAGTAGGCCATCATAGTAAGATTTCTGAAACAGTTAAATACAGAGATCGTATGCTCTTTTTATTGGCATACAGTCACTACCCATATAAGTGCATTTGTGTCAAAAAAATAATTTTCATATTTACAGGAAGTGACAGAATTCCAGTTGTTGGCAGAGTATATAAAGCTTTTCCATACACAATCTTTTTTATTATTAGACAGAGAATATAAAATCTGAACTGAAAATCAAATTCAATGCATCCTGGAAACTGTATTCCTCAACAGCTTTTCTTAAGCTTATTTCTAGTTTCTTTCTGTCTCTCACAAGACATCCTTCTAGGACATCTAAAGTCTTATGCTACCTACTTTTCAAAAACTCCTCACTCTTACCCAGAGCCAAGAGTGTAGTGAGATTAGATCAATACATCATTATTTATATCCCTACCAATGCAAGTAAAAGTCACGTGTTGTAAATTATGCCTTATTTTGCTAATAAATATGACTGCTTACTCTATGTAAAAGGAGATATAATTGAGGGGCGTGTTATAATTTATAACTGATTATTTACCTGTAACAGTGTTTTGATAAACATGCATGTATTCACTAGCCATTAGCTTGCTTATTAAACACATAGTTAAAACGTATTTCTTTGCACTGAAGCAGTTGATTTCTGTATCTTATTTATGAAAAAATTACAGTGGAAAAAAGCTCCAGAGCTGAGTTCTGATTTAGTTAAATGGATTAATCTGTTCATGAAGACATGCTTTGCAAGTTGGCTGTACTATTATAATTTTTTATTAGAAGATACAGCCAATCAAAGAGAACTTACTTTGATGTTAAGCCTTTTATCTTTTTCACAACTGGTGTCACACCAGACCTTTTAGGCACAGATCTCTCCCTGAATTCACATTCTTCTGTAATAGTCACTGGCCTAGAGCTGGGTGTTGTTGGTTTGTTTTTTAACTTTTATTATTTCACACTCTTGTTTCTAACAGCAATAGTCAATGTCCTTAAGTAGGTAATCAGTGACCTCTTTCACTTTATGGTAATATTAAAATCAAAAATTCAGTGACATTGCTAATACATCAATGTATTAGCTTTACAGGAGTCACAATTCTTGTAACACTAAGAACCAGCTTTAATATTCACTATGCATTTAATGCATGTGCCAAAATGTAAAGTTAACCTATTGTCAGTTTTCCAATGTGTACTGAGTGACATTTATAAACACATTCCATAAAAAAAATCTAAAATTCTGAGACGTGTGTAATATCCCTGAACATCCAAAGATCTCTCTGAAAACTGGGTGAGGAATATAGTTCCAGAGCTTAACACTGCCACATGAGATCAGTTAATCGCACATATTCCTAATGGGGTTCAGTCTGTTTAAGTATAGCTTGTATTACAGTGACCCATATTTTACACACACAGCATATAGTACCAGCTAGACCCCAAAAAAAAAAAAGTTATTAAAAATCTATTACACATATCTAAAGAAAAATAAGATGTCTTTTCTCTATTCTTCCACACCCCCAATAAAGTAATCTCATCATGTCCATGGATTACAAGTGTATCACGTTAAATCTTTTTCAAGTACTTTAAAAATTTGTTATACCAAAAAAGCTGCCTTTTTCTTTTTTTTCAAGTACTTTTTACCATTTAACACAAAATTCAGGTGCAAGAATTTTAAACAAAAAATGAACTAAAGAGCTTTATTGACATCACAGTACATTCAATAGTAATTTTAAGAACATTACAGCTGAAAGAGAATGGCCTGTTTTATAGTCTTAATAAGCACTACCGTTCTTGAAAAAATGTAATACAAAGAAATCCTATTAGGTATTTAATTCTGAGCAGCATTTGGAAAAAATACACCTATTTACAGATAAAAAAAGGATTCTGGTTTCACCTACATAGCCACAATGTGCCTCTATAATGAGACAAGCCTTTTATAACTCATGGAATTTTTAAACATCATAGCACTGGTGCCATAAATTCCTCAGCGTTTACGACGAAGAGGAGTTGTTGATCTGAAAAATAAAGGAAAAGGGGGAGAAAGTTAATTGGAAAAAATAAAAGACCCCCAAACCCACACACACTTTAGGCTTAGTAATTAATAGTTTTAAAAGATTGTCCAAAGTTACTTTTGCCTAAGACAAAAAGTTTAATAAATACCATACTTTATTTAAAAAGTTCATATGCCGTACACATGAAGACGAATATAAAAAACTTTTTAAAAGTCAGACAAAATACTTAAAAAGTATACTACCTTGATCGTGACTTAGACTTGTGTTTGCGGCTTGCCTTCTTACCAGACCTTTGAGATTTCTCCATGGAGCATGACCGAATATGCTTCGATTTCTTAGCCTTCTTTTCTTTACTGCTTCCTGGTGATTCAGAACTACTCCTTGCACTAGATTCAGAGCCTGATCGTTTTTTGCTATCTTTGGTAGTAATTTTTTTGCTTTCTTGTCTGGAATCCTGTCTTATTATTTTCACACATATTGAATCACTGCGAGAGAAAGTTCTTTCGCTGTCTCTTTTTCTCTTTAATCTACTGTCGTCATGATTGCCAGCCTTACTTTCTTTTTCCTCTTTTTTGGGCTTATCTTTTCTCTTTTCCTGATCTCTCTCCCTTTCTCTGTTCTTTTTTTTGTCTTTGTCTACACCTCCACCCTGCTCCTTCTTCCTTTCTTGATCTTTACCCTCACTTTTATGTTTGTGCCTATTTCCAGTAGGGCTTCTACGCTGGTCTTCGGCTTTACGTCTGTCCCTGCTCCTGCTGCGGCTCGCACGGTTGGCTCGCCGGTCTCTGGAGCGGCTGCCGCTTCTACGTCTATCCCAACTTCTCTCTCTCGAAGGACTCCGATTTCTCCGCCTCTCCCCTCTTTCAGCACTGTGATTTCTACTAGATCTTCTCCTTTCCCTTATTTTCTCCCTGCTCCTACTCCTCTCTCTCCTGTTTCTGTGGGAGTAACTCCTGCTTCTACTGCGCCTAACTTTATGTGATGGTGTCCTACTGCGACTGTGTCTCTTCTTCCTTTTGGGAGAGGAAGAACGTGAAGAGCTGCGACTACTACCTGAGCTAGTGCTATAGGATGAACTGGATACTGTGCTGCTACTGCTGCTGCTCCTGCTATTGCTGCTGCTGCTACCACTGCTAGAGCTTCTTGACCCACTCCTTCCTGTCCTCTCTTTACCCTCTTTCTTGAGTTCTATGTCAGGTGCGATTGCATTTGGAGATCTTTTCTTTTCATGAACCATATCTGCTTCAATTTCTTTTGCCTCCTGTGATGCTAAGTTACTATTTTGTTCTTTGTTGATAAATTCATTCATCTCTTTTGAAACTTTTTCATTTTGTAGCTTTTCTTCTGAAAAAGGAAGTACACAGAAGAAAAAGTGCAATTAATTTGGAGCACTATGTCAGTAATTTCCACACCGTTACATTGATGAAACCAAGTTTCCAAGCGCCTCTCATAATACTTATAATTGAAACACTGCCATCATACCAACTACTTACCAAGCCACTTTTTTTTTTCTTGTAATTCTAGAAAAGTTGTCCTCTTGGTTTAGAAAAAGTGTAGAGCCCATTCATTTTTAGAAGTCCTTGATGTTATTTCATGTGTCAGTGGTTTAAGATTTAAGTTATCAAACAAATATCCTGGAACTCCCGAATTGATCTATACGCAAGACCTTTTCCTTTTGCAACCTTTCTGCACACCTGATTCTCCCCTTCTCCTTCCTACAACACTTCTCTAGCGGTACTGATGCTTCCTGCCTTTCTTCGAGCCCCATTCATCTGGGTTTGAGGATTACTGTCTGGTCTGAAGAAGTTGTATTTCTCACATACTGAGACCCTCAGAGCATTTGCCAGAGGTTTCCAAAATAAAAATTATTTCTATTCAACCTAGGATCCTTTGCATCACTGCCAACTTTATCTCCCCATTTTAAATTGAATCCAGAAAAAATAACAGACATACAACATTTTTTGCCTAAAAATGGCCTTTTGATGTGGGCCATCACTTCCTGAGTTAATTTAGGGAATAAAACTGCATCCAGAAACCCAGAGTGGTCCAAATGGCAGCTGATGGTCAAATTTAACCCAGAAAACAATTCCAGCTGCTCCCTGAGTTATTAGGCAATACAGGAAGAAGCCAGTGTATGTTAGAAGATTCTGTATTGTCCTTTAGAAATATTCTGCCTTTCCAAAACATTGCTACAAATAAAACTCTGCATTAGCATTCTTCAGTATTTTGGATGTATAGAATCAGCTGCTTTACATTCTAGGTTTGTATTTCTGCAAATAATCCCATGGAGATGTCACCATTCTGACATCTGCACTAGGAAGACAGAGGTCACGGGCCATCACTCAGTCACTCTCCATATGGTTATCCTTTTATGCATACATCTTAAAACACTCAAAGAGAGACACGAATATTAAGAAAACCAAAAGTTTAGCTAGTCCAGCCTTTTATTAAGGGCTCCATATGTCTTATTTTCAGGCCTTTAAATAAAAAGTTAAAGGAGGAAACCACCAATTTTAAGTTCTATCGTAACAGCGCTTTCTCCTCCAGCCTGTGAACTTGGTTCATGACTTCTTATCGTTGCATCCCTCTCTAGACAGCTCTTCAGCACTGGGAGCCAACTGTGCTACCCTTTTGACTTACATTATTTGTACAAAAGGACAAACCTTACCTTGTACAGAGAAGCAGAAGTAATCACAGGGTTTGGGGTTTTTTTAGTATTTTAAAAAAATGTAAAAAATGTATACATTATGTATACATTTAGTTTTGTATTTTTGGCTTAAAACGTGTTTCTTTGCCATCAGTTTACATACACTAAGTAGTAAACTCCATATACAATGGCACAGTAAGAAGACATTATAAGATTTACCTTCTATCTGTTTTTCTAGTAGTAGTTGCTGTTCTCTCTCTTTTCTCCAAAACGCTTCCTGTTTTTGCCTTATTCTGTGTCGTAATTCCTCATCATCAGTATCAGATGATTCAGAGCCTCTGTCACTCCTCTCATCTTCACTGTCTCCTGATCCATAACCACCCAGTCCACCTGCGTGCATAAAGTCCAGTCTATCACGAGGGAAGATTAAGCTTTGTTCTTAATACTTCTGTGAGGCAAAGAGGAGAGTAACATTGCCCTTCCTTCACTTCCTCGTCTCTGAAGAAGTCACTTTATTGTGGTAAGTGCCAGTGTTGTTTGCCAGTGTGTTCAAGGCCCCCGTATCTGCATTGATGCTCACTGTCTGGTTCTACTCCTCGTGGAACAGCTTGTCTATTTTCAGCAAGCAACCACTGTGACCATGGTACTTTTTTCCATTGTATGGAAAGGCAAAAAAGCTCCCTGTGGAGACTGTAACAGTGCCTGCCTCTGTATCAGCAACCGGACAGAAAATGCCTGGGATCTTTCCCAGAAGACATCTCTGAAATGACTTCAGCTGCCTCCGTAGTCCAAGGCTACAGAAATTCTGAATGCCATATCAATTTTTCCATATGATTTAGAAAACACTGCACTTTGACAGGTATGGAGATGGAATAGAAACAGACTTTCTTCCCCAGAGATATTAGTAACTACTGGACTGAAAAGCATAAAGTCAATTTAAACATCTGACATGGATTTGTTTCAGTCTGAGGTCCTTAGGATCTTTACTGAGTTAGTTTTGAAACATGAATACTTGTGATGATAACATTCAATCTAATTCATCAATATTCCATGTAATGAACATATAACTGATCACTGACACTGCTGTAGTACATTTTAGATGATAAAAGTCATGTTGGGAGAAATCTCTTGCAGTTGTGTCTCAAGCTGGAATTTCAATCTCTCTTTCCTGTGTTGTTTCTGGTAGTATATGATATGGGAGCCTCTGTGTTTACGTAGCTTTGCAAGAATATCATAGTTGCAAAGATTACAATATTTTTATTTATAGACTTTCGTATTACTCTTCTATCAACTTTCCCCTCTGGTTTGCATGGATCAAAATAGAAGAAAAGTATGAAACAGTATTCCTTTCTTTGAAGACTTCAGTGTGCTTCTGAACCTATCATACTTTGAAAAGTAAATTTATCTAAAATTTTTATGTATTTTCAAAATTAGGGCAAGATTCTCATACACAAAATCACACTGCCTAGTCCTTTACTCCAGCAACTATCCCACTATATATCAGTAGGATCACCTGTGGAACAAACAAAGGTGCTGATAATGATAAAGTTATCAGAAAGTGACCCATACTCCCAGGCAATTAAAATCTAGTTTCAAAATGCAATTTCTAGAAACACAAGGCAAAAGTGTAACTCCCCCTTTAAGCCCTCTCAAAAATAAGGAACATACTTACCGAGTCCAGTGAGGGAAGCCAGTGCACTGGACTGTGCCAGCTGTTTTGCAGGAGCTTTGTATCACATCAACAACAGGAACAACATGTTAACACAAATAGCCACGATTTCATAGTCATGAGTCTATGGTATTGTTAAATCTACTACTATTGCTGTTCTTTGGAGGGAGAGAAGAAACATTAAAAACGCATCATCCATTGAAAACCACTTCTAGATTTTCTGACCATGAAGATTTAGAATTTAACTGCAAATTAACAGTGAACAGAAAAAAACCAAATATATACTCATAAATCACTTTCCAAGTTACAGCATCTGCACATAATTTTCAGCTTCAGTAGTTACATACTTAGATTAACTCTGTTATGTTAAAATAATCTGTTCTGTAAGTACAATACATGTTAATAGTGAAAGCAAATTAAGTACTAATTGAGGACTCAAAGTTCATCTCTTTTCACTTCTGAACAGCTTTGAGATAAAGATGATAGTAGTAAGGAACAGCTACAACTCAAGAGCCATTGACACACAGGTACCATTTTAACTGAAATGAATTGTATGAAAAAAATGGAATAACTCAAGTAACTCACAATACACTGCACAGGACGACAGTACATGATTACTGGATTTGAACCCTACCAAGTTGGATGCATTATACTGAAATTGTTCTTGAGGGAGAACTATGGAGGTTAAATGTTCTAAAGACATGCAAATACAGAATTTTCGCAGAAGAAACTAAAAAGAAAAAAAAATCCCCAAACCCGGCATACCTTTAGTTGCTTTACGGTGAACATCTTTGGCCACATAATAGATTTCTTCATTTGTGACATCTAAGAGAATCTCTGTCAGCAGCATTTTTGTCAGCATCATCTGAAGAAAATTGCATATACAATTAAAGGCTTCAAAACATCTTCAATAAACGCTACATTCAAATTATATCCGTACAGCTTCACTTCTTTTGATGACTATGAAAGTGGTCTCCTGAATATTTTATTTAATGACTTCTTTCAAGAGACATGACTAAAAACCCAAAGACTGAAGCTGTTTAAATGTGACCTGATTTCACAACCTTAAAGTTTGTATTTTGACTGTGAATTTTATCTGCATGTATTGAACACAGCTATCCAGGGCACTGATCCTAACATCTAAGATGATATAACAAATGAATATGTAAATCAGAAATGTACTTAGACTGATTCCAATTATTCTTTCAAAAAATAAAGAGCACATTTCTGACTGTAAAGATCATCAGAGGTTACTTATATAGCATTTTATTATTACATATTTTCTACAAAAATTGAAATTATGGTAGCTAGTTCTCCAAGCCATTTATGTCTGGCCACATGCTCTACAAAAATATATTCATCAAACTTAGTAGAATTCAGGGCCTTAATTAACAAGGATTCAGTTGTACAATTTGCATGCAACTGTGATTTCACAGTATGAAGGTTGTGCAGACATAGTGAAACTGCTGCTGATCTAGGATTTAAGTTTATAGCACTTCCTTGAAAGAACACATTTCTTGAATTTCCTTTCACAGGAACTGAGGTTGAAGCATAGATTTGAGACGGGTACATTTAATCACTAAAAGTTTTCAAAAATTTGCTAAGTGAAGCAAAACCATAGAATTAATAAAGACCAATGCAAAGATTACAGTCATTACATTCTTTCACTATTGTGCTAAATATGAGTTATGTAACTGATATCCTTGTTTCCACGAGAAAGAGACATGCAAATATAACCCCGCTTTAGTGTACAATGCATACTGTACCTCTGTTGGCAGTATCAGGCATAGGAAAAGTGATTTACTTTGATATGCCCGAAAAATATGAGCAATTAAACAGAAATACTTAGTGAGAACACCATTATTAATACCATTTGATACTCCTTTTCTTCTTCTGTCATTTCTGGTTCACTTTGCTCCTCTTGAGGAGCTGGGGATGGACTCCTGCTGATTTTCCCAACACTTACAGCCTCTGTGTTTTCAGCATCTTCATCTTCCTCATCACTGTCCTACAAGAACAGCATCATACATTTCAGGAAAAACTTAAATATAAAGCTCCTTAATTTCTATTTGTAATAGTCAATTTCATTTACTTTGTACTGAAATCTGTATTAGACTTATCATGAAACCATTTATTTTCTCCCTTCCTAAAAAATATGTGGGTATGTCTACCCACACAAGCCAAGAAAATACTTAGTTGTCAGTTCCCTGCCAAACATGTACTTTGAACTACAAACAAGATAACTACTAAAGCGAAGGCAATGCAAGGTTCCCTAAATTGGCTCAGTTTAGCAAATACAGGTATCTGATTTTTTTCAGCTGCTGATTTAGAATTCTTTCAAAGGATCTGTATGTTCCAAAACGAAGGGAAAAAAAAGGAAAAAAGTCCAATTTCATCCTTGTTTCTTTGCTACTACAGATCAAATTATATACTTCTACCTCTTAGCCATTAAAAACTTCAAAACATCAAGTAATTATCAACAGAGCAGCAGCTTAACCTCACTTTAAGCAACAAAACCAATGAGGTAACCACGAACACAGAGTCTCTCCTTTGGAGAGACTAAAAAGGCAGTATCTTTCAGGAAATACAAACCTGGGCAAAAAACAAACCCTTCTACTTACAAATTTACTTTTCTGAGGTAACCGTGGGCCATCCCCTTCTTCAGCCTCCTCACTTTCTTTTTTTTCTTTTTTAGACATCTGTGAACGCTGCTGCTCCATTCTCTCTTTTTCCAATTTTTTCTGTTTTTCTCTTTCCATCTTTTCCAGGCCCTCACGAATCCAGGCAGGCAGAGTTCTACGCTTCACAGCATCTACATAAGCAAGGTTTACAGTTTTGCTAGATGAAAAAACCTTCCCCCCAAAAAAGGAACAAAAATATCCCCCAAAACAAAGAAGCAAACCCCCCCACCCCCACCAAAACAAGTCCCACATCTGATTGTGGGGAAAAAAACATTTATAATGGCTTTTTCTTTCTCTGCTCTTTTACTTTCTATTAAAAAGACAAAGGTCTTCAAATTTTGCAATTCTTTTTAAAACACAGGTTTTACATTTTTTCATTAAGGAGTGGTTAACATGTACCAATCTGTGGAGGCTCCTGCTTCACAGGCATCGCAATAGGTGAACGCTGGCGATCTCTGAACGAGGGTCTTTCCCTTCGATTTTGAGTAGGTGCAGGAGGTGCTGGAGGACCTGGTGGCCCTGGTGGTCCTGGCTGCCAATAAGGTGGGTGAAATCCACCTTGAGGTGGACCAAAAGCAGCCCCATGCTGAAAGAGTAATGCAGTTTATTTTTCTTCACATGGTAACACTAAATGCAGCATGTGAGCAAGTTGGTCTACAAAAATCCATGCAAGTAGGAATCCATGATTTCTATGCTACTGAAATCTCTCAATCTCTTTTACTGTGGTCCCCAAGAAACAAGTTTCCTTTAAATATTTAATGACTAAACTTAGATTTAAGTAGGGATACTTAACAAACCTGAAAGGGGTTCAAGCAATCTCCTTTCATATTGTGCTAAACACTAAGCCCTATAATCACCATCTATCTCCATCAGTTGTGCCAGCTTAGCATCAGAGCATGCAGTTAAATAGTGTATAAAACTAAGATTTAGAAGTCTATCTATGTTAGCAGTCTTTTAACTACAGCATGAGAACAAAAATTTAAAGTTCAGCCTTTTATTACATAAGACTTTTGCACTGTGCACTTTCCAGTAATCCTTCACAGATGTTATTAATATGGCTGATTAAAATATTAAATGCATAAATATGCAATTTTAGTACAGATCCTGGGTTCTGGGCAGGCTGTATACAATCCAAAAGTCGTAAGTCTTGAGGCATACATGAGGAGTTTTTTGTTTTAATATTTACTGCCAGAAATGCCTAATGAAACTATTTAAGAAGAGAGTGTTTAGGAAAAATGGTATAGCATCAAATATTCTACTGAGTATTTAACTCACTAGTACTGAAGCACTCTGCACTACAATTTCAGGTTAAGCATCTCTGTTTCATTGACTGCAAAACAAGTTTTCTGTAGTATTTAGAGAAGCTAATTTTAAGAGTTTGTCCCGTGACAATAAACAAAGAAAATTATAATTAACTCATGTATTGGAAATTTATTGGTTCCCTATTTAACAATACTGTTGAACAAGAGAATTGTAACAGGAAAAATAACCTAGAAGATAAAAAATAGCCTAAAAGATTAAAAAAAAAAAATCTGCCCATCTTCCCTTGTATTTGTTTATGAACAGGAGGTAGGTTTTTAAACAGCTAGTTTGTCATTTATATCAGGAGTTTTGAAAGAAAAATACTGAAAATAGAGGGAAGATACAAAACTTCTTTGTGTTTAAAGATCTGTGCAATGCACCCTGCTATTATTATAAAACCAGCTACACGTTTCTTATACTATACAACTTATATGCCAGAATGAAGAAAAAAGTGGATATGGATTTTTTTTTTAAAAAATACCATTGTTTATTCAAAGAATCACAGTAGATAGATATGGAAAAGATCAATGGATCATCCATCCAGTCTATCTGTCTGCAAATACAGGACTGTTTCCTGTGGTACATTATCTAGTGTATTTAAGCATATCTTTCTGAACTTTATTTTTTTTCCTTCTCCTCTTTTTTTTAAACACAAAGCTTCATAATGTTAGTTTATATACTGGAACACAGTGATTCATTTTAATATTGCAGACAACAGCCATTTCTCATTACTACTGTAGAAAAATAAAACCCTTTGGCCTCTGAACAGAACTGAGAACTCTAAAGTCTCTTCTGTAAAGTGTTTGGTAAAAATGTATCTTAGCAGATAACAGATTCTGTAGATGTTTGTAGAACTGAAGAATGAAAGTCGCCGCTAGATGATATTAGAGGAACACATCCACGGAAGGGACTCTGCGCGTCTACAATATTAAAGCAACAAATATGTTTCACCTGATAGTCAAACTGGTTCACTGGCCCCATTGCAAAGTTATCGGGAGGTCCCCCAAAGTTGTGATTGTTCTGGTTAAATATATGCCTGTTGTCAGGAGTAAATTCCCCACTGTCCTGACTGTTGCTGTCTTCCGACGGAGGAACAATTTCCATTTGACCTGGGGTTGGAGTCATCCACTGCTGATCTGGAGGTGGATGAGGGGGTTGGTGAGGCATTCCCCATTCTGTTTAGGATTTAGAATACAATTCAATACCAAGTTAGTATAATTTATATGAGTCACCAATCACTCAGTGTTCTTGTATTTATCACAACGTTCCTCAAAGCATGATAAAGTAATGAAGAATCTTCAGTCTACAGACTCTACTATACTGTCTCAATAATTTCTTTAACTAAATGAAGGAAATACAAATAGCTATAGGTGAACTAAAACATGCAGTATGGGGACAGAATTGGACAGGCCCAGACATCTTGTAAACTTGTTTTTATAAATTTCTAGTGATAATGAGTTCACCACGGGACTTGTTTCAATTGTTTAAACTGTTAAAAAACTACTCCTACTTCTCTACTTCGAATTTGAAAGCAAGGAGCTATTTTATTATTTTGCATAATAGACTTGAATTACCTATTATGGAAAGAAAATGGTTTTGTAAGCAGCACAGCCACTGAAACCTGTGCTCCAAAGTCTTGTGTCTTGATAATGGATGATTTGTTGGATTGTCCAATATCTAGCAGAGGTCCTAGAATAAACTGTAGTTGTAAGCCCTCAAACATACGTTACAATTGGCTAACAGAGTGAAAAGGCTCTAAGGAATGAATTAATAGCTTGTGTGGCCATAATTTTTGACTGATTCCTTAAAAAGACAAAATTTATGTGCACTATACAGATACTTATAGACCGTGACAGAGCTGCCTTATAACTCTCACCAGTAACAGAATTAGTATCTAGCCTCTCAGGTTAATTCCTACCTTCCATCCAGTCCTTTAGTACATTTTTCTACTTTTTACTGTCCTTCCCATCTGCATCATAATTGGATCCATTACTGTAGCAACTAAAAAGTGTTATCACAGTTTTTATATTTCTGTGAAAATTTCTATGTACTGTACAGAAATACAGCTAGAATACACTCTGCCACATAGAAAAGTTAAGAATTCTTACATGTGCCTACAATAACTTGTAGCCCAGTGCAGGTAGGTGAATCCTGATGGCTACCTCCCTTTTATAATGCACATATAAGAACTGCCAATAACATATTAAGCCTACTTACATTAAATGTTGCATTTCAATAAATTCGGACAGTGACAGTGAAAACTGGGAGTATTATTCTTTCAACCATAAACAGAATCAAGCATGAAGTGCAGTTTTGCCCAAAACAACTGAAGACATGTACATAGGCTTACTATCTTGTTCATACCCTTCAGATTGCATTATAGTGCACTGCCATAACCCAGCTTTCAGAAAACAACTTCAGAAAAATTCTTAGCAGAAAATAACCAATTTCTATCCCATTCTTATTACCAGTGGTATCTTGTGAAGTTTTAAAATGATAATTAATTTTTGGAAAAAACTGAGGTTTTGAGGAAGTTAAAAAGAACTGAAAATAATCGATACTAACAGAAGCGTCCAGCCAACTTTAACTCGTAATAATTGAAAAATGCTGACAATCAGATACCTAAGTTAAAAAGGGTAAATCTTAAGTATATGAAACATAATAAAAACATATTTTTCACACAGAATTTTCCTGATGTCCCTTTTAAAAGATTTTAAGACACCTAAATCCAGCATCTATCAGTTATATTGTGAACTCATTCTATATGCCAAGATCATGCCAGAAGCAGGTTATTACACTACAGGAGAGGCAACAGTAGCTTGCTAAGGAGCAGCTGTGATTTATAAGTCAACTGGTAGTTTCGCATTTTGAAGCCTGAGGGACAGGGCATGTTCACACCAAAAAATATCTGACAAGAATAAAATGAAGAAACATGAAAAAATTGAATGAATAGGAAGGGAAACAAACCTGGCTGCCACATTCTGTTGAAATTGGGATCCCCCTGAAAATTATTATGGTTGTTTGGACCAGATTCTATTCCTGAAATATCCTGTCCGTTGGGCATCATTCCTTGTTGCTCCACTACGTTCTGTTGACCTGAGGCTTCTCGCTGAGCAATCCATGCTTGAGCTAATGCAGCCCAGTCAATCTGGCCTAAAATAAACAAAGGAAGTTAAAAAGGTTAGAACTCACATGTCTGAAGTTTAACACTGTTTCTCAATTACATGTCTTATTGCTCAAGAAAAATGGGCAACGTTTACCTTCAGCAAGTACTGTGAGCACCATTAAAACTTACTCACAGTGTACAGTAAAAGAAGCCAAGCAAATGTCAGTGTACGGACTTGCTGAAGTACAGTTTCTCTGCATATGTTCAGTATGTCATAAGGTAGATTATTTTACATTCACATTAGCACTGAATGGGTGGTAGTAATGCACTTTTTTCATAAGTGAGCTAATTTTGATGTCAGAAATTAATATACATATCTTTAAATTATGACTTCATGAAGATTTGAGAGTAAGAAAGATACATAGTTAGAAAATTATTTTTCAATGTACACTGTTCATACAACCCTTGCTGAACATTATGTTACAGTTCTCTCTCCCAATTTTTTCTTCACTGCCATTCCTACCAGTAAATAAAGAAACTGCACTCTCAGATAAGAACACTAGTATGTCTTCTGCTTATTACCAAGTCAGGAAAACTCTCCAGTGAATTTAAGAGAAATTAAGTTGACAGTAAAACCTATGTGCCTGATCACTTTGCCTTAGTATTAAATACACACGTGCATTTTCATCCGTTTCTCAATTTCTCTTGATATTTTGAATTGTTGTCACCTCATTCTCAATTTAAGATATATTATGTTCTACTGTTTAAAGCGTTTGGTGGTTTTGGTGGGGAAAAAAAATTCAAACGAGATCAGGATTATCACTGCTGTAATCTAAATCAAGAATCACATTAGACTTCGAGTGAGGTTTTCTTGTGTATATATATCTGCATTAGTACTTCTGCCAAAGAGGTACTGAATAAAAAAGCAGATTCTCTCAAACAAAGGATTCAGCTTGGCTAAAGAACTGACAGGGATACAGATCTGGTAAATGAGGTCTAAATGTTGATCTATATGACTGGTAAAATGTTGGTAATTTGTCTAGGATAATTCAGGTTTCTTGCCTGTATTTGCATATTATATATTAACTATGTGAAAAGATTTGGAATTGATGCATGTTTTCTATTTTTTCTAGTTCAGGAAAGCATCATAAATGCATTATCTTGAGAGCAGCTGCAAAAGGCAACTCTGAGTCATACTCTTGTTACAAAGATTCAAAAATTCAAATGACAACACATTAAAAGAATGAATCCACAAAGCTTTCTATATACTTACTTGGATCTTGCTGGTGCTGAAATGACTGCATCCACTGCTGTTGGTTCAAAGGCCATTGCTGCCAAGGTTGTCCACCTTGATCCCACATCTTTTAAGTCTTTATATAGTCTATATTTCAACTAAAAATAATAGTTGTATGTTTAAATAGATGCCCATGAAATATCACATAACTGAAACTTACATAACTGCAGATACAGTTAAGCCTTGCAAAGCAAGCTGAAGCAATGCTGGCTTAATATTTTAAGCTGGAGGAAATGGTTCATCCTTTAGAGTAATATCTGAAATATTACTGTAAGATTTCAGGAGTCTAGTATGCTTTCTCTGTATTTTCACAAAGAAATTAACTACAAAATGATGTTCAAGGAGAGATATGACAAGTTGGTAAGACAAGATCTCATCTGGCAATAAATGCAATTTAAAGCAAGTCAAAATATAAAAGGCATGATTGGTATCTTTGCCTGCTTCTTCGGAAAAAGATGTGTATTTCTCTAAACAAGTGTCATGCAAGGCTGTTAAGCAAGACAAAAGTCACCAAATGGTAAAACACATTGTTAATGATTGCACAGGAGAACTGCACAGGTACAAGACAGTGCCCACATGCATTTTATGCATTGTACAGACTCATTTTAATTTCTAAATAATATATTCCTTCAAATCTGAGAAAGAAAAATAAAAATGACCACACAATTACCACATTGTCCCTTAAAATCATGAGAAATAATTTTTGCCACGCTGTATATATCCTCACTGAGCAGGCAGCAGCAGCCCTAGGTCCACAGGGCAGGCAGCAGAGCTCCACAGCCTGCTTAAAGTGAAGCTCCAGGGGCAGCTCTACATGAATTTGCTGAGGCACAGCAGAACAGGGAGGTACGCCCATAATGGCACACCAGCTCCTTCCAGTCGTTTGTACCTCCGGCACACACCTATCCTGCTACACATGGAAGACCTGAGAGCAGCCACCTGCATTGCTCCGAACAGTTTCCCTGAAGACAAAGACCAGGCACAGTTCTGGGAACACTTCACTCCAGAAGCTGTTCCCAAAAACCAGTATGGGTAGGAATGCACTGAGTGTGACCCCCTCTGTCCTACCCAATCTGTTAAGAACTTCTCAACAGGCTTTCCACAGAATGAATATATCCTCATGGAATTTAAAATACAATCCTTGAGTTCGCGCTGCTAAAACATCAAGCATGTAGATTGTTTCAAACACTCCAAACTCGAAAGAGAAAAATTCATTCCCTGAGGTCACAGGAGCAGCATACAGGACCCAGTTGTGGCTCACAGCCAAGTACAGAAGAGATGAATAGAGCCTCTCTGCTTCAGAGCGAACCAGTTCAAAGCAGCCAGTGCCACTTGGGTGGCCGGCCAGGAACGACGCCAGCGGCTCTGAGGGAGCGGGACACACGCACCCCACAGACAGAGCCCGCTCTCGGCACAGGGACAAAGCAATTGGAGTGGAACCTGCTTGCAAAGGCATCTTGTGCTCACCCGCTCGCAGAAGGAACTGCATGACTGCATAGGAAGAGAGCATCGCTCCACAAAAGTGCACCACACAAAGAGCTGCACACAACATCAGGGGGCACCGGGCCATGCAGAGATGAACGCAAGCTTGTATTTTGCATATTTCTGTCAAATTAAATCTTTTATCTGAAAAACTGTGGATCAGCTTTGTTATGAGACCACTTACTGTCAACGCTGTACAAAAATTACATGTGTGGCTCTGAAACATTCAATTGCAAAAGCCCTTTGGGGGGGCTTTAAACAAGACCAGATTGACTTTGGCAACAGGGGAAGTATTGGGCAAAACCTACCTAATACTCTATTATTTCCACTATCTTTTCTTGCCAAACTAAGCATGGAGGCTTTTTCCCATTTCATTTTATGATATTCAAACCTTTAATAAGTGAAGACCCTGCCCTTTCTTTTGTCTCTTTTTTTTCACATTTTTATCTGTACCTAGGAAATTAACTTTTTTACACCAGTTGAGTGTAAGGGTGGCTACTGATGCACTTAATGCAACATTTTAGCTAATCTCTTAAACTAGTCCTCCAGGTATTCATGTACACATATTTCATACACTACGTATGAGGAAGTAACTGCAAATACTATTTTCACCCTAAAGTAAGAAAAAGGTAAGTAAATGTTTCTTCCTTAGTTCATCCTTCCATCCGGAATAAAAATTCTTTCAATTGTCAAAATGAACTTTACATCTTAAAAGTTGTATGAATTGGGGTGCAAGACTACTACTGCACTGCACAGCCTCATGGTGCTGCTCCCTTTGTTTCTAGCTGTTAAATCCCACTAGCAATAATAAACATGGATTTCACTTATTCTGGTAGCACTTTTTCACCTCAACACATAGTATGTTGCAACAAGTTTGTGGAATTACACTAAAACTCAGCAAAAGGTTTAAATTTTTTCACTAATAATTTTAAGACAGGTTCACATATAACTGAATGCAAAAAAAATTTTTACACAGTTAAATATCAATTTATCTTATCGAAGTGTAAGAATATTAAGACCACTTCAACAAATTCAACTAAATTGGAACCTCCTACACACAGCTTTTACATGATAAGATTAGATGAGATTTATTTGTACTGGACTGGCTCTATCTCTGTCCTAAAATCTTCAGTATTCCAGATTTTTTAAAACATGATCCAGCTAACATAATTACATATCTAATTCTCAGCTGAAATGGACACTTAGTATTCTGGTCTCTTTTTTTCTTTACTCTCAGGCCTTGATCCTCACTACGGACACACTGAAGCATTTGTTCAGATCATTAATAAGGTCTAAGGCAACAAATGCCTCCACATCTCAGTATAACCTGCTCTCAAGTCAACAACTCCCTTATTATTTTACAAGGTATTCAAATAAATCTTGTGGGAAAGATAGATTACATTGCAGCCTGTACCAACTGGCATCTGAAATGATGACCAAGGGATAGAGCAGGCAGGCAGTGACCTCAGCCAGCAGCAGCATTCATTCATCTCCTGGCTGCCCTGTCAGCAAGTTATTATGCCCTAGGACACCAAGGCCAAGTCCACACTCCCACAGGAAGTGGTGCTGAAGGACCCCACCATCTCCCCACTAGAGAACAGCACTGATCCAGGCCACCTCGCACTCTCTGGGCTGCTTCCCTGCATGTTTCAGGTGTCAGCATGGACCTGGGACCCAACAGGCAGTTAGGACGTGTCCATTCTCGTTTGGAAGGTCAGAGGCTTTCACTCAGTGCCAGCTGGCTGTAGGGCCAGAATAAAAAGCACAGTTGGGTTTTAGCTGCTAGCATACATGGCTGCTTCTCCACTGCTCTGCAACATAATATGGCCCAGACTTCAACTTGCCCTAGAGAGATTATTTCACCTTATTACTGCTATTCTGGGGAGAGAA
Organism: Pachycephala philippinensis; assembly: GCA_013397055.1. Classification (NCBI taxonomy): domain Eukaryota; kingdom Metazoa; phylum Chordata; class Aves; order Passeriformes; genus Pachycephala; species Pachycephala philippinensis. Next base: position 100,938 of record VWZT01011116.1, on the reverse strand, counting down.
ATCAGGTGGGGAAGTGCAAAGCAATAGGTCAAGGCATGGAGCTGGTTTCTATATTGATACACAACAGTATGACAAGACAGCAACAACAGTGTAAAACCCTGAAGAACTTCAACATTTGATTATGCCGTTCAGAGCAGACTAATTTAAAATTACTGCTATTTGAAACAGCTAATTTTAGTTTGTGAACTGTATTTGAAAGCTTTTAATTCTGTATTGCATTTGTACTTCTACTGTTTTCCTGAAGAAATGTTGATTTTAATAGGTTGGCAACTATAAAATATGCTGGTTTTCAAGTACACAGATTTATTACCAAATTCAGTGTAAAAACATTCTTTACTAATCAGAAATATGTACTAAACAAACACTTAAGCAATGACATCACTTTTTTATGCAACTGTACATGCAGAAGCCCTTTTTCAAATATGATGTGAAAACTGTCCAAAATTATTTTTTCTTTATTTCAGTTCATCTTCCGTATTGAGCAATGTTTGTTTTACAGAAACAGGAACTGGATATGGAAGGAATAAAATTCGCACCTTAAAATGTTTATAAAACCAACCTTAACATATACAGGCTAAAAGAGAAGATCACATGTATTCAAAATTTTTAGTATTGAAGAGTAAATGATGTATTTTAGTATTGAAGACTAAATGTATGGCTCAGAGCCATCGAACAGAAGAGGTTTGTTCTAGGGCCTCTCTCTATATGATGACCTGGAACAGCAGGACACTGTCATTTTCTGGGAAACAGACTCCCCTGCTTTTTAGTTCTCCACTTATTTTTCAGCATTTTCTCCAAGTTTTCACCAACTGGTACAAGGTAAACATGAAAAAGGTACTTGATATAATTTTTTTGCATTTACTGCAGGGAGGCTACTGGCATTTAAGGATGGTTCATTGACTTCAAAAATTGTTTTGCTAAGCACTGCAGTGTCTAATGGTTTCATCTGCTTTTAAGTTTCAGAGGCAAAAACCCCCTGGTGTTAGCTCTTCATTTCCAGTTGTCCCGTTCTAAAAGGTAACTAAAACACTTAGGCTATTCGATGTCACTCTTTTTTACATAAAGGCAATGTAACTTCGTATTCTGCTTGTAAAACTTTACTGAGGATAGAAGGACTTTTCAACAGAATCTCAGTATTGTCCTGTCAGACATCACTAACAGTTTCCTTTCTAGTGATGATATTTTAAAGATGTCAAAAATAAAAACAGACCGAGTCAAGTCATACAATACTGAACAAACCAGATGTGAGAGTTACCAAAGCAACACTTTTGAACCTCGGTGCCATAAAATGGAAAGGGCACAAACTACTTCAAAAAGAACTCACAAAACACAGTAGAGAAAATGTAGCCTGTTCTCAGTAATTTTAAAATTACTGCAAGGGAAACACCTCCAATACCGAGGCAGGGGAGGAGGAAACAAACCCGAAACCAACAAACAATGCCTCTCCCCCACTAAACCAGTAACTTAAAGGCTTGAAACAGCTGGAACCTTTTGTACTGATGTATGTGACAAGAAACAACCATTATTTTCCTGAGACACAAGTAGTAATTAATAATGGAGAAAAGAGACTCAAAGTCCTTTCCCACCTAAATAAAATCTGCATTGACAAAACTAACTTAGGATGCTGCCACATGAATTATAAACAAGTTTTTATTTCTTACAAAGGTCCCAAATCAGCATCACCTGAACGAACAGGCTTCACCTAATACAATGGACAGCTTTAAGCCAATTTCCCACTAGTACACGAGGCCAAATACACAGCAGAGCATCCAAATCGCAGTGAAACAAGCTTCAATTTCTACTGAAGCTGGGGGCAAGGGAAATGAATACTGGCTAAAATTTACTCAATTCAAACATTAGCAAGACACGTACTAAGGGTAAGGACACTTACAGAAGGGTACCTCAACTGAGCATTCTGACATCACTAGTGCATACAACAGGTTTAAAAAGCAACAGGTTCAAACAATGGATCCATTTTATAGGCACCTACTTACAAAGGAAAATGCAGATACTACCCCTCCTTTATGATGATGGGTTAAGGTTCTTTTACTTAGCTGTTCTACCCTCCAATTCAATTGGACATAGCCTTTTTTTCTTTCCCTCTCTCTCTACCACACACACAAATAAACAAAAGAACATTTATTGGTGCTTCAAGAGCCGCTCCCTGATGACAGATCACAGAACAGGAACCTGAATCTATTAAAAATCTGTTTACCAATGAAGAAACAGAAGCCAATTCAGGACTCTTTCTGTTTTATACAGAAGCACAATCACATGAGCAAAACACCCCATCAATTCACATTTAATTCCAGTTACACGTATTTAACAGATTAGGAGAAATTCATACAATATCTCAAAATTTTGCTAGAGTTTTTAAGAGCAAACATTCTCAAATATGTTGTTTCACATGTTGGTGTTTTTTCTTTTAAAATTAAATTTCTATTCAAAGGTTGGACCAGGATCTGCTGAAGTTTTATTAAGCAAATTACTGGTATGAAAATGTGCCGCCCTTGAGAGGACCGCTGGTGAGGGCTCCCTGCTGATGATAAAAGCTGAGACAGTAACATAGACAGGACTTACCTTGATCTCCATCAGCCTCTGAGAGCCAACAGCACTCAGAAACATTTAAATGTGGTGCCAAACTCTCTACTACAGTATTTAAACTAACTTTTCTTTGGGTAAAGACAGAGAAAGAACAGATATTTTTAAAGGCACCTTTCAACTCCCCTCCTTGATTGTAATAGGCATCTCAACTACAAATTACACCTCAATGTTAACCTGTTCTTTTAGGGAAAAAAGGCATCTCCTTCAACCTATTTGTTTGCATAGTAAGGTATATTCCAACACAGTTGTATGATGTGTCCAGACACACCACACACTGAAAAGCACACAGTCACGAGGTACTTACCAGTAAACAGAGTCTTCAGTGATAATTCACAAGCTCACCTTTCACTCTGGGAGACTCCCCCAAGCACTTCCCACAAAACACAGTTATCTTGAAGCAAATTACATATTTCCACACCAACAGGAATGTACCCTGTCAAGGAGAGCATGGTTTCCTGAGAATTTGCCAATGGCACAGTGCTTACTAAAGTCCCCTGTAGCTCACTGCCCACTGATGTCAAAGATGGGGCCATCTTTTAGACAAGGCCACCAACAGAACTTGGGCACTAACACACTCACTCAGGTTCCTTGGACAGTTCTACCTCAGCAGTTTCATAGTGTAAACTCATAAAATCTGTTATCAGTTCAACAGTACTTGTGGCAGAGCTAACTGTGCTCTGACCTCTCAGCAATGGAGAGGAGCAGTCTAAGGGAGCGAGGCTCAGCTCTGGAAATGTCAAAAGACAAAGCCTGCTTGTCATCCTGGAGACACTATCTTCCTTAAATGCCTTCTGACACTGGCTGCAGCAGAACCGAAAAATACCAAGAAACTTCCCCTGGAAAGATAAGCAAGATCTGTCCCTAAATAAAATTTAATACAGCTAATGGATAAACTGAATTGCTCCACTTCATGCAGCTAGTCCAAGACAAGAAGCACAGAGACTTAGAAAACTAGCTCAGCTCCAGAAAAGCATCAGGAAGATACCTAACCATACCAAGCTGTCCAGATGAGTGCATCTTGCACGCTCTTTCTTGGTCCTTCTAAGTAACTCCCATCACTCTGACAATCTGTTTCTTCCCAATATGAATGTTACACAACATCCTAACTATGCAGAACACCTTACAGCTCAACAGCTTCTGCAGCAGATACAGAGATTCTGAATGGCTTGCCAGGAAATTCATGGAAGTGGAATATCTTAGCAATGAGAAAAAAGTATTGTTTAGAATATGAAATCAAGCATTTGTTAGAAGCTAGACTATCTCAACTCCAAGAAATCAGGAGACAGTCTAGGAATCAAGTTGTCACTAGAAGGGGAGTGGCACACATCTGCTGCTGTGTCATGAGCTGAAGAGATCAAGGTGAGGAACTCCTATGTTAGACATCAATATCATTTGACCTGAGCCTCAGGGCACAATCTGGCGGTCTGGTTTATTCAACCTTGTAGACAGGCAGACTAATGATTCTGGAACCTACAGAACCCACAGACAATAATCAAGAGCTTTCTGATGCTGAGGGGAGGCTGTTGCATCACCTTTCTGATCATGCTATTCATCATTCCTGAAGAGCAGGTCAACATATGACATAAGATGGCCTGACAAGTTTTACTTGCAAACTGAACTCCTAACACACAGCTGCAGAAGTTTTTCTGGTGACTAAAGATCTAGTCTTGCAGGCATTCCAAAGTGGCATTGCATTTAGCAAAGAAATATCCATCACCTAAATAAACAATTCCTACACAGCTAGTCTTTGTGTCCCAGGGTTTAAAGACATGCACCCTTTCGTACTCCATTCACAGGTCAGATATCTAGGTTAAAAAAAACAACCAAACAAAAAAGGCCAGAGAGATGTTCCACATCCTCTAAGATAACTGGACAATGCAGCCATGACTTTTTGACTATATTTAGGTCTACAGAGCTGAAGGGAAAGACCCCAAGAGGTGGGAGTCCTGGCTTCTAACAAACCACAATTACTGGTTTTGAAGCAAATTATTATTAAACAGTCAGTATCATTAGATAGGTGAACTTTTGGTTTGAGCTTAATACAATACAAGCAGCAAAGGCACATTAGGCTCTTTGTAGAATTTGGGCTACAGAAGTCATCCACATCACATCTTGAGAAGGATCTCAAAAGCATCACATACTCTGTGGGCAGAGTTTCTTTATGTCACACAGACTTAGGCTCTGAAGGTGAACCTAAAGGAAAATAGAGATGTTTTAGGAGCAGAGCTCCTTGAAATCAGTAGCCTGATGTCCTGATCTTCCATGTTGGGTGCCTTATTCTAATGTAAAGTTTTTAACTTATATTCAAGGTAGCTGGTATTGACTCTGTGAAATTTCAGCACAGTGACTGTAAGGTTATGATGAGCTTCCATGATGAATTTTATGGAACTGTTCAGTTGCAAGCAGGATAAATCTAATCCTACATTCACCACATCAGGATCAAAGCAGTTAGCAGAAAGACAGGAATCAGGCCAGTATCTCCACGAGTTCAAGCTGAACGAGTGTTGCTGGAGAGCTGCTTCCCCCCTCGCTTTCCTCCCACTATGCTATTGCTTGAACAGGGCCATGGTAGCAAAGACATCACCAATGAGGTTGGAAGGACTAGTGGATAAATACTCTAGGGATACAACACCAACAGTTCACATAGTTCTCCCAAGTCATTAGAGCAGCTCATCCATGGTTTTATCAATATCCAACCAAGCTGGAATCCAAAGACAATAATGAACACACATTGTACAAACTCCAAAGATGTCTATTTCAAAGTACTCCAAACTGGAAGGAGATGTAAACTGAGCCCTTCTTCCATGACTGTGTCACTGGAATAAAGGATACTTTTCTCTAAGAATTTTTACTGCTGAAGAGAACTGCACATGAAAAATAGCTTTGCATACCCAAAGGAGGCCCCCAACCAAGAAGAAAAATTTCATGCAGAAAGGGTGTCACAAGAATTATCATCAGCTGGCGGTCTTAGCATAGGAGACCCAGGTAAGTCAGAACACTTCTGCAGTTAAAAAGATCTGGGAGTCTGGAAAAGCGCTGTATCCTATGCACCCACATAGGAATAAACCCTGCAAGTTACTACAGAGGGTCTGCAGACACATTCACTCAGAGTCAGAACAAATGCATACCATCACTCAGACAAAAACATTCTAGCTTCCATTTTACTTGGGAGAATTAATATTTACTCCTATATTATACTCAGCTGCTGATTACAAAATTAAATATTTATGGCGTGAGTTAAGTCTGCAGTAAGTCAGAAAAGGTCAAAGTAACTGTCTTGCCTGCTACTCTGTTTCACTCATTGCACTTTCACTTGGAGGAAGACTTCTTACATCATCTAGGGCACCACCCTAAGGTGTTGCAGGTGTTAATGCCCAGATACCACGCATCTTTTGTCCTCTTGAGAGCCAGAAGCTATATCTATGTGCCTGCTGGGATCTGTTAGCATGATGTCAAGTCAAAAAACATGTAAAATCTTCCAGCTCACTTATAGTTGTGTATCACTAAAATGCTGGAAGTCAACTTTGCTCCACTGCATTTTTAACATCAGAACTGTTCTTTCTCAGACTGAAGAGCAGAGGCTTTTCAAATGTGTAACCAAGATCCAAAATACAGAACCAGAACTGATGAAAACAGCTTGCCCAATATCCAAGAAGTTTCTCCAGAACCTGGTTCACACATCAGTATGTCTGACTAATATTTACAGCACTAACAAGATGAAGCAGTGTAAACAAAGGTCAAAAAAAAACAAAACAAAAAACAAAAACCAAACCCCAAAAAAACCCCAAAACAAACAAAAAAAAGTACTGCGAAATCTTCTTCAGGGAGTCACTCAAGCAGTACAGCTTCGAAGGTCTGCCATTTCAAACTTAAAATACACATATCCACTGAGCTGAACACAACTCTTTTTTAAAAGAGCAGAAGGTATCGGCAGTCAGGTATCATTTACTTATTTTTTGTATTTCTAAGACATCAGGACAAACACATGATTTGATTACCATAAAGTACTAAAATCACTGCCAGAACATTTTCTACCACAGAAACATTATCATAACTTAGGCAGTTTAAGTCAAAACTCTACTGGGTTTGGGGGGGAAAAGAAAGTCCAGTCTGATTATTTTTTTCATGTATCATTCTGCTGGAAGTCCTGATGCAGGATTTTAAATTAGCCCTGGAACACAGCATTTTTTTTTTCTGAAGTGAATGGTCCATCTGCAACTTCCTCTGCAATGAACATGCTCTGCACAAAAAACTAATAGTACCAATAACTAAATAAACAACTACTCCTCACTGGCCATGAGCAGATATTACCCTCAATGATAACTACAGTTATCACTTAATAAGGGATCAGCTAGTGATGAAAGTAAGAACACTTTAATAACACCTACCCAAAATATTCTAGTCACCAAAAGCACACTAAGAATCACCACGTATCTCAGTCATGAAAAGAAGTGAGACTGGACACTCCTATCCCCATAGTACCTTTGCATAATCTGCACTTAACTAAAAATCAAACATGATTATGACTCCACTCTACCACTACAGTTTATAAGGTGAGTTAACCACTAAAAAATTGTGGAACTGTGCTAAATTTGTGGACTCTTAAGCCCTACAATACTTCTGAGCCCAAAGCAGAGAAAGCACTCTTACCAGAGCAGAAGTTTGTATGTCATCTGGGGCAAAGACAGTACAGGAAGTCTTGTAATGGCATAATAGTAGAGGTAACACAAGATTTGCTGCCGCACCAAACAAATTAAAAACCAGGAGCTTGTCGGTCAGTAATCCTAGCGACTTGGCCCCGGACAAAGCTGAGACTTTCAGTTCCCCCTCTGTTCTCCAGGCAGGGGTGCCACTGCATCTGTCACCCCCATGAGAGCCATTTTTAGTGCAGCTAGACTCCAGAAAGAGGTTTCTTACTCGTACCAGCAACACAGGTGTTCGGCTGGACTGGACTGGTATTTGTAACCCTGTCTTTGGAAAATGATATTAGAATACTGTCTGCTGGTAGACATGCCTTATGAAGAGTACCATTCCCCCTCTTCAAAAGGTGGCTGACTCTGCCTTAAAACAAAACCTTTAGGGTAGCCCTTGTTCTTCTCTGTATCCCACACCTTCCAATAGACTGTTTGCTTGAAAACATTTACAGGTGTAACCATAAGAGAAAAAATGAACAACAACCAAGGTGGCTGAATAGTCTGCATAGCAATTTGTTGCAGAAACTTAGTATATTTCAGCTGGGGTAGCACATCATAGACTCATCCAATGGTTTGGGTTGGAAGGGGCCTTCAAAGACCATCTAGTCCAACATCTTGCATGAAATGATGTTGCTGAAAGCTCTGTCCAACCTAATCTTGGACATTTCCAATCATGGGCATGTGCATCTTCTCTGCTCCACTGTTTCACCACCCTTACCATAAAAAATTTCTTCCTTATACCCAGTCTAAATCTAAATTTCATTTTAAAACTGTTGTCCCTTGTCCAGGACCCTGATAACAAGTCTTTCTCCATCTTTCTTATATGTCCCCTTTAGGGACTGAAAGATTGCAATAAGGTCTCCCTGGAGCCTTCTCTTCTCCAGGCTGAACAACCCCAACTCTCTTTGCCTGTCTTCATAGGAGAGGGGTTCCAGCCCTCTGACCACTTTCGTGGCTCCATCCTCAATTGTAAAGCTGAGCACATCCCATTAAAGTTCACTTCAACAACTTTGTGGGATTGTCTAATGAAGTACGGAGAACCTGCAGGGATAAGCGCCGAAAGCAAAAAGGCTTTCAAACCCATCATCTGTTTGAGGATCCATTTAAAAACACCCCGCGTTTGCCAAGCTACTGGTCCAGGTATCTTACAAATGCTGCTGTGTGAATTTTAGTTCTTTGGAGCCCTCCAGTGGAACGAACTCATAGGAACGGCCACGAAACCCATGAAACAGCACAAATATCCCACAAATACATTTTATCCGCAGGAGCCAGGCTGCTGACACAGCCAACTACCAAATCCCGGTGCACATGTTGCTTCCCTAACTAGGTT
>VWZT01011116.1:63320-91797 GCA_013397055.1 Pachycephala philippinensis | reverse complement strand
GGCGAGCGCAGCCCGCCCCGCTACTTACGCGCTCCCCCGCCGCCGCCAGTGCCGCCGCTCCGCGGCCGCGCTGCCCCCGCTATCGCTCCTCGTCTTCACGGACAAGACAATATGGCGCCCGTTGGCGCTCACCCGGAAGTGAAAGGCGTCACGGTGCTGACCCTCGCCTGGCACACAGGGGGCCTGCCGCCGCCATCTTTGCTGAGGGCGGCCGGGCGGCGCTTCCCGTTTCCCTGGCCCCGGCGGGGAGCGGCAACGCCGCAACGCCTCCATCTTTACTGCGGGCAGCCCCGCCGGTCCTGCCGCTGGCGGCTCTACATGGCAGCCGCGGCGGGAGAGGGAGGCGGGGATGCGCTCCTGCCTGGGAGCGGTGGCAATCAAGCGGGACTCACCTTCCCGCCTGAGATAGTGTGAGGAGGCCCATGGGAGACTCATAAGCTCCGTGGCTCCACAGGTAACTGCTAGTCAGAGTGTGATCCGTGTTTCCAGTGCGGGGTCGACGTGAAGAAGTATATAAAGCTGGTAGCTAAGCGTGCAAGTGGTATAAGAACGTAAGCGGACAGGCTCTGGGCAATGGTCCTACACTGAAATACACAGTAACTTCTGTGTTGCACAGCTGCAGGGTGCAAGCATTCAAAGTCAGGCCAGTGTATGGCTATCAGGAGTGTCTGTGAAGCAGGACAATTCTCTACGTAGTGTATTCTGAATATCCAAATAACCTTCAGTGAGTTCTACCTCGAAGTTTTCCTTTTATTTTAAAGTATGAAGAAAAACCAAAATCACCTGCGGTAAACAGCTCTTCTTGTATCGACGCTGGGGATGATTCTGTAGGCAGGGCCTGAGGAAATCCATTCCTTTGTGTGGAGCAGGGGTTTCCATTAGCTGGCACATTACTTACCGCTGTGATCACTGCCTTCCCTTCCTTCAGCGTCATGGATGTAAATGCCTAAAACATCCACAGTCTCTCTGATCATTGCATAAAGTGATATTAATACCCACACGGAGTAACAGAGTAAGTTAACTTTTATAAAGAAAATTGAAGGCTTCCAGAAACTTCTGCAATGATTTCAGTGTAAGATTTGTCAGTGCCACTTAGGCTACATATTAGTGTTAGCTGAAGTGCTCTGAAGTTTTCCCTTTTTGTGTCACATGGAATGGCAGGACTGGGAAAGGGTTCCATGGACAGAAGTGTTGTGGAAGTTTTAAGTCTGTCCAGTGTTGACTGACTCACAGCTGGAACTCTGGAGTAATGCTTGTATGAGAGAGTCCCACTCTTAGTCCTGGTCTTATCACAGAATTACAGAACTCAGTTCTTGTGCAGGGAACAAACTTCCGTCTGTGCCCTTTGCCAGAGGGTAAGGCAGGGATACAAGCGGTGTAGCTTAAGTGTTCAAGGATACAGACTCATCTCTGGGGAGCTCTTCCACAGGCAGGGATGATATGAGACAGGACAAAAGCAAAAATACGTGAACTCAGTTGTACAACATACAGCTTATATTTAAATAACACAGTTTTCCAAATAGCTGGATCTTTCATTTACACATTTTTCTAACAATATATAACAGATGAAAAGACAAAATAAATAGATGACAAATGCAGCTATACTCTCAGAAACTTGTTAAAGCACCTAGGATAGACTGGAAAACTGACAAGATTGTGTTTGTTTTTTAAATACAGTCTGTATGTAAGACCCTGTTTACTTAGTAATATTTGGAATTAGAAATCTACAAAAGAAATGTACCATGTATCAGCACTGTAGTCAAATTCTAAAAATACTATTTGTTATTTAAATACCTGCAGAGTAGCGTCAGACTATTAGTTCAAACAGATGAAAAAACAGTAATGAATGAAAACTAGATGAAACTTTTAACATGCTTGATTTATTGCTCACAAGTATTTTGGACTTAGCAACAAGATTTTTGATTACTTGGATTGTCTTTTGTGTAAATGCAGGCACACATGAACATATCAGGGATTATCTCCATGCATAAATGACAGCAGAATCAGAACTCAGCTTTGTGGAATGGCTAAATAGGGAGTGGTGGCTGTTGACATGGTGGTTTCCTTACAGAGTACACTACAATGATTCCCAGGTTACACAGCCCAAAAGCAAAAAAAAAAACCTAAACTAGCAAAGCAATGAGGTAATTGCTAAGAAGCCATAAACCCACTCAGAATAAATGCTCTTCTGTTTTCTTTTAAAAGCAGTATTGCACCTTTACATTTTGTACCAGAAAAATAGCAGAAGCTGCAATAGACGTAAGAAACATTCTTGACACTTAAAAGTTCGTTTTTTCTACTGCTATCAATGAAGACAGAAGTATTTATAACTTTATATAAAGTAGAATGTACACCAAGTAGTTTTGAAGTGGTTGCAATGCATTGCAATTGTTTTATTAGAACATACAAATTCACTTAGACTTCTTAAGTAATGTTGTGCAAGTGTTTTGACTTGCACTAAGACATCCATCTGAAAATATAGTTTATAATCTCATTTACAGAAAAATAGATTATGAATCATTTTGAATAATCACTTTTCGACCATTTCTGCAATTTGTTTATACACCAACAGGAGAGGTACAACAGCTAGAACAGCTGGCAAAATGACAGCCTAAGACATGGTAAGTAGACACAGACGCAATAATAATCTGTTCTAAAATAATTAGACCGAAATGGTTCTACTGAAAATTAGTGGCATTTCTTTCACATAGATATATAAATCTTTGTACAAATACATAAGTGTATACAGGGTACAGCAAAAGAGGGTCCAGATACTGACAAATAAGGAATATCAAATCTTTGTTTAATCAGGGCTGCTGTAAAGCTGTTTTCTGAGGTGTGCTACCACTTTTTAATGAAAATTTAATTTGTTAATTTTTGTTAACAGGAGAGTTGTATTTAAATGCTTTCTTTGTTCCCATCTAATTTGTCCCCATTTTAATACATCTCAGAGTGTCTACTAAAGAAATTACTCCTTTCTTAGTTTGTTACCAATATGTTCAAATAAGATTTTTATAATGGGTTGAGAACGTAGATGCATTAATTTCATGTCCCTTTATGATTCAGTTTGTGTTAGTATAAAAAAGAAGCACACAGAGAAGCAAATGGTGAAGTTAAGACATTTCAGCCTTTTAATGGATTTATAAACCACTCTCACCTGCTACCACTTGAAATCCATAAGCAAGAGCACTTCATTGATACACACAGAGGGTGCAGATGGGAAAGGGGAGGAAGGTTTGGCAGACTGCATGGATTTAATTTTCTAAACAAAGGTAATTAGAGTGTGTACATTTTGGGTGGCAAAGTTCAGGGTTTGTTTTTCCTTCACCTCTATTTGTAGCCATCTCTTAGGAGAACAAACTAATGCAAACATGATGTCTGTACACATATTGTAAACAGGTTAGTATAATGAATCTCCCCATCACTTTTTGCCACTTTTCTCATAAATTATATATAAATTCAAAGATAACAAAGCTTTCTTCTAATCTGTACTAACTCCTTAGCTGATACAGTGGTCTTTGTTGATGCCTCTGTTCTGGGGAAACTTTTGTAGAGGGTTCCAGTTGTCCATATATGTAAATCAGGTACTTCCCATAGGTGAGGTTTATTTACTGGTGAGTGAGGAACTGTTTAATTCGAATCCTTCGTAATTGTTTTACAGGCACTGTCTTGTGACTGGTCAGCAGAGAACTGCTCAGGAGTCACAGCTTTTCTCAGCGATTGGTGTTGCAGCCTGTAGGCAGAGCCAGTGTGGTGGTGGGAACAGGCCAGACTACAGCTACAGTAGCTCTTCCTGCAAGAGCTTTGCAAGTTCACAGAATAAGTAATAAGATTGGGAACCACTTTATTATGCTTAAGGATCAATGAAAGCAATGACATTGACACAGAGGCTTATGGAGACCCCCATAAAGAACAGATGGGGCTGATGAAGAAAGCAGTGGTGCCCTTGTGAGAAGAGAAGGGTGGGATGAAGAGAAAGCCATTTTGAAGCTATTCCACACAAAGACACAGGCTACTGCATTTTCTCAGGGTGGGGGACCACAAAAGTATGGTGAAGCTTTGCAAAGAGTAGATGCTGTAGGCCTGAAGAGATTTTTGGCTGGTAACATAAGATATTTTAAGGAGAGTCCTTAATTTTCAAGCCCTTCACTTAAATTCTGAAAACACATAGCTTCTCAGTAGTGTGTACACATCTGGCAGTTTCAGGAAACTGCAGCTTCCTAGACTCTAGAATCATATTTAACATTCTAGCACATATAGGATGTACACCCTTGTTTTCCCAGAATGCTCTGAGCTTCTTTTCCAAGTTCTGATAAGGAACTATAACAAGTCTTCAGCATACACGTTTATGTAGTTTCTTTAGAGCCAAACTTTACACAGAAAAACCTATGTCTGTCTAAAGGACACTGTGACTTGCATCTAAAATTGTGTGTGACATCTTGCACTGGTCATCCATTTTTTCATTATGAAGGCATAACTTCACCTGTTGCCTTCATTTTTAGAGAATGCTTCCTCCTATGATATTTTCATACCTGTTCCTGACTCAAGGCTTACAGAGTTCCTGCCAACACAGCTTTTTATTTCAACTCAGAATGCCTCATCCAGGAGCAACAGTGATGGCTATCTTGAATAAAGGCGTTGCCTCTTTTTCATGGCACTTTCTCTCCATGTTCTATAAAATACCTAGATACTAGTAAATGGTTCCTGGCTGTTAATGAGAAAGTAATCCTGCCAGCATCTTTTATGGTATCCTAGTCAGTTATGTCCACTTGGGAAAATTTCAGCAGTCCAAACAGTTTGCAAACTCTAGATAAAAAGAAGCTAAGACCACCTCAGGAATTTCCTTAAAATAGCATTAAAAGTAAGAAGTAACAGGTTAAGAACCTTGTTCTGTTTCTCTCCTAGTTGTGCAGTCTAGGGAAGTGGTTCTAGGCTAAAAAGTAGATTAATACAGGTACTTAAATTCAGTAGTTTTACAGAAGTCAGCAAAAGGTGGAATGTCAGGCGTCAGCTACTCTGTCTGCTTCAGGGTGGAGGATCCACTCCATCTGTGTTCTCCTAGCAAGACTGTGTCACATAAGTGACACTTAGTTGCCATTGCTATGACTGTTGCCTGGAACTAATTCTGAGTTTTGATCAGTTACATACGAAGAGGAGGAAGGTGTGTGTAGGTGGATAAATGGTACAGGAAGATAAGGAGCTAAAAGAGAATTAAGGTATTTCAACCAGCTCTCCTCTAAACATCTTTCTTTCTTACTTAGTGTAGACTCAGGTTAAGATGTTGTTAGCTGGAATACAGATGGTTTAAGCTGGCTGCTTGGTTTCTCTGAGTTTTACTACTTCTGGGTAGACTGAGATAATTTTAATTTGTAGAAGGAAAAAAACCATTGCTTTGGCCAAAACACATAGCCTAATTTTGATCTAAACAGAGGAGTTTTCATTTTAAAAATAAAGTTCTGTGCAACCAGGGGCTCGCTCCGTTATGACAATCAGTTGTATGGCCTAACAATCCTTAGTGCCTGCACAAGAATGTGCAAGTACTGTGGCTGTAAGATATGCCTCAGTAGTTTGAGCAAATGCAATTCTAGCAGGTTGTGCCATTTTCTTATGCAAAAAAGGGAACACAAGTGGGATGAAGCTCTGAAACAGAACTAGAGAATAGAAGAGTCAGGCAGCTAGGTATGACAACATGTGCTACAGAGAGTAATAGGGACAGAATGTTTTTTCATTAAAAAAACATTACCATAAATGAAAACAGTAAGCATATGTTATCATTTTTTTCTCTACCAAAGAGCAAGTCGTACAGGATGGAACTGTTACAGAAGTAATTTGTATTTAACTAACTGCTTATTAAATAAATTAATTACCACATAACTTCAAGTAGTCATCAGGTCTTGACTGTAGAATGTATCTGTTACTCTCTGGGATGGAAATGAGAAATTACCAAAGTCTACAAAAACCAGTTCTGCTGTCCCCCACTGCTGACAAAAGGAAGTCCAGACATGTATCAGAGGTCAAAAGTCATAATTTACTGTCCAACTCACACACACAGTGCAAAAATAATTTATAGTTTATTACTCCTGTCAGAAAAGTATTCAGGAACAGATAAACCAGTTCATGTTTGGAACCGAAAGTAACAGAATTTACTGAATTATGCTTAAACTCTGTACATACACAAGCTTATATGCTGTACATTGTCATAATTATGAAGTTGAAAAATTACTAAATACAGAAATTATTTGCAATTCTCTTTCCTAGAAGGTAAAATGACAATATCTATTGATGGATTTACGGTGTGCGTATATATCTCGGAGGATATACTTATGCACACCAAGTACATATTTATATTGAAACAGGAGTACATTGCTATACCAGTGCCAGTTGGAGACAACTGAAAGGGTACTGGGTATCTAAGGATTCACTGTCACTATTTAGAAGCCATGTTTTCCCAATCTATTCCCAGCTCTTATCAGGAAAGTGCACTGAAGCATTACCCAGAGACAGCTGTTGTTACTCCATTCTGGAAGGACGCTGCTTTCCAGTTACTAAACACGGAAGCAACACGATTTGACAGGTTCTTGTTTGCAGAAATCTTAACAGCTGACATCCAACCCAGTGATGGGAAGGGTCTGAGTTGGATCAAAAGAAGTTGAACCCTTTGTATAGTTACTGTACACCAGCAAATCCAGGCACTTAGCGCTATCAGTATTTCTATTCTCATCTGTTCTAGAACTATGGGCAAAAGCTTATCTTTATTATAATCAAAAACAAAATTTCCCTAGACCTCAGTAGGATAGGACATCATCTTACATTCTAATGGTAGTGCATTTTAACAAACCCAGGAATTTCAAATGTTTGGCAAAGTGCATACTTTAAGAGAATCATTCAGATATTTATGATAGCTTAACTGAAATTCAGAGCCAAAATATGATAAATTCTCTACAAGATAAAGGCACAATATTTACAGGTACTCTTACCACTGCAGCTTTAAATAAGATAAACTAAATAACACTACCATCTTTGAAATTAAACTTTTAAGAATTATAGTAATAATCTTTCATAAAAAAGTAGATATGCTTGTGCATTTAGTACTCTTGATTCTGGAACCATCTGAACATGGGCATCACTAACGTACACCCACTGTCCTCCTGATGCTCCCATGGCTTCTTTTAAACCTGAAATGCAGAAGCAAAATAAATTTTTTTTTGTCTTTCACGACATCATCAAACAAATACAGTGGATATTTCAAAAAGCAAGAAAAGCTTCTAAGCCAAGCCACAAGAGTAATTCATTACTTTGATGCAGTCCGCTATTCATAGTTTGAAACTTACATGCCAAGGAGCACTGTAAGAGAAATTGGTGGAAGACAATGCTTAGAAATGGATGCTGCCATGGCTTTTTTCATATTTTTTAGAAAGCCTAAGACATTTCAAGTACAGCTTGCTGAGTTCCAACAGTAAGTTATACTAGAACACAACCAGTTCTGACATTGAAAAAAGATCTTATTTAAAAAGCTGACCAGTGTGAAATTAAGAACACGGAAAGATATAATCTGTTCTAAGAATCATTGCAAGACAAGCATAAGACTGAAGGAAACTTTGATTTCATGAATAATATAAAAGATTGTCTTTCTGGAAATGAGCTTCAAATGCAAAGTGATACTACATAGGATAGAAAAGATAATGCTTGGTTCTCACTTTCCCCCAAGAGAGGAAAGAGTAAATATATTTACCTAACTTTGACAGCATAACATATTATTGCTGCCACAAATCTTTCACTAACAGATTCTGTCCTGGAAACTTATTTCATTCTGCATATCCATCAAGTATTAATAGGAACTAGTGTGTTGTTCTCAAAATGCCAACAGAAACCCTACACCAAACCTTGTATCTTCCATGAAGAAGATTCTTGCTGTTCACATTAAACCAGAGTATTCCAGATTTTTAAGTATTAAAAAATTCCCAGTCCTAAAATACATAAGATACATAAAATGCTCAAATATTCAGAAAATGTAGTTTAATTTAATGTCATGGATTTGACTGGTGTACTAAACCATTTTCAAATACTGGATGTATTATTTTGAGTAGGAAACAGAGGAAAGTTTTCCCTCAATTATCTGTTTAATAGCTGAATCAAAATTCCATTATTCATTCAGCTCTATATGGGATTAATAGCAGAAGTAGGATATGCATTGTGTGCAACAACAACAAAAAAGAATAATTAATAGAATCATAGGTTGGTTTGGGTTGGAAGGGACTTCAAAGATCATCTAGTTCTAACAGCTCTTCTGCCAAGGGCAGGGACACCTTCCACTAGGCCAGGTTGCACAGAGCTCCATCCAACCTGGCCCAGAGCACATCCTGGGATGGGGTTTCTACAACTTCTCTAAAAATCACAGATTATTCTCAGCTAAAAAATTATTTGCTATAAATCCCTGTAGACAGTTGCTTTTGGTTTACAGTGAAGGAAAGGAAGCTCTGTTTGTACATACCCAGAACAGTTTTAGTGGTAGAAATATGCTCTAGCAATTTCTTGGAAGATGTCCTGACTTTCACATATGCCGCATAATGACCACCTCTCATTGACCCACTGTGTTCCACTATTCCATAAAGACTATACAGCACTCTTGCACCATCCATAACGTTCTGCATTTCCAGAAACACAGAAAACAAAGGTCAATTATTTCATGATGAATTTTACAGGTGTCTTAAGTACCTATCAGCAGTATTACTCCAAAAGAGGAAAATAGACATCTACAGCATTTCCAACAGTGAAATACCTCTATTACAAGTACTCAGTAGTCTTGCTAATTTAGTCTTGCTAGTTTAGTTAGTTAATTTAGTTACAGAGGCAGTAATACTTGTTCTTAATTTTGTTAGATACACCAACATCACCAGGGCACCACAGCTTAACTAATACTAGCTAACATCTGTGATATTCTTGATACGAATGGAGTTGCACATAGTTACAGTTCTGATCTCAGGACACTGTTTGAAAAATTCACTCTACCATTTCCTTTAAAAAGGAAGAAATAATCATTATCATCATCATCAATCCAATTTAACTTGTGGTCAGGACAACAATTGCTGAAGTACAATAAAAATAAAGATTTGAAATGGTACCTTGCAAGATGCAGCACAAAATGGTGCTAAGTCTAAAATCAGTGGGAAATCCACATGCCTGTTTACTTTCCGTAGACTCAAACCAGCCTTCAAAAGAAACGAAAAGAAAATAAAGACTGTAAAATAAATATTTTTGCTAGGAAGCTTTTTAAAGCTAAGGTTTATCACTATACTATTAAAATTAACCAAATCAAACAGTAAGATTTTAACTGATTTAAGCCTTCTTTGTTATGTTTTCAATGCAGTGTCTGCTACACATAAGTGTGATGGATACATAAGGGGTTTCCCTGGATATATTGGGATGGCTAAATGCGCTCTGAAGGTGTTAGGCTAATCACAACAAACATCAGCATGTTTCAAACAGTGCTTCTGCCAGCTCTCCATCTAAAAAAGCAGTATTGGGATCCACAATGACACCCGAAGAATTGCTTGTCCACCAGTGGGGCAGAGGAATATACAAGGGGGGTTTGGCCTCTTACCTGGTGGAATCTTTTCAGATGGAGAATAAGAATAGCAGGAACTGAAGAAATCAGCAGCTGTTTCCGAGCATTTGTGTAGACGCCCTCCATTTTCTTTTCTGTATTTATGAATATCAAAATAATTTGTAAAGTGAAGGCAGTCATATGGAATTTTTAAGATATTTTCTAAACATCTGACAAAATAGGTCTATGCTATGATGGTTTTGTACTTGTTATATAAAACACAAGGAAAATTTTGTGGAGTAACAGAAGAATATTTTGTCATTTTTCTAGTTATTAATAAACATAATCTGCAAAATCTGATCATTATTTTAGCCAGTTTTGTGCAAATCAGATCAGAAGCTGGAAGCCTGTACACTATCTAGGTCAGCTTGCACACTGAGATACCTACATTGTCTGTTACTATAGCACCCAACTTTCCTGTTAAAACCTAAAATAAATGGATGATCCCTGGACAAAAACTGGAAGGCACAAGTTTCTTTATCTATGCTGATGTCCTAATCACCAAGAGTTTAGTTTTCCATTCTTCAGTTCTTTCTGAATGACTACATACTTCATACTTATTTAAGAGAAAGGTCTGAGGAGGGCTGTCTACTTTAGGAAGCCTCATAACCTACTAGCTTGGGCACACAGGATTGGAATATGTGGCCTCCAAACCCCCTCTGGTGCAGAAGGCACAGAACAAAGGGCTCTTACCAAAAGTAGCACAGTGAAAGCGCCACAGAAAAGCTCCATAGTAAAAGAGAACATGCCACTAGCATTTATTTTTGATGAAAAAATTAATTTACTGGTTTTACATATGTTCAAAAGAAAATAGTTCGTTTGAGGTATAATGGAGCATTTAATGTTTAATCGGGTGACCTCTTACATCTTCTGTTTTAGAAGGAAAAAATAAGTAATGATTAGTTGTGAATTGATTTTACTTTTCCATTTTTCATGGTGCCCATGGAATGCAAGTGTTATTTATATAGCACTTACAGTCCAATGATGATGACAGGAATGATTATAAAATACTATGTTTAGATTAATTTTTCTGAATTTACTCGTGCTTAACTTGTATCTCTTCAGGTATCTATAAATGCACAGCAAGCAGGCAATTTTTTTTGTTATTATAAGACCTCCCTTTATATTTTATTTACAGATTATCAGAAGAGCTTAACTTTTTTTATTATGCTGATTTCTATACATAAAACCCCCTAATCCTCCAGTCCTTTAAAAATGTTTATTTTTCATTAAATTTAATTTTTTTTTTCTTATTTAGTGAATGCTTGGGCTATACAAGCATCGAGGAAGATTGTCACATGAAGGTACTTCTCATCTCCATTCTTACAAATCTTGGAAGTTTTTTTCGTCTCTTCATTACAACTCTCTTTTTTTGTCCCTTTTCCATATGTAATTACATTACTTCTCTGAGTATGTAAGCTACTGGAGCTGAATATTACAGCATTTATTTCAAAGCTTTGAGGATTGTAAGGAGCAGAAACAGCAGCAAAGATTCGTATCAAGCAGTGCATATACTCAGTTTATGGTCATCTTTACATTTGTTATCTTGGATAGAATAAAGATGCAAAGTAAGTTCTATGTTACATCTATGATTATGTTCTAATATAAAAATTAGTCTCGTTGCCATTGCCTGATGAAGTTTTAAGTTGTTACAAGCAAGTTCTGCTTGGGGAGACATTTTCTATTTAGCCACAGCAGGAAGGCCTGTGCTGGAGCAATGGAAGAACAGCCAGCGCACAGGCTTTGGGAGGCAATGCTGGAAATTGTCCAGAGGTACAAGCACTTTACCTGTGGAGCTGGTTTTCTTCTGATACTTCTGTTTCCTTTCTGTGCAGCTCTCACATAAAAGCTTGTTGTTCCCCATTAAGAGCTCTACAGAGGTGAACTGGTAAAGGCAGGACTGAACAGAACATTCCTTTGAGCTAGTTATGTAGCTTTGGGAAAGCGTCTGGAAAGCATTTTGAGGGTTTTGGGATAGTGAGGATTTGCCTACTGAGAACATGGAATTATTTGATAAACCTAATGCTGGATCTCCACAGCTTGGTTTCTTATCTTCATTTACAGGATCACAGAAGCTAAGCTTGGATATGGCACTGGAAACCATCTCTTCGTTGCTGTCGCTTGGCTTGTTGTGTGGCGTTTTAGGGTTTAAGTGGTTGATGTGCACACCAGACACGCTGCTGGGGGGGCTCAAAGTTGTTTGCTTAGAAGCACTTTCGCTTTCTGAGGCTTCACTGTCTGCATCAAAGCTGCTTTCAGAGCGGCTGGCTTCCTTCTCGCTGCCCTCCGTCTGGCTTCCATTGACAGCCGCCTCAGCAGTGGGGTCTTTGGAGTACAGGGCGCCAGAGCTACCTTCCAGCTCAAGCTTTTTGGCTTTTTCCTGCATGATAACAGGACTTCTTTCTTCTTCCTTTGAGGAAGCTTTTCTGGCAAGCCGTCTCTCATGGTTCAATTGATTCTGTAAATTATGGCATTATTAATTCAGTAAGAGAGGGGAGAAATAGAAAGCAGCTTTGTAACCTGACATATCTTTTGAAACATGATTCAAATTCAAAGCAAATTTTTGGGGGGTTATATTGTTTTATATTCTCCATCTCTCATGTTTAAGATAGCTGAGTTCCTTAAGAAGTTTTAAAACTAACTTAGGATTAGAAACCTACACCCCAGTCAGCTAAGAGCATTATACTTACTGTGAGATCAATACTTCCCACAACTAATTACTTTCACTTTGTGACAGCTGTGGATGGCACATTTGAAGTGGTATTCGCTTAATCTAATTTAAGCTTCTAAAAGGTTCTCAAGTTTAAGCTACTCCCCTGGCCTCCCATGAGAGGCCTTAGTTGATGAGCTGCTCCAGAAAAAATTCAACTCACCTTGCAGGCATTTGTAATAGAATTTACTAAGGCATCCCTAGGAGGATGTTTGCCGATTTGAGTATTACCTGAAGCTGACTTTTTTTTAAATCAAGATTGCAAGAAGAAAAAAAAGATTGCTTCCACAGAAAACTACTCCTCTAGATTTAAAAAAACCAAACCCACAAAGCTGCCATAATTTTAGGTGATTTGCAAATGTCCATGACTCTTTTCTTGCCTTCTTTTGATTGGCTACTTTCCAAAAGAAACAAGCGACTTTCCTTCCTCTTTTTTATTTCCTTTATTTGAATTGGATCAAAATTCCAGTGGTACCAATGGGAATCCTTCCATTCACCTCAAAAGTTTGACTTTTAGGCCTTTTCTTCTATAACAATCAGTTTCTGCACTACTTCTTTCCATCCTTTCCTTTGTTTCTACCTTATGTCCTTTTTCTACTCTCTCATCTCTTTTTATTGTTTTATATGGTTATTTTATATGTTCTATTTTTTCTTAACGTGTTTAATGTGTTAGGACCTGATTCAGGAGAGTTTTTATGGTACTCAACAGAGCACAGACCCTTGCAATAGTCCCAAAAGCAACATGAATTGAAACCAGCCTGCAGATTTTCTTTTTCCTTATAAACGAAACCCTGTGACTGAAAGCTAAATGGTTACCAATGGCTGTCATTTCTCATGCTTCTAATGATGACCTAAATATTTTAAAACAAGTCTATGTCAGCTATATGTACACTAAAAAACCCCACTGATGTGTCAAAATTCCCTCGAAGTTCCCAGTCACCCTAGAAACTTCAGTTAACTGAGGATGACTGGTTAGTGTGGGTATTTAAGTTCTTACCTTATCTTTTGTTAAAGTGTGTTTCTTGACAATTTTGGGTTGATTATTCAGTGTACCGATAGAAGAACAATTATACTGACCAAGATCTGCCTCCTGTACACTTTTACTTTTACCTGTTCTTCCCAAGGGCACAGGTTTTGCAACCTAAGAAATTAGACAGGAAATTAGGAAAGGCAACATGTCAATTTTGTATTCCTTTGCAACCTACAGAAAAGATGAATGTAGGTGGATTTTTTTCCTTTATTTTAGAAAACAGTGACCAACAGAAAACCAATTAAATGCCCCCCTGAATTGTGACATAAGACTACTTTCTAATTTTTTTTAATCATAAACTCACTGTCAATATCTCTGAAGGTTCAACTGAAAGCCACAAGGAATAGGAATGATATAAAATTTCTGTATGTAATACAATACAAAATAATCTATTCTATTATTGTATAAGCACATGTGTAGCTGTACAAGATGTGACTTTATCAAAAGGGACACGGGTCCCCCTAAGTCGGTCCCTGGTGCAGTCTGTGACAACAGAGCTGCCACACCCCCCCATCACATTACTGGCAGCAGCACATCTCGACTGTAAAGGGAAGTGATGACTATAAAGTAATGCCCATTCTCAAGTAAGTGCAGCAACTGCTAAATGCCCACAGAAATTGCTCACAAACAGAACCCACAGAGTTCCCTTGTTACACATGGGAGCCAGGAAGCACAAGGACCCTGATACTCAAAATGCTCTGAAAGCCTTAACTCCCACAGGCATCTGCACTCAATGCACCAACGAAGATGAAGAATTTGTTATGAAAAAAAATGGTGTTTGGAGGAGAATAAATTTTATACAGAAATAAACATTACATTAATTACTCGCCCTTAAATATAGATTAATATATGCAGGATGGAGGAAGAACTACTCCCAACCCACCGCCACTACTCTCAAATGAAAAGCCCAAGTTCTGAAGAAAACAGTCTATGCCTTCAAAGGAACACAGTTCCTCTGTGGCTAATGGAGGACATCCATGAAATGCCAAGGACACCAGAATAAATATATTCAAATATCCATTTTTACAGTGTCTCATCCTGTAGGTAAACATCAGCCCAAGGGACTCAGGTTCTCTAGATGCAAACCAATAGGTTAGAATCTGCCTCTCTGGACCTCCAAAAAGAAAAAAAAAAAGGCTTATAATAATTCTATTTATATAAGTACATACTATTAAATTAAGCTAATCTCAGACCTATATATTCTGTAAGTTACTATGGGCATTTGATCCAAGTTTGGACTATTTTAAAGTTTATGCACTTACGACATTGTATGCATATATATATATATGTATATATGCAGAAAATCATATAATGAATAGATGGATACCAGTACATGTATTTATAGACAAGGTTACATTTTTAGGCTTGAAATCAAAACTATGTGTGTATGCATAAGTAACTTCATAAGGGTATTAAAAACAATCCACTGGAAGCAATAGTTACTTAATACATATTCTGTTTCTTACCCTCTCCTCTATTATAGGAAGTGAAAGATCAATGAAAGGTTCTTTTACTGTTGAAATCTTGAAGAAAAAGAGAAAATGCACTTAAACGCAAAGAACAGTATATGGATTTAGTACATAGCTCCCTTTATTTAATCAATGTATTATCAAAAACTATACAAAAAGCTAATTACTTACAAGATGTATGAAACTACAATGAAGAACTTCCCACTAACTTCTTTAAATATTAAGTTAGATCTAATTTTCTTTCTAATACCACACAAAACTTCAGCACACAGAGATAAAGGGCAAGGCCATTCATGTGGCATGAACTGACTTGAAGCAGTGTGGTGCTCACTTCCTCTGAGCTCCAGATGGATTTTCAAGACACGTGGGCCTCTCTGGTACCATTTTGCAGAAAGCTACCTTTTAGAGTTTCCTGATTCTGGACACTTCTGCACAGGTATTTGAGCTGTTATGCAGTAAGGACTGGTTAATGACAGTTAAGTGACAGGTTCCAACCTCATGCTCTCAGTTAAGATTAAATCAGTCTTATTGGTTACAGTCAAAAGCTTTGTTAGATTTTTTCACACCATGTAGTAATTGGTAAAATAAATCCAATTACAGGGGAAAAGGGGATTGAAAAAAAAACAACCACTTTTTTTGTACTGAGATTTCATCTTGCCATGTGTAAACTGGAATTATCTTGCAAAGCATACCTAAAGACAATCTCTTTCAGCACTTTCCATCTGCCTTTATCACTAAGTTCCTTAGGCTCTCTCTCTTGCTGTCCTCAAATTCCTTCCAAAACTGACTTATCTTACCTCTGGAAAGACTGTGAAAAACAAAACCTTAAAAAAAGAAGTAAACAGCATGTTGTACATTTAAGTCACAGTCATGCCATCGATTACTGTCACCATGTCCGTTCTCTTGTATTTGTGACCCTGTCTTCCACATGTGACATGTGGTATGGACTGCAAGCTTATTTTTACCTGTTATGCGAGGGACTCAGGAACGTTTAGGTTCCAGTAAAGCAATAAATGAGATCAAAAGCAGTGCAGCTCTGGTGACTGACTGCCTGGTGAGCGATGTTCAAACAGGGGTTCCTCTAAAGTGTCGTTTTGCATGAACAAACGTTATCAAAAATATCTTGCCAGTGTAGGCAAAGGAAAATGAGTGCTAAACTCTTCCTCAAAGGGCTACAGCTAGCATATTCCCAAGTCCTGTGCAGGCAGAATATAAGAATCCAGCAAAAATAGATGAGACATGCAAAATACATACAGCCTCTATTTTTTATATAGTCAAAGTTCTTCATTGATACTAGTAGCACATTGAAGAGTAATCTGCACATCACACACAGGGAAGTTTACCTGGCACTGCAGGACTGTGCTTAATTTTTCAGATTGATTAATTTACTTAATCTCTATAATATGAAATAGAATGTTTTAAACCAAACACAAATGTAACATTCAATTAGAAAAGTCATGCAAAGAAGATTTTTCTCTTTCAAACTTAAAAGAAAATTATAAGGATCATGGAAAGCATTTATGATGGAATGTCAGTAATATTAATTATGAAAGGAATATACTGTTCATTAGGGTTATTACATTAATTATAAAAAATACTTCAAAGAAAAAGAAGCAATTTTAGCATTTTCCCACTCATTCTAATTCAAAGTAAGTAATTTCCAATTTTCAGGAGTATCCCAGAAGAGCAGGCAGGAGGATTTATGTTTTAAGATAGGTAAGTGTTTTAAAAATATCAAATAACACTGACATGTAACACATATGATATAGAATTTGGAACCTCCAGCCTTAAGCCAGATGTAAAATCAAACCCAGTACTTGAATCCTTTTTGAATTCAAAGGATCCCTCTTCTTAGGTTTGGGAGGATAATGCTTTAAAGAAGGAATAAATCATTTCAAATGAGAAACTTTCAATAAAGTCTTGTTTTTACAAACAAACAAACAAGTATAAAATTGGCAACACAATTTTATACTTTCAAGACAACGTAATCAAACCAGTATGTGATCTATTCCACATCAAACCAAATTCCAGAATACCTACATTTTCACATTCCTCACACATGACAGTGCTAGTCAATTCACCAACAAAGATCCTATCTATGAAGTTCATCTTCACACCCTCTCTTCCATATGCTGAAAAAACATTGCCTTTTTTAAATGTGAAAAATAACATATCCAATGCCACACTATAAGTACAACAAAATTCTTTCCAGATATATTATGAAAGCACAATTTTAAACATATTCAAAATGTTTTGAATACAATATAATAACTAATACATCATATACTGTTATCTCAACATCTAGAAATATTTTAGTGAGAAGGTTCCCTTTTATCCTTCCCTTCCCCATCTTCTGTAACAGAAGAGTAATATTGCATCTCTTAAGAAGAAGCTTTTAAAATAAAATCTCAGGGTTTTTTTGAATACATAATATTGCATTGCCTTGATATAGACACTGGGGTAAGCAGACAGGTTATCACCCTTTTGAAATGTTTTTTTTCAATTATAAAGCTCTAAAAAATGTAAAAAAATCTTCTTCTAATACATCTTTATGCTTTAACTTTTGCAGATTTGGGAAGGATGACTTACAAAACATCTTAATTATTAGGACTTTAATTAAAACAAAATCCCCCAAATTAGAACTATTGAATAAACAAACACACACCAAAAAAAAAAAAACAAAAAACCCCTCTTCTTTTGAAAAACAATGCCTTCTTTAGAAATTGCTGCCTATCTTGACTTTGTAAGTGTATTTAGAGTGCTCACAGTACCAGTCAACTAACAGAAATCAGTCTTATTTATGGAAAGTAGCCTCTCTGAGTATAAAGTAATTATGACTATATAACAGAGTAATTATGACTATAAATACGGAGCAGGCTATTTTAGAAAACAAAATTAAATTCTACCAATTATTAAAAGATGCATTATTATCATCGGGGAGCCTTTCTCCTGGATGCAAAGATGCAAGTCAGCTCTCTATACTGTAGGTATACGCTAGGCGGCACTAGAGTAACATAGAACAAAGCCTAGCAATTACAGCACTTCGGGTATGTTGGCAATAGCCAGTTCTGAAGAAAATGGTATTTAAAGACTAGTGCAGTTTTAGGAGTTTTCAATAAAGAGTTGCATACCTTTGACTTTTCTTCTAGTTTCTTCATCTGCTGTCTTAGTAGTTGGGTTATTAAATGCTTTTAAGATACCAGTTTGTATACGCTAGAAGTAAAATAAAACCAAGTATTTTAAGTGTAAACATTCTAAAAACTAGTCATATATGATTAGACTTTATCTTGTCTTATTTCCATAAAATAAGCATAATTCACTATTGTAAAACTACTGCTGTTATTCACTAACAATGTCAAAACTACATGAGCTTAACTTTAGTAGATAATCATCCAAAAATTTCCTTTCCTTAAAAGGGAACCATTATAGGGCTTTACAGGTTTACAGGTTACCAAGAAACGATGAGATTTTCAGTGAACTAATACTATCCATTTCTCCCACTGCGAATGGACTAATACTGATTGACTAGGATCATACTTGGAAAATATGATACTTGGAAGGTAGCTAAGCGTCTTTCAGTAGCCAGACTTCAGTGACTGCATTTGGGCACTATTTTTATCACTTCTGTTTATTTTCTAACACTGCAAATTTCAGAGGTATGTTAGAAAACCTTAGAAGAGAAAGAAAACTTCTTATGAATCCATGTAAATGTTATCAATATTTACTCAAAAAAAATCCTAAAAACTACAGGTTTGAAAGCAGAATCAGAAAGAAGCAAATTCATTAATGAATTTGTAGCTGCCCCTCCAGACAGAGGCTGCTTCTCCCCACTATTTCTCAGCTGCCTGGAGGTGAGGAGATGTTGTATTCCTGGCAGCAGAAATGCATGGGCTGGTAGAAAAGCCCAACCTCTGACACATTGCAGAGAGAGAAGCAGGAGGATGAATCAGGTCCCCTGACTCCAGTACGCATGACCTGTGCTTCCCCTTTTCCTGGCAAATGTCCTGTCTCTCTGATCTACAAACTCTAGTAAGATGTACAAGTCTCCCTTGTTGGTGTGCAAATGACATTTATAATTAAATACTGAAGTCACACGTAGAGCAAAGTACCATTCTAAGAGACAAATGGTTTTATCAAACCTTCTGCAAGCAACTCAAACCCTATGTCCTAACAGGAAGATTAATAAATGGCTCTAGTTTCCAGGCAGCAAAGCACACTTCCAAGCCACGTATCACAGTAGTGTGAGGATGACAGACAGCGTCAGAGGTTTGGTTTCCAGTTCAGACACCCATCAGACCAAGTCATACTCCGACCTTATGAGTATGTGACCTGGCTTGTGAATTAACTCCCGCTGCCCCGAGCTCAGCTTTGTTCATCTTAAAGCCAACAATATACTAAAAGGATTAATCAATAGGTAATTCATGAAGTTGAGCACCATAAATGGGTTTAGGGCCATAAGCAACCCTTTTGTTGGGATTAGCGCGTTGAACCATTTATTTAGGTCAAAGAAAGACATAGTCTTTGAATGGGCAGGGTGCTGTGGACAATGGCAGCAGACATTAATCAATTAGCAGCAGGGTTCAGCCACTTCAGGCCCCGGTGTGAAACCATCTCCAGCCCACATTGCTGGAAACGGCAGACGCTATGTCATCTTTACTGTTGTATGGCCAAGCTTTTAGCTTGAAAGTCCACTTGTGTACAAACACACTTTCTAACTTTTTGCCACAGGAATATGAAAAAGTTCAGCACTGATGTCAGATACAAACACAAAACCACACAGAAGAGGCAGAAGTGTAACATGATTTTTGGTTAGCTCCTACAACTAGTGCCATTTTATGTATTATATGTATTTCTCATCAAAACTTAGGGTTTAAGAACAACTAATCCTGGCAGGGATAGGGAAGCGGCGATGACCACGTTCAGGTGTCTCATAGGTGGATGGCAAAGCAGCCAGCCACCTTTCAGTAGGGCTCTTCCCTCCTCCAAGAAGGAAGTTTAAAAGCAGCATGAAAGAGGAAGTTTAGTGGCTGTAACCCCTGCTACGAGGTTCTGGTGGCAAACACGCTGCTGCAGGCAGTGCCCAGCCAGAGCCCGCGTGGTGTGGAGGCCACAGGGACAGCTGCCGGGCTCCTGCCTGTGTCCAGCCAGCACAGGCCTCATGTTTACTGGTTGTCTGCCATCTACAGACCTGAAACATGGGATAATTTAAAAAAAAAAACAGAGAGGGAGGGGGAAAAGCTTTTACTAGTATTGTCGGTGGCAGAGCACCCGGAGGTGATAAAGATGTGTCTGCAGTCATGCATCATTAGGGCAGCAGTGGGATGTAATTGCAGGGCAGGGTGGCACCCACCTCTCTCTGCCTGGTGATGGGGTGGCAGAAATACTGCCCAAAAATCACGGTAAATTCTCACCATCTTCCATCACTCTTTTGAGGTAGGTACTGTAGCTGTCACTGCTCTCTAATAATAAATGATTCAAAAGGCAAATGCTAATGCAGGTTATTGCAATGATGGCACATCCACTGGTGAAGCTGACAGGAGACTGACTTGAGGGGAAAGCACAAGCACCTCCTGGAGAAGCAGCTTAGTTGTTGTAATAATCCTGCTTTCCGTGAATCCTCCTTTGTCAAGAAAATATAGTTTTCACCTTTTATTACACGAAAATCAGAAAATAAAATAATAAAGTTTCCTTCTGCTGCAAAAACATAACAACTGTTTTCTAATGAAGTCAGCTGCTTCTGTTGTGTGCCCTGTTCTAGAAATCATTTTCTAAGCGTGGCAGTGTCAATCAAGGTTTAACTGTTTTTTCTTGCAGTTCAGTTCTGTTTATAATCAAGAATGCTGCTGACAAGACCAATAAATATTAGTATTCGGGCAGGATGGGGACTTGTTCAGCTCTACTGTAGTGCCAGGAACTGGGCTCAGACTCAGCTTTACATCTAATCTGTGAGATAATTCAGCTCAGGATCATGACATTCATCGAGTTACTAAATGAAAGGGAAGAGGAAGTACTCTGGTCAGTACAAGATTTAAGGCCTTCCTTTAGAGGAAGCCTAGAAAAGGCTATTTACCACAAAGTGTCATCTGAAAAGAAGGGTCCAAGACTAAGTCAGACAGATTAAATCTGATATGGTCAAATAGCAACCAAACACACCCTTTCTTGTATGAACAATGCAGGAAGCATAAATAATGAAGGAAAAGAAATTAAAAAAACCTCACACAGGGAAGTTTTCAATAAACAAACTGCTTCTATACTTCACATACTTGGACGTAGATTTTAAGCAATGAAAAGCAGCACCTTGCTGATAAAACAAGGAGTTCCTCACACTTTCAAGAGACACAAGAAACTTTGCATGATTTTTTTTCCCCCCACAATTTTCAGTGAAAATTTTCAGTTAAAATTGTGGGCAGGCCCATAGCTAAGAACTGTTAATTTTTGTTCCAAAGCTTTAAATTCACTTTGTCAGCTAACACAGAGGTCCTACCTTCACTTTCTTGATGTCTCAGGTGTCCTTTTTTTTCCTTCCTTTTCCTTTTTGTAAAGGCAAACAACTCAGATCCCTAAAGTTATCATGTTCTACTTACCATACTCCTTCTACTACTAACTGAAACTTTCATTCCAATCAACTATCTTAACAAATCAACATGAACATAATTAAATATCTTTCAAAAATTATTTTTCTCAAAATAATGAAATAGACACTTCTACTTCATTAAGTACATCTTTAAAACAATGGGAACATGAAGAACATTGAAGCAATGACTAGTAGTTCACTTTCAAAAGACACACAAAGACATTACTTTTGTCTCCTCAATCCTGATTGCATCCAACAGGTAGTGCAGAAGCTCCTGGCTGTCCTGCTGCTGGAATCCCTTAAATCGAGGAGCCCTGTGAAAGAAACAGTAAAGAATTTAAAATTATCTTGGGAGGTTCTTAACAAGACAATGTCAACATCAGACACTTATTGGATGCCAGGGTACAAATAGGTACAATCCCTGCTGGACCTCATGGGGCTTTAGGAAGCTCCTGGTGTGGCAGGCAATTTCACCAGCACTTTAACCTGGGTTGCAGTTTGACTTTATGGAGTATGGCTTGACTAAAATACAGATTTGCCAGTAGAGTCTCATCCACGCTAGCAGCTATTTCCTGACAGACTACACCAGTACTTCTGCACCACCAGACATTCCCAATGTCATGGAAGAGAGAGAAAGAAAATTTTCAAAGTGCTTAACCTCCTTTGCTATCTCATCCTTTTCTCATTCGAGGAGAAACCTCAAATATGCATAAACAGTCCTTTAGATCATCAGCAGCATCCACATGACCCTCAGAAGCCAAAAGAGGAAAAACATCCCTTTCTGACTATGCTCCCATTTACACTGGTGATCTTTTAGGCAACTGCACAGGGGTAATGTTGCATTTGTTCTGAGACAGCCATTCAGTAGTATCAATCACTACTATTAAAGAACTGTTGAATTCTTTTTTTACTATTCAGAGCATCTAAATGTATTCTAAATATCATCTTTTTCAGGCACAGATTACATCGAAATTAGAAAAAATAAACTTATGAGTACATGGATAGATCCTTAAGGTGTTCTCCTTATGAAGATAACCACAGCTAGAAGGCTTCTAATAAAGAAGTTGAATCTTCAGGTTCTTGCAACTCCAAATGAGACTGTGTAAATATTCACTGTTAACACATCTCTATTCACATTAACTGTAATTGACTGGCCAAGCTATACCTGTCTTTCCAGGCAGGTTACCCTTCAGATCTTTAATTACAGTCTTGAACTACCTAATCTAAAATGAGATTCCACAGAATCACAAGGAGCTGGAAGGGACCACTGGAGGTCACCTAACCCAACCTCCCTGCCCAAGCAGAGACCCTAGAGCAAGTCACTCAGGATTGCAACAGGTGGGTTTCTGAATTTCCAGTAATGCCACCAAATGGCAGCTGTGACTCTTGCTGCAGACCGAGGTGAGCACATGCAGGCCTAACCATGTGCACCTCTTCCAAAACCTAGCACAGGGGACAACTGGATTAGCACAGCTCAAACAGGAATTTTATCAACCTGGCAGAGCAGCCAGAAAAACCAACCACTCACTCAGCTCCTCAATTTTATTAAACACATGTTGAGCCAGTTTTCGCTTTGAGCTGTGGATTGCATGCTATCACTAGCCAGTACAAAGAGATGCAAATACACATTGGTATTTCCCCTGGCACAACGATCTCACTTGCCCAGCAAACCTCTTCAGCTGTTGAGGGTTTTTGAGGGTGAGTGAGGCTTCCATCCCACTCATACTCTAAAGCTGCTCAGATTTGCCTTGGAACTTTGTGCTCATGGACAGGAGAAATTACAGGTGATCAGAAAACACACCAGATGTGCGACGTGCCTACAACAGTAAAATGTAAAGCTGGCCAAGGTGTCAAGACGCCAAGTTAGGGCACAGCAGACATGGGCTACAGGCAGCAGAGTGATAGAGGGGTCTCAGTCTTGAACTGCTCCCTGGAGGCACTTCGGGGTGTAACTCGAGAAGGATTCAAGGTGACAAGGCACATATGTAAGGTCAATGCCTAAAATTAAGTGGAACAAATCTGGACCTGCATACGCAAAACAACATGCTCACATTTAAATAGGATAGGATACTTTCACATTGCACTTCATATCCCATTTTTGACAGAAAGTTGACAATATCCCCAGTTAAAAATGATTTAATGATGCTACTGTACTGTGAGGCTTACTATAAAATCTGGAATCAGTAGAGTGGGTGACTTTTTTAAGCATTCTTTTGAAAGTGTATTTTTTTTCATGAGCAAGTCAACCTCAAAAATTAATTTCAAATTTAAAAAATTGAAATAATCTTAAATATTTTGTTTAGTATTCCTAAAATGCAATCTTTTCTTCTATTTAAATCACACGTTTTATTTCTAATAAATTTGATTATAAATCACAAATACTTTCTGAAAAGCACTGAACCTTTACTTTGGCTCCAATAAAACATTCAATATACATTTAAACTATAAATAACATATGTAGCTGCATGCACATGTTTGCATGCATGCAGTTTCACTTTTGAATTCACTAAAACAGTTTTCTCTCATCGAATGTCTAGGAATCTGAAAAAACTTCTTTTTTAACCCAGATGCCAAAATCAGTTCAATTCTGAGAACTCCGGTTAGTTAGCCACAGTATTATCATTAATTTATGAGAAATTTCTTGTTTTCCTGTGTCAGTAAGAATCAATGAGTATATTCAGCCCATCTCCTGCAGTATTGGCACATTAGTAGCTCCAGTATGGCAAGAAAACCTTCCATATGTACACGTTCTGGATCCTGGTACTAATAGGGATTTTATTATTTTGTGGCCACAAAAGCAGGGCCTCTCTAAGAGACACTATAGTACAAAGGAAGAAAAATTAATAATTGCTTGACAAAGGAGCAAGCAAAAACTCCATCACTGTTACAGGAGGGTTTTTTTCACCACAGAGACACCTCACAGAGCTAAATATTCAATGCAAATCAGGAAAAAGCCCCACACATACTTCTTGTTACTGCCTCTGGTTTGCAGGGTAACCTCTCACTGATGAGTATACAATAATCATTTCAGATGAAAATAATTTACTAATTTGTATTTCTAAGTAAAATAATCTACCTGCATGTCTCACACAGTTTTATTGGCTTAAATTAAGAGGGGAAGAAATTAACTCAGCCACGGAAGTTTTTCATTTTTTGTTTTGGTTTTTTTTCATTTTATTAGAATATAGTGAATTTACAAGTACAAGATTATTTAGGCTTCTCAGGGCCTGTACTAAATCAATATGCCTGAATTTTAATGGAAACAAGGATGATGGGAATGTAACAGCTACCACTTTAAAAGTGAAGTGGCAGGGAAGGTGACTTGTAAGGTTGAGTCATTTACTTGGACTGACAAATGATGTCATTGTTAACACTGCTGAAGATCTAGTTAATCTGTCATTCATGTACATAGCATAATATGTAATGTTGCATATAATTCTAAATATCTCATGTTTTGTGGAAAAACATTTGAGATTAGAGCATTTGTTTTGGGGGAGAAACCACAGGAGAAAACCGAAAAACAACAATAAAAAGGAGGGGATTTCACACCTCACAATGCATTTACTGGAAACATCCTACACTTATAAACCAGTATTAGAGAAGAAAAAGGAATTAATCCATGCTGATACACAGAAATCTGACAACTAAAAGATGTGTGCTCTCGTCTCCTTGAAAATATGCTTCAAGCAATATCCTTGGCAAAAGTGGGGGACTTGGAGATGGTTGGTTGAGTTGACCGCTCACAGATGTGCTGACATATGGAAGCCAGTGCCAATGCGATACAACCTGTTGTACAGTGTCAGCAGGATAATGACAGAACAGGTTGAACTCCTGCTAATGGCCATAAGTGGTGAAGGACAACTGTGACATCTACATGCATGCTACTTATCTAGCCTCTCGTTGCTCATCTGGAAACCAGTTATAACTGCTTGACTGTCAGTTAAAGAAATACTTTTCGTGATGATCTACTTCCTAGAATGCTGTAGTAACAAAAACTACATAGTAACATAGTATTTGAAAGAAAAAAGAAACCTAACAGTTTTCATTCCTATATTATATTCATTTGAGGGAAATCAAGCTATGCTTTAAAAGCAGAACTGGGATACAATTAAAGTCATTCAATCATAGTGCACAAAGCTGACATACTTTTACTGTCTCTAACAAAAATCTTCTCCCAAATCATCCTTTCAAGAATTACTATCTTTGTACAGAAGACAGCCTAATACCTTGGAAAACTTTAGAAACAACAATAAGTGCTTGGAAACAGAAAACAGAACATACTGTTTGATTTTTTCCAGTAGGGCAACATGCACAGGAATCCTTTAATGCAGTACATAAACTACAGAGTTCTGCTTGGTAGGAGGTGCTTGGGAGGAGCCCAACCAAACATGGGCTTGGCCCCACATGCAAGTAACAGATAACACCAGGCACAACTGTACTATCTCAAGGGCACGGATAGACAGCACTCAGCTCTCCTTTGGATGTTCTGGACAATTTATTTCATCTTTTTTGTCTCATCTTCCCCCAAAAGGGAAAATGAGATACCTCCACTTTCTTGCTATGCACCAGATCTATTCTTTCTTACTTTAAAGATTTCTAACAGCACTCTGTGACAGCAAGTTCCACAGGTTAACCCTATAAAATGCTCAAAAAAATACTTTTTTTTTTCTTTTCCCTTGGCTCTAAATCTGTTGCCTTTCAGTTTCACAGACAGCTCCTTGAACTCTTACGAGGGCAGTTAAAGAAGCACAACTAATTTATCTTCTATCATTCATTGTCTTCTCTTGTTCTCATGTCTTTTCATGTTCTCTCCTGCCTAAACTCCCAATATTCAAGTCCCTATTGACATAAAGGCTTCCTATTTTTATTACCTCTGCCTAAATTCTGGTTAACCCAAATAGAGAATACACCTCCAATGTACCTAACAAAATTACTTCTTCATTTTATCTATAAGCTTTGCTTACATAGCTCACCAATACCACACATTGAAAATACTTGTGTTCTCCAAAATGCTACACAGGTCTTCCTCCTGAGTAGAAGTGAACACCAAGCTCAGGAACACACGCAGATGATTTCTACCAACACACACTTTTACATGCAATTTGTCTACTTTGCACTCATAAACTCGTTCCTAAAATTATGAAAACTCTGATGAAGTTTGCTGAAAAAAAAGACATGCAATCTCTCAAGTGCTGCTGCACAGAGAAGCTGTAATCTCCTCTGTCAGAGCTCCTGAACATGACACAGCACCACCAAGCAAGGCACATGGAGGCATGACAGGGACACAAAATAATTTGTAACAAAATAACTTGTAACATCAACTGTGTGTTCTGTTGCTATTATACTTCAATGGTAAAAGTCAAATGGGAAAAATAAGCAAGCAAAAGATCTCTTCTAAAAAGGTATTTTTTCTACAGCAATATTATTTCAAAAGAAAAAGCCTCAAAAAGACTCCTTAATTAATGAGAAAAATCCTGTTTCCTTTATGTCTTGTATCTTGTATAACATTACCTTAGTTTTCCTTAGCATTTCCTCTCAGAAGTGATAAATGTCGAATTGCTTAGGTTTCCCCTCCACAAGTATAGTTCTGTTAGTATCAACAGTCCTAACCACACATGACCTCCATTCTGCCAGTCCCACCTCTGCCTTCAGTTCTACTTCCCGCACATGAGAAGGAAGGATGAATAGTCTTTGCAGAAGGAAGATCTACGTAGATTTTGTGAACACCAATAAAACCTTTGTTAGGGAAGTATTTTTTCCTGCATGGTAATGTAGCAATAAAATACCTCTATCAATAATTATTTGATGGAGGTTTGAAGCAGCTAAATTCTGTAACTCCTTTCTGGACTCATCACTTATATGCTGCCCCATTTACTTGCTACACAAAACTAAGCCTTCTTCCATCAATAAAATTATTCAATCATAAAAAATAAAGGAAATAAAATTTATGTCCTCTTAATACATCAGTGTTGCATTAGTCACTAAGTCTCCAGATAAGTCAGAAGTCTGCAGTCCTGATATTCAGCATAGTGGAAAACCAACAGAAGGGCCCCGTAGCTATGCTCACAATCTGTCCTCGCAAAACATCTGACAGCTGCAACACTAACAAAATTAACAGTGGATGAATTAGTACCAGACGCTAAACAGTTGCTATAGAAAGACTCATCCATTCCTTTTCTTCTCCTGTTCTTCAACCTGGCTACCCCACCACTTGATAAAATTAACACTCAGTATCATTTTTTTCTTTTGTTATTTAATAAAAAAAAGAGCACCACAAATGCCCTTTCAAACACAAGATTATGAACTTCACACCATGATCTCCTCAGACTCTTAAAGAAGCAGTTTGCAGTTGAAAATGACTATGTTCCAGTTCTCTTACTGCTTTTGAGCAGTGAACATGTATCCACTTGCAGGTTTCGGGATCCCACTCAGGGACATGCCAGAGCTGCAGCTGAACAAGATTGTCAGTGTCTGCTCCCTTTCCCATCCTACACTATCTGTACAATCTCCTTCATAAATTCTTTACTGAAGAAAGGTATGGTCACATGCTGTACACTTGCACTGAGACAGCAAGATCTGTGATGGGGAAAGAATGAATTTTAAAAAAAAAAAGAAAAAGAGGTTGTAACAGGAGTCAGCAAGCTTTTATGTAATGTATATATACCCAAAGCATTCCTATTAGAATGTCTCCCCCATGCCCTCCTCCCCAGTAGTTAACTGACTTGCCTTTCTCTGACGTATCTCTGAAACACAAACATTTTGTGTCACTGTAGCTCTCCCTTTTACACATTCATCCTGTCATCTCTTTAGGAAACTTGTTTGAACTTTGCTTGTTGAATAAAAAGAGTTCGTGCTAATGCAATGTGAAGACCACAAGTAGTGCCTGCCTCTAGGATTACTTTATTTAAACATGACCTCTTGGCAGCATTCAAGAAGCAAAAAAATATAAAAAAAGGCTTTGTAAAAATGGTATGACAGAACACTGCATTCATACTATTTAAGTAATAGACAGTAAATGCTTTCAGTTTACAGATTTCCCATTCTCCTACTTCTACCACTGCACACTGCTGTATTTTCTGAACCCCCCCCC
>VWZT01011116.1:36829-63303 GCA_013397055.1 Pachycephala philippinensis | reverse complement strand
CCCCCCACTTCTTGCTTACGTCACCAAAACCAAAGATCATACCTGACCAAAAGACCAAAGACCAAAAAGACCTTCTGCCATACCTGTCCAGCCCCTTACTGCCCCCAAACACCTAACTTCTCACTAACAGGATGTGACTGACACTTTTGTTATTGATAATAGAGCTAGTAAAGGATTTGTATCTATGTGGTGCTCTGCAAGGATAACAAAAGTAAGAAGTAGGCATGAAGGCATGGGAGGAGCTGGCAGATACATGTCTAAACACCAGAAGTCTGCTGACCACATTAAAATGTTTCAATTTTAGCTTCTAATTAAAGTGTATGCACATCTTAGTGATCAAAAGACAACAACAAAAGAACAACTAGATAGCTGAGATGTAATACTGACATCGCTTGATGACTACATAAACACACACAGAGCACATACAAAATACCTGTCACTGTAAAAAATACCATGCCATCTGAAGTGAACTGCATTGTGATTATTTCACAATGAATTTGCTAAGGTGAGCTTCAAAACATGTTTTTCATCATCTTTTCCTTTCAATCCTTAATACTTACTGTGAAAAAACTACTATTGTTATTTAATCATTTCCCTTCCATTTCTCAGCCAAATTTAATTCTTACAATCACATTTTTTGAGACAGCCTCGAAACACAAGGAGGAGGAATGAGAAAACAAGACAGTTTTCTTCCCTGTATATTTTTCTTCCAGGTAGATAATGCTAAACAAAGGACACTGCTGTTTGACTCAAAAATGCTGTAAGATCACTTTATACACATTTCCTTTTACAGCTCAAAAGAATCAAAAGGAAGACAAGTACAATAGAAAAAATACAATATTACATTTCTGAAGCTGAATTTTGAGGATAAAGAAAAGGTAATGACTTCTTTCTTTGCAGAATTAAATTGTCCCTGCTCTAGTCTAAAAGCTTATGTTTCTTTATATCATATTTTAAATCCATTCCTGCTCAGTAAGGTTGTCCTGGAACACCATGGTAGGAGGCTGCAACTTTCCTCCTAACTCTTTTGCTGCAGAATGTTTAAAGTTTCATGCAATAATACTGTAGCAAATAAATTATCACACAATATTATTCTTTTTTAAAATATGAGATTCATATATACCATCCTCCAGCTACTCTGCTTCTACAGATTCTGTTACTTTTAAGTCAATATTTAAATACTTGCATCAACTTTTAAGTAGGTCTTCTACAGGTGTTTTAAAAAGCAATATTGTTTGCATCATAATTGAAAGTACCTACAAAGCACCACTGTAAACATTTTCCACACCAAGAAACAGGAGTTTCTTTAGGGCTTGTAAGCTCTTTGCAATCTGGAGCCATATGCCATTTCAGTAGTGCTTCAAGTCCTTACTTGTTAGACCCTTTCTAATTTTGAATTGATGCCAAGGTTAGACATCATAGCAGAGGTTCCCCATTTAAAATCTTGTTCTTTTTTACAAAATACCTACATCTACTTCCGCAGTGTTAGCACAGCTTTATGCTAGTAAACAACAAAACCTGGAAGGTAGTCCTATTTTCTTCAGTTTTACCATGCCCTCTTCTGCCCCCTCACACTCAGTTTGAAGCCCATTGAATGGTTATGAACTGGGCCATACATTACAGGAAGAGCAGGTACAGCCCTGGCGTGCAACAAGGAGTCCTGCAACTTTAAAACATGAACAAGCTGCCCAGTAAAAATCTAACAGCTTCTTCAGAAAGGACAACAGACATTGCACCCTTAGAAACACATCAGTGGAAATTAAAATTAAAAAAATTAAAGATATTGACAATACATACTTTTGACAAAGCTGGCTGAACAGCACTTTAGGAGAAAGAGGACCTTTTCCAGCCTCCCTCATGCTGTGAAGGAACAAGAACATTGCTGAAGTCAAAGGTCCCGGGCTGGACAGGTTTACCACCAAAGGATCCTTCAAAAACAAAGGTAAATTACGCATCAGATTTCAAAGGTAATGACACAAGACTTCTTTCAAGTTACTACATACATGATAATGAGAAATGTATCTTAGTCTGAACAGTGTTTCAGGGTGGGTTTTTCTAAATGTTGATGTCACCTATTTGATTGAAATAGTTTAAGAGCCGGCTTATTATTTAAGGAGTAATAGTCACAAAATCAAACAATTCTTGTTGAGTAAATTGGTGGTAACTAATAGCTTTGGAAATAGGCATGTCAATGAGCCAGCCTCGTTCTCACAAAAACAGACAACCTTTGTATTACCTGCTTTACTCTTAGCCCCACATGCACTGAAAATCATCTGGAGAGACAACCCAGGTGACCATCTCCGTGGGCCAGCATAAGATTGTGCTCAGTGGCTCTCTGTTACCCAGCCTTAGGAACAGGGTGTCCAGCTTCTCTGATCTGTGAGCCACACACTGAAATTTCCACACATCCAACAGCCACAGAAACACACCTTGTTCCTCCACGAACCAGCTGCTGTGAAGGTACCAGCAGCGGTTCACAGCAAGAGCTGAAGGCAGATCCCACACATTCCCCGTGGCACTGGCAGACAGGCACAGGGTGCACCCTGCACAGCCCCTCTTGCTATAACATTCACCTCAGCCAGCAGTTCTGGGTCTGGAAGGATCCAGCCAGCAGCCACTCGAGCGAGTCTTAAAGCAGAAGACAGTCCTGCATTGCTTACACACCACATGTCTCAATGGCCACGCACTACCAGCACTCCCTAACATGCTCCAAGGTTCGTACGTGCCCACAGTGCTCTCTACTAGCTGGCCTGACTCTCAGAAAAACAGATTACAAGTGCCAGGTAAATAACCAGAGAGGGTGCCTTGTCCAGAGAGCAGATCCACACAAAACGTAAGCACTATGGATACACACAAATATAAAGTACTTGCTTTATATACACTATCAAGAAGTGGGAAAAGGCCCCTTACCAAGCAGGAAGCTGCAGGTTTCTGTATTACTATTAATTAGACTACTGCAGCCCTCCAATTCTGCATTGGCATACAAAGACCAGAAAACACAATTTTTTGCTCCAAAGACCTTATTTACATTGTAAGCATTGTCATGAAACAAAAAATACATCTTTCAAACTTATGTCTGTGCAAGTTGCACATGAAGCATAACCCAACACCCCACTGGCTTTCTAAGCCTTTGGGCAAAAACAAGCTCCAGACCTCTGTTGTGGCTCAGGATAACTTAGTGAAACATGTTGCTGCTCAGAACTGCCACTGGAGGAAATACAGACAGCAACGCAGTGAATTTCACACTGTTCTCGCCTGGAGAAGCTATGAACATCACCTACAGCAACACAGTGAAATCTTCATCATTTCAGAGGTATCTGAAACAGAATACCACTCCTCTACCCTTACTGCCACCAGAAAGCTCACAGCAAACAGCAGGAAAAAAAGGAAAAAGCTAAGAAAAAATCCTCTGTCAACTGTTTGCTTCAGCAAGCAGAGGGAAGGGGGTATTATATTTATTGCCAACAACGTATAATGAAACCCCAAGTCTCTAACACATGACCAGAACAGCAGAATATTCTTTGGATAATAGCCACAGGAGACACTTTCCCATATGCCTGCAATGAGCTTGAGGACAAGAAATTTGCTCCTCACTGAAATTTTCACTTCTCTCATTTTCATCCCCTGGCCTGTGAAGCACGTAATAAACTTTACATGACTTATCAATGAAGGGTTGGGATGAAAATTATTCATGGACACTTTCTAGAGCCAAACAGACTATTTCCTGTATCATATATTCATACTGAAGAAATTAAATGGCAAATAAAAATAAACCAGCCGCTCTTTCTTAAGATCAGGCATTATTTGATACTTCAGTATCACAAAATGTGAAAGCAAGTAATTCTACCTCCTCCTCCATGGCTGAGTAATGATTTTTGCAAAAGAAGTCAGTCCACAGGTAACGTAAACCAGCTAAAAAATTAAAATGCAAAGGAAATGGGAGAGTAACAGTGTGCCTTTAACAGTGATGTGATTTCGCGTCCTCCAGCTTCTTCCCACATTTTCCCAAATTTGATTTTCTCAGTGCATACTTACCAATTGAGAATCTGAAGTATGACAGATTTTTAACTTTGTTCCTTTCTCCTTTATCTCATACATGAGTTCATTTAGTACATGAGTCTGTGCCAAGTTCTTAAAGGAAAAAAAACCAAAAAACCACACGAAACATGCTGATCATTCAATTACACAGTTTCTTTAGTTATATATTCTAGATTCAGGGGTAGACAAAACCAGATAGATTTCATAATGTATAACTGAGGTTTAGATCAGACCACTAGAATGAGCACTAAAAAAATCACTGATCTGACTGTTTCTAAAATTGTTTCTATTGTATCTATTTCTCTTTCTGTAATTTCAAAATAGTTCACTAGTAGTAACTTTGTTTTTATGTTGAGCAACAAGATTCATTAATTTTCTTTTTTAGGATGAGGACAATATTATTGGAAACGATTTGCCTCTTTTAAACTCTGCAGTCCCTCTCATCATG
Organism: Pachycephala philippinensis; assembly: GCA_013397055.1. Lineage (NCBI taxonomy): Eukaryota > Metazoa > Chordata > Aves > Passeriformes > Pachycephala > Pachycephala philippinensis. The sequence continues at coordinate 58,817 of VWZT01011116.1, read as the reverse complement.
CCCCATGAAGCACAGAAGCTTTGGCACACTGAAAAGTATTACCTCTCTGAATTTAGGAGTGAAACCAACTCAATATATCTCAGCTTTGTTTCTTAATTTTTTGTCAACTCTGACTGCAGATCACTTAGGTTTCTACAATGGCCTAAGTATGGACAGATAACAATTTGCAGTTTTACTATCTCTTTGATGAGTTTTGTAATCAACATCTAAACACAAGGTAAAGTGTGCCAGTGCAGAACACCTTTGTAGCAGTTTTCTTTCACTTGTTCACTCCTGTCTGCAGACACGGAGATGTCTCTGCTCAGCTGACAAGCAACAGGATGGTGCAATATAAAACCCACTAAGGCTGCTGCTTTTTCTGAGGATATTGGATTGGTTGTACACTAAACATCAATAGATGTATATTAGTATAGCTCATTCCTCTTACCCTAGTCAAAAAAAACCTCATAATCAATACAAGTAATTTTATAACTGCAATCATTGTAGGGGTTTAAAATCATCCCAAAGCAGGGTGCAGACATTTACATTATGCACAAAGTACCACTATTCATATCACCAGTATGGTAAATACCCGGCATTAGTCATGACTGATAATGCTGAACTTCAAATAAAACCATATGCTAGAGTACAACCCACACACATATGCAGTGTGTAAAACACTTGGCATTTTCACTTATCTCATTACTGTGCAAAATGCTACTGATCCAGGAATTCTTTTTTATTATAAGAGGAAATACTCCTTGGATAGCAAGGAGTAAAAAGAATTTGTAAAGGACTTTCAGAAAGCAGAATGAAGACTCGTAACACTCAGAACCTTTTCAGAAACCCATAGATTATACAGATTTAGTATTTCTGAATCTAGTATTTCTTAAGAGAAAGTGGTATGATCTTTCCATCTTACCTGCATGACAGCATTAAAAAAGCAGGTATTTCCTAAATTATTTATCCCTTTAACTGGAACTGATGAACCATTACCAGAGCTTTTTCCTTTCAGTATTTCACTTGTTTCACTGTTTTCTTCACGAAGACGTATGATTTTTGATGAACCTGTAATTAAATTATAGATTAATATGACCACATAATTGCATAGTTTAATCAAGACTTTTTATGATTATGTTTATTAATTTTAATGTATGTGGAAAGATACCTTGATAATACTCTAAGCTCCTGTACGCAGTCTTAAAAAAACCAAAAAACCAGACATCATCAGATAAAGCCCTGGCGGGTAAAAAAATGCCCTCAACAACTACATACATTCAACAAAACCTTCCATAATAATCATACTGTCCTATAAGACTGTAACTTCCACAATTACACAAGCAATAAATAAACTAAAATGAGTTTGTTGATTAACAATAGGCAGCTGTGATATATGTTCATTAGACACACCAGAAACACCACCCAAAGGCTGCTTTTTGGTGCATTTGAATGGAGGTAGCCGAAAGTTACCACTGAACGCTGCAAGTCTTTATCAACTATAGTGTTCCATTCCAACATCCTTGTCAACAGCCCAACTGGACTCATTATCCCTACATTTGCTCCTCAACCCACCTTCCTTTGTCACAGCCTGAGGAACTGCTAATGCAACTCACATACATACAACGCTAGTGTTTTAATTTCAAGTAACAAAAAATTGATAAAACTATGCTATAACATCCACATAATTCCCTGTTTCCCTTATTATTTAAATAGATGAGGGGCAGCAAAGTTAGACAGTCATTAACTTGTAGCCTAGAGGTAATGGAAAGACTTGAGATAACAATATTTAGCCTTGAATTCTACTAGCAACTTTCATATTGTCATGGTTGCAGGACTAAATGTGAACATTACTGACATCTGCAGTGTCTTAAATATTGATTAACAATGCACGTCAATGTAAACGAGTTATGGACTTAATAGATGCCAAGAACTGTGATGCTACAATCTCTGTCTTGACATATGAATTCATGTATTTGTTCTAATGAGTTTCACATTGAAGTCTCATTAAAGTGTTCTTGAGAAATAACTAACAGACCTATTTACGTTAATGAAATTCTCATGCCAAAAGGTTCTTTTATGTACACTCCTAAATACCTTCTTGCTTAGAAAATGAAAAAACTATAATTAAATAAAAAAGAAGTCATTAAAATATCCATTGTATCTGGCAACAAGCTTCTGACGCAGTCTGCCTGCACCCTACAGTGCCATCGAGGCGCAACTATTCCAAATTTTGTCAGAGTTTTTCAAAACAGAGGTGCTTTGCTGTTTAAAAATATTTTAAAATGTTCTTGTTAACAGTGCTTACACAGCTTTAAATTACTCTCCTTTCTGCTCAGGTGGAAAATTAAGACAGTACAAGGGCAAAGTAAAGACCGAGTTCTCCTTGAAAAAGCAGACAAAGTGTTTTTGAATGTAACACACAACAAATGAGCTGCTCATACCCTGAAACAGTCACTGTTTCATGGGCTACATGAAGCAACACCTTTTAATTGGCATGCTTAGAAGGGACATGCTACAGTGTCTGAGGCTTGTCCACCCACAGAGCTCCAGAAAACCACAGCACGGGAATGGGAGCTCCAAGTATCTGCAACTCAAAGGGACTGCTCACTCTCAGAAGTTTAATATTATAACTGGGGATGTTTTCCCCTCACAGAAGTGGGCCATCCAGAGTAGCGCTGGGGAAAAGAGATGGTTAAAAAAAAAAAAAAAGAGGGGAAAAAAAAGCCAAAATTGTGGAAATAATTTGTGTATTAGTATACCACAGTTGTTGCATTTATCCATCGGCATTCAAAAACATCTGGGACAGCATCTTAAAGTAAACAATGTTCACAAGGCCATCTGGACAAAACTGCAGGCAAAAATTAAAGCATAAGCATATGGAAAAGCAGATTTTTCTCTTCCCTTTAGCAGTACAGGATGACAAATGTCAAACCTAGATCTGTCCACGCTTCACTGTGCTATGCTTTGCAGCACCACCTGGCTCTCCTTGCACAGCCACCAAATATGGACAGCACTGCCACAGCGGACCATATCTGCAGGGCAAACTCGATAAAAGCATTTCACTTCATGGTTAAATGGCAGCTTCACACAAGTAGCAAGGTTCCATTTGCTGAACCTTACATATAAATTATTTAAGGGAGGGAAAACAAAGCCGAAGCATCCAGCTTTGTGATAAGAGCTGGACGAATACACAATTATAAAACACAATAAATGAGAACCAGACATCCAATTGCCACAAAGCTGGATAAGTAGTATAGGGATAAGGAGAAGTAGCAGGAAATCGGAAAAATGCCTGGATGTTTGTATCAAAGTTAGGAACCTCCTTTCATTCAGAAGGTTTGAATTATTGCATCTTGATTTTTCAATAATTCTAAAAACACAATCCCCATGATATTTTACCATGTTTTTGTATCTGTGAAGAAGCCCTGACAGAAAAGTGCTGCTTTGCCATTACAACCATTATCTGCTGCCTTGCTTGTAACACACAGATATTTTTAAGTACATATACAGAGCCAGAGGAGGGACAGCAGTTTTAATTTAGCTCTGCTCAGTGTCCTCGGCTCAGTGATAAATGACAGACAGGCCTGAAGCTGAATGTTTACTTGACATGTGAAGAGTTGGTCAGTCTTAATAGAATATGCTGGTAATGACTGTGATAGCTAATACTTCTACAGATTGGGGCTAGAGGGTCCTTCTGCAAGATTAACCCAAGGCTACAAGCATGTTATTAATCAAAAGGCTAATATGGAATTTTTTTAAGTGAATTTGCACTGAACAACTGTTTCATAGACCCTTGCTGATTCAATCTTCCAATCCTGTAATTTAACAGGCGTGCTTTTGGGTATGAAAAGCGACTTTTAAGCCAGTATATACACAAGGATCCCAGCTGAAGGATTCCATCAAAATGGCTGTCATCTCCTGCTGCCCACAAGGACCTTCAGCTCCCAGCCAAACAGAATAAAAGAAGTAGTCCGAGTCATCCATCCACATGCAGTAGTATTTGTTATAAAGGACCATGTTAACATTAATGACAGCAAGGCAGGTGAAAAGCACAAAAGTAATCAAATTCAAACTGATTTCTGTCATTAATTCACTCATCTTTTAGAACGTTGACAGGGTGACCCTTAAGCTCTCTGCCTTTCTCAGGCAGTGTGGACATCAGCCACAGGGAGGCCTGTCCGTCCCCACTCTGCCTGGGACTCCCATTCAGACCGTGCCCCTCTGTCAGACTCTTCTTGCTGTTTTGCTGCAGAGGTGACCTTTCTAATCCAGCCATACAAGGAAAACTCTCCCTTAAGTTGTGCCTTGATCACCAGAACCTTCTTTTCCTTTGACAAAGTGTATCTGGCTGCAGAGACACCCTGTTTGAGCACTCTGCCAAAACCCATTGCCCAGCTCTCCATCCAGATCATCACACCCTACTGACCACCTCTCCATAGGCACCAGGTCAGGTCCCACCATGATAGCCACCTCCAGCTCTCAGACAGCTGCCTTTGTACATCGACACAGCCTTCACGCTTGGTGAAGCTTCCTGACACCACCCTGCTCTCCCCCATGCTAGAAACCCCCTTCCCACCAGAGCTCTGGGAAGAAGGGCAGCAGAAGCCGCTCCTCTACTACAGCTCTTTCCTGCAAAGCACCCTTTTCTTGCTGCTCTTTTCTTCAGCTTTTTTTGTGCCTGCTCCGCTCTCCTGTGGTCCTGTCTCATAAGCTCTCCGGAGGCAAGGAACACCGCTTTGTCCCACAGCTGCTCAGCACCAGCCTCATGGGTAGTGACTGAGACTCCTAAGCCCAACATGAACATAGACAATGATTCATTCCACAAAGCAGAGCCACTTACTGGACCAGATGTACAAACACACACGGTGCCGGCACATCCCCTTGCAAAAGAAAACTTATTGTGGGTTCCCTATCAATTTGTTTCGCCAGCATTTCAAACATTTGCAGCGCACATGGACTTCTGTACTGCCTTTGCTGAAACCGAGCTGTGTCTGGGGATGCAGATGGTATGCAAGCAAGAAGATAAATGACATCAAATTTTTCTTTCAGCCAGGGGAGTACGCACTTTTGCTCATCTTTTCAACGCACCTTTTTTTTTTAATTAAAAAGAAGGGTTCCAGGAATACGCACTTTTATTCCAAGGTCAAGCCTTTTCTATTGAATACAACTCTGGTACTTCAGCTGAAGGTCTTCACAGTAAAAGCAAGGTTAATAGACTGCCTTTCTTTTACCAAGTTCTCATCATGCTGTTCTATGAAATGCTACTAAATTGTCTGGCACTCCTTTTTTATCTAAAAAATTTAGATTTTTTTTTCAACACTGTACAACAATGAGAATCCAACCCTTAGAAAAACAGCCTGGTTTTCTTCTGAAATGGTCACTAGCTTTACATTTTAAAAGCCCAACTTTTCTCGCAGTGTTACAACCCTACCAAATCAAAGACTATAAAAGGCAATTTTATTTCTCTGAGTCTCGCTACAATGTTATAAACTAGAAAAGACATCTGCACAGTGTGAAAGAGCAACCTATTCAAGGACTGCTTTTGACCCTCTATGCTCAGATGACTTGTGTTACACCTCACAAGTAAATAAATATGTGGACAGGAAAGGTAAGAATCCATGGTTAAAAATGACAGAATGCTTAAAACATTTTTTTGTCAATGATTCAGTTTTCATTCCTTTGCAAGGAGCTTACTAACAAGTAAACAAATTTGAAAGAAAATTTCTGACCAATAACAGAAATGTTGTTTTGCCAAAGTGTATTTCAGATTCAGAGAATCAACTGTTTTATTTTGCTAGTGAATTTTAAGTAGATAGAATGGTCTTCTATGACTCCAAACTTTTACATGTAGTAAAAGTCACTTAAGAAAGAATACAACTTTTTTTCAATATGATCTTTTGTCAACTGATAATATCCACAGCAGAATGCAAATCTGAAAAGTTATTCATCACACTACTTGTTTTTCCATACATGTCAGTAAATCTCATTTGTACTTTAAAATTATATCTATTTTTATACATCAGTTATAGCCATCAAAATAAAAATCAAGTTTCTAACTTTTACTTATTGGCAAACCCGGGCAGCTGAACTTACTAGCAAAATCTTGTTCCTCTGCTTGCCCCTCCCAACAATAAATTTAACTACAAATTTTGAGAATACATCTCTTTCCTTCCTATTCTATTGCCACAGAAATCAATTTAATTATCTGCTCTATAAAAAGTATGCAATCTTATGTTTCCACTGACATATCATTTGGCTTTTGTAAAGGAAAATACACATAAGATTCACTTTTTAGACTGCAAAACAATTTGTTGTCTCCAGTAAATGAGCAGACACACAGATTGCAATGTCTCAGCATGGTTCCTGTGTACTACATGTGCATTATGTCCATGTGAAGCTCACAAGTGTGCCACACGGACAATACTGCACCTGCCTTTCTGTGGAAATCATCATGGCCTGCTAACCTTCTCCACAAAACAAATTTCTGGGTGGTACACCCTAGAAAGCAATCTTGCTTTTTTCTTCCAGCTTGTGCCCAACATGACCTCTTAACCAAACAGACTCCTCTGAAAAAAAAGGGGAAAAAAAAAGAAAAGAGCAGGCATTGCTGGGTACAACAAACCATAGGATCAGATGTGAAAATCACACAGCTGCAAGCATTCTTTTGGGAACCCAGCACTGGGATTTATCTCAATCGCTTAATGTAATTACAAAAGTCAGTCATGTAGTAGTAATGTAATTTGCACATTTTTACAGCTGAAGTGAAGTTGAATCTTTATGAGAGGCCGAGTGAAAAGCAGGGATCCTGCTGCCACACTATTCCACCACATTAGTACCAAATGACAAGCATTTTGCTTTTGTTTATTTTCCAAGATGCATTAATTAGGAAATCTATATAACCCTCCCTCACATGTTTCAACTGATCATTTTATCTTTAAATGAATCCTGCACTTTTGAGAACTGAAAAAAAAAATCCTAGCAGCCCTCATTTGCTACTTAATCCATGTTCATACTGCATTTCTACAGAAATTTCTACACAATGCTATTTGAATTTTAATGATGCACCATGCCAACCAGTTGTTACAACAGAAAGAAATCCAGACGTAGGATGAATTGTTGTTACAGTGCCGCATTCTGCCATGAGAACTGTCTTCACTTTGACTGCTTTTTTAGAAAGAAATGGAAAAGCAATGGGAAAAAAGCACAAGATTGATTTTTAAGTGAGAAATATGAATTAATTGTCAGTTTTACACTACCTGTTTCTCACAAGTTTTTTGGTTTTTTTTTTTTTTAATTAGCTTATGTTTTTAAGGGGTGAATATACAAAATAAATTTTAAAAATCTACACCAACTAATAATTTAAATAATGACAGTTACACTGAAAATATCAATGGAACATGAACTAAAATGCTATACTAAAAAAAATTAAACCAAAACAAAAGTAGAGTTAATTTTCACAGTTATACATCATGTCCTTTTGTGTTCTGGACAACAGCATAAATTACACTTCAATTTCAGATTTTATTTTTACAGAATCCCTAAAGGTAGTCTAATTTAAAGAAAAGAAAAAAACCCTAGATTTCTGTAGGGTAAGTACCAAGTCTGTCATTTATCAAAATGAACCAGGAGCGCCAATTCTAGTCGGGAGTTCCCTGTCATGCACACCAGTCATTTCTGAATACATGGCTGTTTTCCAGCCTCATCCAGCAAGGAGCCTGGCCCAAAGCAATAGACTGTCCCAGGCAAAGAGCCTTTCTGTCTTTTCCTTGCCACTCAGGAAAACCCAACAAATCATTTTTGGGCCAATGTTCCCAGAGCTTTCAGGAACGCAATCCAAACTGCTCAACACAGACAGAGTGGAGAAGGTCACAGACTTCCACCTTTAAAACATCACTGGAAGTACACACACACACTTTATGCACGAATCCAAGCCTGCACTTAAGCCTCAACCCTTTCCCAGAATGGAGCAGGAGACGCGACTGCCCTGCAGGAGCAGCCCTGGCACGCTCAGACCTCTTGCTGCCAAGGCAGGCACCCTGCAAGGCTATGTCTAAGCCCTAACAAAAAAAAAAAAATACAATTTTGGTTCCAGTTACAGCAAAGTTCCCAGTTATATCAGCAAACACTCACATGAAATATATGCGTTTTTAGAACAGAGTATCAAACTTAAACAAAAACGCATATACAGCAGAAACATATGCCACCCTGCTCTGCTATAAATACGCTTACTTTTCCTGAGTTAGTTTGGAATTTTAATTGCTTAATTTAAGACACTTCACAGAAAACTTCTAAACTTCATAGTCTGAAAGCTTTAGATGTTTTGAAGTTTCACAAATTAAGAATCTAAACCATGAGGCACAGAGTTGTATCACTCAGAAAGCCTTATCCAGCAGTACAATAATGGAATAAAATTGTTTTCATTACATTAACTGAAAAAACACCAGAGCATTCTCATCTGCAAGAAAGCTGCAACATCCATTTATTACACATAAATTTGAAACTAAAGCTGTGAACAAAATTGAAATCACATGCTGTATTTTCACTGCTCTAAGAAAAAAGATGCAAAAGGTAGCAATATATCAATTTATAAAAGTCGAATAATTTAACATGCAACCTGTGACTAGAATAAAATATCATATTTCTAAGCAGCCCTTCATTTTTATCCCTCAAAAAATATGTAACATCTCTTAAAACCAGTAGGAGTTATGCACATGCAGCTAGAAGAACACTTAGTGTAATTCAGTAAGGCAACCCTTCTCCTTTCTTACCTCTAACCAGTTGATTATCTCTGCTAAAAGATGCAACCAATTGTTTTAAAAGTTTACTCAAGCTGGTTTTTGAGAAGAAAATCTGGAATTCAATGCACTCTCTAAGTCACAAGCCAGAAATGCTGCCAAGTGTGTTACAGCAGGGATGAATAACATTGACCTTATCAAGAGTAGGCAGCTGAGGGCCACACATACAAAGTTCTATCACCTATCACATATATTGAGAAAGTGTATTGGGCTCCTAATATAAGAAAATAATTTAATACTATCTTCTTTCAATAGAAATGAGCATTCTATCAATTAAAACCAAACAGCAGAAAAGGACATTACATCCCACAACAGAGTACTAGAAAATCCACTTAAACAAAACTAGCTAACTGTGGAAAAAAAATTTAAATCAGAAAAATTTAAGCTGATACATCCACACCAAGAAAATTAAATTCATTTATAAGGAATGCATAGTGTACACTTCGATATATTTTTATGCATTAATTTATATAGCCTTAATCTTATTTAAGGTAACAATTCCTCTACAGTAAACTTTCTTTGTTAAAGACAAAATTTGAAAAAAATGTCCTACAGAGCCCAAAATATTTCAAAAATGTAACCATACTGCAGAAAAAAAGGGACATTGTTTTGACAGGCATTACTTCCCCAGGTAGCTTTGCAATTATAAATTACATTATGGTCACATTGTGCTTAATTTTTCAATTGTATTTTTAACATTACTCCAAATCTGAAATGCTTATTTTTAGCGACAATACATTACATGTGTCTCCAGATAAAATTATTTGTACAAACTTACTTGGTTCAGCCCTGGCACCATGTTTTTGAAGGAAGTCAACTATCTGAGCCAGAACCTTTTTGTTGCAATGTGTTGACAGCTCTTCATCACATTCATAACACCTAAACAAAAGAAGAAACAAACTGGAATTCAGGGCTATCTGCATGCACCTCCCAGCTCTAGTAAACCTCCCAAAAAACCTTACACAAATTACTCGAGCTCTGTTTCAATTTTTCACACTAAAAAATGGAACAGAATTGAGTTTCTTCATCTCATATATGCTCTTTTATAGATCAGTCCCAATTCACTGTGGTCCTCACAGACTTAAATAATTTCAGAGCATGCAAACAACAAACATATTTTGTCTCCAGAAAGCTTGCCTTTCCTCTACAGAAAGTATTCATTTTATCTGTCGGAATCAGTCTTTATCATGAGAAGAAACTGCCTGAAGTTACGTAAAGTCCTTACGTACAAGCGCACACAAACACCTGCAGACTGACTCTTACCATATGATCCATGTGCTGAGGTTGATGACGATGCAGTGAGGTTCTGTGCGTGCAGTTTGGAAATGTTTCAGAGAATGCTGACCTTCCGAATTCTTACTACACCCCTAAAAATGGAAACAACAACCCAGTAAGGCGGGGAAAATGAAAGAAGGAAAAGACTGTATTATTAGTAAATAAACTACAAAAACTCCACTTTTCAAAATGAGACAAGAAGCTATTCTGCCATATTCATTTAGCATTCTTAAGGATTGAGAGGATTTAATGTTCTCATCTTTTCTACTTGGAAAAATCAGTTAAAAATATAGAGATTTATTAAGTTTGTTCTAACCAAATAGAAATAATTCCTAGCTTTTGGATAAGTATTGAATCAATATCAATAGACAAAAAATTATACAAAAGCAAGAATGCTCTAGTAATTGTGAATGAAACAACTATGGAGCATATTTGGTCCACAGAATACCAAGGAAAAGGACAGCATAGGTAACCCTCACTGCACAAGAATGTCAAATGCATTCCAGACAGCAAATGAAAAAAGTACATAAAGTGCTTTGTACAAAGCTGCTCAGAACACACCATTTATGTAACAGCAATTTCAAGAAAAAGCATGTGCAATTGTTCAAGTATGAACAGAGTGGGACTTAGATTCAGGACTGGTCTCTGAATGAGGCATGAATTTTAGAAGCTCTTAACAGCATGAAGAAGCACACAGAATTAACTCCTTTTAAAAGCCCTCCTTAACTAGAATTTTTCAAACAAAATTTACAGTCCTCCTCAGATCTAGTTAACTATCTTCTGAACCCTGTGAATAGCACATTTATTTGCAAAATCAAATCTGTTCATATTATACCGGTAGGAGCTGGCTTCTGCCCTTACTATAGTAAAACTGACTGAAAGTCCAAGAAAACTGTGAAATGCTTTGTTCAGGCAACTATTGGCTGAATCAAGCCTGACACTGCCCATAAACTGAATTTTGCTGTATCAAGTTTTACTTCACTCCCAGGGCAGAAACCTATGCAAGCCCTTGGGGTCAGGACCTGCCATTTTAAACTCTGAGGCCATGATTTGACATTATAACTGATCCAATCTAATGGCTAGCTGCCACAGAAGCAGCATTCTCACTCCAGCACAGTCCTTTCTCCCCGGTTTCAATCAAATCTAGCAATTGAGTGTCCACAGCACAAGGTCATTCAGCAATATACATGTTTGGTTTTTAATTCATTCCTATTTGTGGGAACTTCTGCCAGAGGAGCCAGCTGAACGGATGCATTTTGCTGCCACATAGTTCCCAGAGCCAATTCTCTGTAAGTGGCAAGAGGATGCAGATAAGAACAGAGAAAAGGCAGGACTGTCACTTACTAATCACGATGCCACACCGCACCGTGACACATAAAGCTAACCCTAAACACTGCCAAAAACGAGACAAGAACATAAGGTCACATCCCACTTCCCGAGGAAGCTGAAGCATGGACTCTCACAACTAAGCACTTGTGTCACACTGTTCCACTGGAGGTAATGAGATGCCAAACAGACAAGGGTCCACAGCAGTCGTATCCTTTAGAAACTCCACCTCCGCAAACTGAGCGCACCTGCTTACCTGAGAGCCACACTTGAGACACAGCCAGATGTCTGAAGGCGCCACGGGCTCACCATCGCTCATCCGCCTCTCCTTGAGGCATTCCGTGCAGATTGACCACACGCTCTGAGCCACCGCTCTCTTCACATGATGCACATCCACTGCTTGGCTCACGTGCTGGCAGGTTAAGCCTACAGAAAATAACACACATTCACGTTTACCCATCAAAAATAATAGCTATGAAAGGGAGCACATGTACACTGAAAGACTATAATCTTCAACAAATTCAGCATTAGGAAAAAAAACAGCGAAGAATTAAAGTAGGAAAGAACAGCCAGCTGCTCCCCGCATACTGAATTTTATGAAGGAATCTCTTTCAGTCTTTCCATAATGGAAATTCTTTTCAAGTCAATAAATGCCACCTCTTAAAACCAGATAAAATACTTTGTACAAAAGTACAAGGATTACTTTTGTACAAAACTAATTTCCCTTTTTTTTGACAATAAAATAATACATAAATCTATTTTTGCACATAACAGGCCATTGACCTCTTTTCAACCCCTAAAGAAAGATTTTCAAACACCCATGCATCCCTGCTTACAACTGCTCATTCTGAATGCGAATATCAACCATTCTTCTCTGTCATATTTTTTGTAGAAATTCCACTATATCACAGAATAAGCTAGGTTTGAAGTAACCTCTGAAGGCCATCTTGTCCAAGCCCACATTTAAAGCAGTGCCAAATACTAATTTAGATCTGTTTGCTCATGGCTTTGTTCAGCTGAGTGTTGATTATCTTCAAGGACTGAGATTTCACCAACTCACTAGAAAATCAGATTTCTGTCTGACCCCCCTCAGAGTGAAAATAAAATAAACTTCGTCACACCTAGTCAAATTTTCCATGCCCTAAATTTGGTCTGTAGTCCTCTCATTGTGGACCTCCTAGAAGAATCTGGTTCTGCCTTCTCTGTAACCACTATCAGGAAGTCAATGAAAGAAACTATACTTTCACTCCTTTGGCTAAACAAAGACATTCGCTTCAGCCCCTCGTCCCACATCAATCTCCTTAAAAACGCGGAGGGGGTGAACTACTGGCCTCACTCTGACAAGTGTAAGAGGGAGCCCACAACTGGACACAGTTCTCCCAATGAAGTCCCACAAGTGCTGAAAAGATGGAAGGAATCACCCACCCGCCCTGCCCTCTCATTGATACAATCCTGCCTACAGTAGGCACAAACAGCACAGCTTGGTTCTGCTCCGTGTGTGCATTAGGACTCCCAGGACCTTTTCTGCAAAGCTACTTTCAAGCCATTAATTCCCACCCTGTAATTGCATGTGGTTATGCCCAGGTGCCAAACCCTCCACTTGCCATTGTTGAACACGGATAAGTTTCTGTCAGCCCGTTTCTCCAGCCAATCTAAGTCACTCTGAATGGCAGACCGACCCTCCTGCATATCAACTGCTCTCCTCAATTTGCTGCCATGAAGAGATGGCAGAGCATAGCCTCACAATGACATCAACCAGTTTTCTCAGCACCTTCAGATGCATCCCATCTGACACCATGGTCAGACTTGAGCACATCCAGTTTGTTTAACAGCTCTCAGTCTTCTACTCTGGACAATGTTTATATCCCAGAGTCTGCCATTAAGGTCAGGAGCCAAAGAGGATCAAGTGCAGAGCTTACACGTGAAGACAGAAGCAAAGGAAGAATTGAGTTCCTCAGCCTCTTCCCACATCCTGTGTCCCTAGGACCCCTGCCCCCTCACACAGGAGGTTTGCATTCACCCTAGTCTTCATTTTACTGTCACCATATCCATACAGGCTCATCTTACTCTTCACATCCCTTATCAGACCCAACCCTAACTGAAGCTGCTTTACCTAATCCCTAATCCTGCACACTCCAGACCTCTGCAAGGGTAGCCCAAACCTGCCCCCACCCTCTCTGTCCTTCCTTTTCCCCTCTGCGCTCAGCTGGAAGCTCTCAGTTCAGCCAAGCAGCCTCCTGCCACACATGCTTGACCTTACATGGAGAGGAAAGGACCATTCTGCTTTGAAGAGGCTGTCACCAAAGATCAACCAATTCTCCAGCTCTTCAGGGCAGTCATGTAGTGTAACAACTGATCATTTCATAAACACTTGACTAGGGATATTTCTGTTATAAAGTCAAGCAAGAGAAGTATTCCATGGTACCAATGATTTGTGGTTTTCATCTGTCAATATGGAAGTTATTAGTCCTCAACCTCAAGACAAACATCACCTAATGTACTTACCTGAAATATCATCTGAAGAGTCCTCATCCTGTGGCCTGTTAGGCCTTTTGCTTCTCTTTGGCTTCTCAGGGTTGGTTCTTGATGGGTCTTTCACCCGCATCTGTTGCTTACTAGGAAAGACAAACAGAGGTTGCTTTATTGTTATTGCTGTTGAAATGTTTCATCGAATGTAGCAAGTTTGAACTCTAAAAGCACAAGATCAAATCACACATTTGAACCTTGAGAACGCAGTTTTTGGCTTGGTCTAATGTCAGCTACTGTGTAACAACGAGTATGAATGTGTCAGGAACAACGGCTTAGGAATGTTGCTAGGTCAGTTACGCTATAGGACACTACGAATTGTATCTGTAGGAAAAGGGGACACGCACACACTCACTTCTAAGCAGTGGTATTAAATATTTGAGATATCAAGATTTTCTTTATTTTCACTATTGCAAAGTAAGTTATTACAGAGCTGCAACCATAACATACCAGAAAAACTTCATTAAAATAAAAATTTCTCTTCCTTAACATATATCCCCTATGAAAGGTTTCAGTCATCATTTACCCTTGGTACATTCCCTAAAAGTTTTTGAGCAATTTCAAACACTTCAAGAAAATCAAAAAGTCTTCCAAATCTGATTAAAGTGTTCTATCCTATGAGGGACAACAGATTGGTGTGCCAGCTGACCCCTCTATTAAACACTGGAGAATCCATAAAGATGAAATCTCTCATAGGAAATTATGGATGCTAAAAAGCCTTAGCAGAGAAGTTTTCAGCTCTCAGCAGCAGTTTGTGAGAGCTCTGTTCTTTCTCATGCGAAACTATGCAAAACATGATAAGGTTTTCTGTAAACAGACTTTGCTAATCTTGCACCTGCGTTTATAATTAGAATTGTTGTGATACTGACTAGAGAAATGAATGATGTGTGAATTGACCAATCACCCTGATAGGTAGTTAGTTAGAGGTCCAATACCTCTTGCCTTTTAGGAAAACACTAAAAGAACTAAACACATAAAAACCCGTCCTTTATTAAATAAATAATTCAATTCAATTCATTCCTTTCTGCTGACCACTCTCGTGTCTCTGAGTCCTTCATTGCCTCTTGGCACCGCCGACAGCGACAAGAAATTTGTGTCATTAATCAAGAAGTCCTATGAGGAACAGAATTAAAGCATAGATATTTGCCAGTAAACTTAAAAAAAAAAAACCCTCAGAGATTTCAGCACACCAGTCATTTAATCAAAATCCAAATGTGAATTCACTGAAGGAATGTAGTTGTGCATCACACAGACAGCCGCTAGGGCTTAGTTTACAGTTTGTCTTTTAACAGTGTGGTTCATTAAAACAGATCTTTGTTTTCACATACAAAGCATATGAATGTAAAATAGTCAAATATTCATACACTGCAAACACATAAGCCATTTTGATAAGAAATAAAACGACATCTTGTTGTGTACCAGAAACAGGCTAGTAATGTCACCTGAGCCACCAGGACCCAAGATTTTCAACTGTGCTACTGCATTTAGGTATGGGAAACCTCTAAAACACCCTACATTTGGGAATACCAGAAGGTATATTCTTCCTACAGATGAATTAGCTAAGTTTGCCAAAGTTTTGCAAGTTTGTCTAGCTAAGGTTTTTTAATCTTTTCTGTATATGCATTTAGACCTCTGTACTACTGAAGCTCTGAGAGACACAGGAATCAACCAGTATATTGAATTCAATATTCCCTCTCCTTACTTATCCATTAAGCCAATCAGCAGAACAGTCATCAATATTGATATCAGAGCTCCACCACCACTGGTATCTGAACAGCCTTCCCTGAAGCAAAGCAGGCAATTTGTACCTCAGAGTTCCTGTTCCTGGTTCCTACAGATTTGGATAGGTGTCCCTGCATCTGCCACACATACTAATAGTGCTAGAGGTTTTCTGCGTGAACCTACCCATTAGAGATTTGCTTTGGACAAGTCAAATTTTTGTAGAGTACAAAAGAAATCTTTACTCGCTGCTTCCTTGCATCAACAGCTTCATGTCTCCTCAAGCCTTCAAAATACAACGCATTTTTTGCAAAATGCTGCATTTACATAGAAATCAGCTTATACTATATTAAATTCCATGTTCTTAAATTACAGATTTCAAATTCTCCTATACTTACGGTTATAAAACTTGGACATGCAAGTGAACAGTACCATCGAATTCAGCTTTGCTGATTTCATGGGTTCACAATTCCTGTTCATACAGTAAGAAAGATCTCAGTATTCCAGCTCTTGATTATATATTTTCAACAGATGTTAGCATGTGTAATGTCCATCAACAGCCATGCAACCTGGCATCACCACTAGAACATGAGGAGGTTCAAACAAGTTCAACGGGGTCTTTCTGCCTTGGCAGCTTATCATACATACCAAAGTTTCATGTGAAACTACCCATCACCACTTGTCGCACTGCCGCTTAACTGAGCACAAGATTCATCGAGACATTCATCAAACAGTAAGGCCTATAGAGCTGCTGTGAGAAAACACAAGATCCTACACTAAATTATGTAAAGAGTCAATAGCAAAGACAGCAAAAATATCCTCCCTAAAGGAACATGGCTGTGTTTAGGTGATTCAACATTGACATAAACAATCTATGAGTTCATCTCAGCATAACAATTTTGATCTCTTTGGACAGATTATGTAAGACTGTCCAAATCACAGACTTCAGCCCCATGAAAGTCATCTTCATATCAGTACATTTAGAGAGCTCGAATAAATAATTGTGGGCGCAACCAGCTGAAACACAAGCAAGTCTTTACCACCTGTGAAATCCTGTGGCCCACAGCACAGGTGATACGACCTGGATCAGGGCACACACAGCCCACTGCTGGACCCATATCCTAGGGACCCTCAGGACACTGGGAAAAAACAGTGTCAGCTGATAGCCACAATGACTGAAAACTCAGCCCAGCATAATCAACATGGCATTAGAAATGAACACTGGCATAAGAAGCTGCATTCACACTGCACAGCCCAGACACTTTTCAGTCTCCTTTCACTAAGAGCAGGCAGAGGAAAAGACAACACGGACCATTAGATTAATTACTTTTCATGGACACACACATAGATGGACATCCATCAGACAATGTTTACTGACCTGTGAGCTCTTGGAAAAACCAGAGCATATCAAGGACTTAGCCAGCCAGGGTTTGTGCCTGATTTTGAAAAGCACGGAAGTGTGATAGAAGGGTAAGAGCAACGAGCTACTCCACACGATCTACGATGCAGGTAGCACAGTACATATGGAGTACTGTCTGCCCTTTTCCAGTACATTCAGGGACTGAAAACATTACAAATTAAAGATCCCATTCAACAAAAACATGATCAACATCAGTCAACGTAATTTCAAAATCAAAATGTTTATGCCAGGAATTTGATTACTATATTTAACTGAGTTAAACGAGGAAGAAACTTAAGATGCTTCAGAAATAACTTCTCAGAAATATTTCAGTTTATGGGAAAGAAAAGATTTGAGATTTTATTGGAATGAAAATCCTGAACAAACATAGACTCAAGAAAGCATAAAACATAGCTAAGAAAAAAATAAAAGGGATGCTCTATAGCTTATTGCTGGCCATAGGCACAAGCCATTCAGGAAAAACAGGCAAAAGAGAAAAGAACAATTCAGACAAAATGAACTTGACACATTGAAGATTAAAAACCATGGTAGTATTCCCATGATTTGCCTCTTTCCAACCCATTCTCATATTGTTTTAATCTGTCCAATGAGTATTTTGTGTCTATAGCCACCACCTATGGAGTATCCTAAAGTGGACAGACTCTCCTCCTTTTCCTATGCAGAAAGGAGTCACCACGAATCCTCGCTTGAAGTTTTCCTTTTGTGATAGAAAAACAAATACATTTTTCATTTTGTACATATAAAATCAAGTCATGGTGCACTCAATATTTGATTAATGAATCTGACAAAGAAAAAGACACCAATTTTTGTGTAGAAAAACTTGAGTTCAGAGGGTATATTAGCTCTACCCTCATCTCTACTTGGCACACAGTAAAAATCTTGAGTAGAAATTATGAAGTTTTGTTGGGGAAAATCAAAAAATATAAGAAGTTAGATTAGAAATACCTGAACCTTTTCCTTTTAAAAAATAATTTCATGTAAAACTAAGAACTAGTCCTTGCCAAACATGTTCAGATTCTTTGAGCTCAGCATACAAGAGTTTGAAGTGTAATCATCACCACCACTAGCTATTCTCAGTTGACTTTTCACTTCTTAAAAAACTCCTAATGTCAGTCTTCCTACAAAAATTTGCTGATTAAGATCACAACCTCCTCACTCAACTGCTCATTTCCACCATTCTAGAAAGAACAAATCACTTCAAAAGCAGCAGAATGATCTGCCTATCTAATTTTAAAAGCTTCAGATTTGACAGAGTGCCAAAAATCAAAGTGCTGAATTTGTTAAGTTAAATCTATAGTGTGCCTAGACTATTTTAAATGTAAGATATGCTTGAAATAGTCTATGTTTAACAGCATTAATATTCCTATATTTAGAAATTGACCCTCTTCATAAAGTATATATTTAGATATTTACAAGAGTTGAATGTATTTCCTAAAATAAATAACTGCTATTTTTAAAAAATAATTACATTTTACAGTAATTCAGCAGAGCTAAGACCAATAAGTTACAAGGTTAGTATGAACTAAAAATCACTTTTCCTTGGGAAACCAACCCAAACCAACCCAACCAACCAACCAGGTTACTCCACAACATCTTTATGCAAGAGAGTTGGAGAAGCAAACTGTCTTCGCTTCCCAAAACCTTTTCCCATCTTACCATCTTGCACTTCTTACTTGGAAGCTGAGTCCCTCCTCCTAGAATGTCTACAGTTCACTTACTAAATGCTGAAATGTGCCACCTTAGTGAGTTTTTCCATGCTGTACCTTCACCATAATGCTTATAAGAAATACAAATCAGACCACCAGTATGTTTCAGAAACAACCTGCTGCACTGATTCATACCATATCACTGCTTCCATCTGCCTAGATCCACTTTTCCCCTCTTCTTATAATTAGGGTGTGAGCTCTTTCAGACAAGTGCCACATTTTCGTACTTATCTGTGTAATACCGATTAGAGTATTTTTCTGATTCTTGATTAACTAGGAGGATCACAGTTGCATTACTAGAATGCAAACAAGATAAAAATTATGCAAAAACCACCAGCCTATCTAAGCATACTTAGCCTATGAAATGTAGGTAAGGTGAGTCTACAGATAACCTCCAGGTCCTATTTTGGATATGGGTAATGCTCTCCCAGTAGGACTGTCCACTGATTGTGAAACCAGTACTGTTAATTATTTCATCAGTGAGCACCTAAATTTAAAGAAGCTGGTGCAAATACATTTACCTCAATCCCTCAATTCATCTGAGGTATCCTAAATTCCAGCTGTCTCACCACTTGTTGTCAAACTTTCAAGTTAAAATTGTATCATTTTACATCCTGTGTCACACTGAAAAGGCAGAGCACATACTGAATACTGGGAAAAATTAGCACTTTCATGTGACTTAACAGAACTGTCCAGCTGTCAACAGCAGCCTTGCACCAAAGGGGTTAAGGAACAGCATAGATGTGCAGATTAAGTCCAAAGATGCTTCGAAACACATCTGTGAAAGGTCCCTGTACGGATCAGTAATGCCAGATCCTCTGCAGAACTGCCACATGTTTTGATGTAAGCTGCAAGTTGATATATTTCGGACGTCTGTTCCAAGCGTTACCTGTGGCATTTTGGCTTGCTTGCCACTAGACCAAGTGTCATGCAATCAAAACAGGCACCACATCCATCACGGTCAGCAGCCAGGCAGTGTCACCCATCAGCGGACTGGGAGGCTCAGTGCTCTGACAGCCACCAAAACCTTTGTGGAAAACAAGCCCCGGCTGCCTGTGAGAGCAGTAAAAGGACCAGAATTGCTGACTGGTAGTGGCAGCAAAGCTTCTTCCCCTGGAAAATGTCATCTGAAATTCTGAAAGCATCATCTCCAAGATTTCCTAGCCCAAAGGCACATCACACATCCTACACCATCACTGGAGCTCAAATGCCAATCCTGACACTATGTTACAGTCCTAAAAGGGTGAGACACTGATGCACTTTTTGAGCAAGGAGTGAGACGGAGGCTTTGGACCACTAGATACAACTTCCCAAGTGACAGTAAAAATCTCCTAGCATCTCTCACTTTCATTAATCCACTTTACTCAGCTGCCCATGCTAAGCATGTTCCATCAACTTTCGTGTTTGTATCCTGCACAATCCCCCTCAGATTTCCTTTTAAAACCACTTGCCACAGAAGAATTACCTCTAAGGATGAACAGAAGCCAGATGTGTCCAGAAACAAAAATGAAAAGACTCTGTAACTGGGTTTATGGCTAGAGTATATTAAAGCATTAAGTGAGTAAAGAGAGTAGCATTTTGATGACATATTTTTGCTAGTATCTTATAGCAAAGGTCTTACGGAAAATTTCAGATATACCTGTCAATATCCAGCCCCATAAAGCAAATAGGAACTTTTGTTTACGTTCTCTATCCTACATTAAATGTTATGGGTTTTGTTATAATATACCAAAAGGGAAAAACATCTGGGTAGATGCATTCATGGTCCAACATAGGTCTTCCTAGAAAATTCATCCTTTAAAAAGCAAAACACCTAAGTACCATAAAAAGAGCCATAGCTTATAACTAACGATGTTGGCTTGCAAGTGAAAACTCTGTATGTGAAAAGGCAGTCAGATGACAGACTGTGGACTCCCATGATACAAACACCAACGTTACTGTGCCATCACCACAGAAAGTCTCAGGGCATAAGAACTGAAACAGCTGGAGAGTAACCAGAGAACCCCTTGCCAGGATAACCATGTGGCCAAAAACTGGGGAAAAAGCAGTCCAAGATGTCGTAACAGAAAATAAAGGGCAATATGAGCAAAGGATGAACTTTAGAGAAATTATAATTCTATGAATTCAAAGAAATAAAAAAGGAACTGTGGTTGCAGCATGTGTGTGAGACAGAAGGCTGAAACCCACACAAGACAATACTTTAAGCTAAGACTCCTGCTGTACCTCTGCCTAAAGGGCTGAGTTAGAGCAGATAAAGGAAGACAATGGCTGCACATTACTTCCCATCTACTCTGGAAGGGTGTTGTGGGAGTTGGTTAACCAGTGAGGGTAGAACAGATAAAACAGTAACTTACTACTAGTTTGAGCTCTTTGAAAGTCTAAGTCTTGCCACCAAGAACAAAAAATTTCATTCCATTTTCTTCCTTCACACAGACTGCCCCAGTTTGCTTTGATAGCATGTCTGAAGTGGAACAACTTGTCCTCGATCTACAATTGATGCTCAAAACAGAACCCCTGAGACAGCAGCTGCAGTTCTGTGAACCTCACAGAAATAAAGCTACAGAGCACCGGTTCTTCAATATTTCATGAAGAAATCTGACAAAATATTTACAAATGTAGTAAACATCAGAACAATTTCACAAAGGCATATTCTGCTTCGATCTTGCACATGCTCGTGCCATTACTATGCTTCTGTTTAAAAAGCTAGAAAATGAGAGAGGAAAGAACCCTTTAAATACAACTCTGCTCTTTATGCTTGTATGAGAGGATTATTTAATGGAATTGGGAAATACTTGTAGTTAAAGATGACATGCAACTGGAATACAGTGCTACACCTGCAGCTATTGCCATCTGCTTCTATGTTCTTGATGTCTTCATTCTACTGCAGCTATGTTTAATATGCTGTCGTGCATATCCTCTTTAACAGTGCAAGTAGCAACATAGCTATAGCAAGGGCAGGACAAAGTCCTAAAGTAAAGGACGTGACAGAAAAAGACAGAAAGAAAAAAAAAAACAGGAATCAAATCAGAGAATGCCAATAATAAATAAAACGTGGAGAGTTGCAGCTATGGGTCTAGAATACCACGTCCCAGATTAACAGCGAGGACCGGCACCGGGCTGTCATCTAATCGCCGGGCTGTCATCTAATCCCCGGGCACGGAGCGCTCCGCGCCCGCCGAGCAGCAAACGTGAGGCCGCGGCGGCGGCAGCTGCAGGCCGGCACACGCAGCGCGGAGGCGGGG
>VWZT01011116.1:11375-33899 GCA_013397055.1 Pachycephala philippinensis | reverse complement strand
GAGAGCTCGGCCGGCGCCCGGGGACAGCCCCGTGTGGCCGCGTTTGGCGGCGCTGCCCCGCGCCGAGCGGGTCTGACCGGCTGTGCCTCCCCGCCAGGCCCCACCTGCCGCAGCCTCTGCGCCGCCGGGGACCCGAACCTCTCCTACCAGGAGCTCAAAGACTTGAAGAAGGCCAACGTCCTCCACATTGACGTGCGGGAGAGATGGGAGATCGACAGGTTTGGAAAAATCCCGGAGTCCGTCAACATACCGCGTAAGTTGACAACGCCGCTGTGTGCAGGCGTCGGGTGTTCCGTGTTCCTCCTGGCTGGAATGGCCAAGGCTGCGGTCAAGTGGTGGTGAAAGCAAAGAGGAACGGTGCTAGAAAGCTGCTGGCATGTAATGAGGCTGAACTTTTCCTCCAGAGGAATTGTAAGTCTTGCAATGTAAACCTGTCTGTGGATGGAGAATGAACAATACCTTGTTTTCTGTATTTCCCAGTGGGTGAATTAATGGAAGCTCTACAAATGGACCCAACGGAGTTCAAGGAGCAGTATAATCAAAAGATGCCGTCCAAGTCAGACCCTGTGGTTTTCTCCTGTTTGGCAGGAACAAGAAGTAAACAAGCACTTGGTTTTGCCATGTCCTTGGGTTTCAGCAGGTATGACTTCATGCTAAGGATGGGATTAATGCTGCTTCCCCTGTGAAGCAGAACACGTACTCACCTTAAAAATTTACATGTGGAATATGAACAAAAAGATTGGTATTTGAGTTAGACACCTCCTCTTGTCTCCACTGAACCTTGAAAGATGCCATTGGGTACTCCGGCAAAGTGAGGTGTACCACCCTGTGAAACAACCCCTCAGCAGCTCTGCACATGTGCTGCTGGTGACACAAACTGCTCCAAGACCACGCTGCCACTGAAGGGTCCTTCTGCCTCTTAGGGCTCCCTTGCTGAGATGCTTCTTTCTTATACAGCTTCATAAGCACTAGTTCTGAGATGCAGGAAGATTGGAAAGGTGGAGAATTGCTTGCTTTGGTAGAAATACAATCTTAAATTAAATAGTTTATGAAACCACACTCTTTGTTGAATTGCGGTTCTACCTGTACAGTTCACTGTTCACAAAGGACGCCTTCACTTCCTGTAAAGCTTTGGATTATTTGCCAGGAGTAAAGCAGTGAAGGCAATAGCTAACAAAACCATGAGATTATGACAGAATGAAATCAAGTGCAGCATTTGGTTTGAATGGTTAAACCTACCTTTGGAAGGTGCCTTGCTGCCTTGAAGACTGCAGATAAAATCTAAGGCATTGGTTATTTGCTCATGTTTTCACTGAACTGCAATTCATGAACTGGAATATTCCTATTAATTGTAGTCAAAAGCATGAAAGCATGTTCGTGTTTCAAAGTGCAAAATATCCTCCATTACCTGTTTTTCATGCTGCGTGATTGAAGGAGTCAGTATTGTTTTGCATGGTGGATTTTTGTTTTCGAGAGTTTAGTTTTGCGCAGGTTTATGTCAGACCTATAGAGTATGTAGGTTTGCAAGGAAGTAAAGATCAGTGTGCCAGGTTTATTTGGTGACATCTGAAGTATTAGACATAATAACATGTAAATCTCCCACTGCTGCGAGTCTGTTCTCACTTTTCTAAAAAATAAGTGGCAACTGTTTCACTGATCCAGCTGCTATTTCTTGCTTGATGTTTGAACTCCAGCATTGTCATTTGGAAGAAAATAGTTACAGAACTCACAGAACTCACTGCATGGAAGCAGGCAGTATTAGAGCAAAAGGAATGTCCATCTGGCTCATCGAAGCTAGGTACATGTGTATATGGTTGCAGAGAATTTCTGTTTCCTCTTTTTTTACATCTGTTTTTCGTAGGGTTTTTTTTTTGTTTGTGGGGTTTTGGTTTTTGGTGTTTATTTTTTACTTTTGGTTTTGGTTTTCTTGGTGTCCTCTTAAGAGAAAATATTAAGAAGGACTCTTCTTGAGAAAGGTATCTTCTGCGTATTTTCAGAGTTCAGCAGTATGCCGGTGGCTTCGACGACTGGGTAAAACATGAACCTCCAGAAAAGAAATGAAGATGACTGCCCCAACCCTTACTCCATCAAGGCTTCAGGATGGTTTGTAGGTTTTAGCAAACTGCATGCATTCCATAATAAAGCTCACTGCTGGCTTCTTGTGTAAATGGACATTCACCTTCAAATAGCCATGCATATCAACTGCTTGGTTTAAATTATACCCAAAGACTACAACACGAACAGAGGACATTAAATTTGCTTAACTTTTCAACCTTTACTTTGGGTTATGGTTTTGGTGAATGCATGTGAAGAGAACCTAAGTGCTGATCATGTTTACTTTTTTTATGATGTGCTTTATGACTGTTTAAACTGATGATGATAGGACAAATAAAATTATTATTTCTCAAATACTTGCATCGGGTAGTTTGTTTAGAATAGTCAGACTGCAGATATTCTAATGGAATTAGGGCAACTGCCCTAAGCACAGATTTATTATACTTCACATGTAGATGAAGTTTTAAAATAGTTGCTGTATCATCAAAGAATATAAGTAGAGTACAAATTTTTAGGTTTGTAATATGTGATGGTATGGCCAAAACATCACTACTGGTCAAAAAATACAAACAGAAACTGTCCTGATGCTAAAATACTCCCTGTTGAAAATGCTGTGTGATTCCTTATTTTAAAAGTATACCCACTCTTACATGCAGATCTGCTTCTGAGCCCAGAATGCTCCAAGATTCAGTCAACAACTTCTGTTCTCTCAGCAACTCCATATCAAGTGAGAATGTGCCTATAGCTGAAGTTACTATTACAGAGATGTAATCATTTTAGGCTGGAAAACTGGAGGTGTCCAAGGAAATTACTAAACTCCCTTCCTTCTTTTATGTACAGTAAGTTTCATGTCTTAACTTTAAAAAACATAGCAACCTGTCCCCATCTAAAAATTTGCATAGTCATAAGTCTGGTTTGGTGGTTTTTTTTAGTTTATTTAATGCTGTAGCAGCTCAGAGAAACTTGCAAGGGTGAATTCTTTGACCTCTAGAAAGCTCAAGTCCTAGCACAGAAGTTCAGGAATGTGTAGGATATCTGGAAAAAGGAATGAAATTTCTGGTTTTGCAAGCAATTTACATTTATCCTACAGCTCTTCCATTCTGGCAGTGCAATCTGCATAGTTAGAAGAGGACCTAAAAAATACACCCTCTCAAGTTTAGAGAACGGGGCAGCAAAAGTAACAAATGTTATTAGAATTTTATTTCTCTTCAGTCATTGGTTTATAGAGGAGAACCCCTGTAGGTGGCACAGCCAGCTGTGCTCGCTGTGCTGCCCTGAGGGTGTCTCTTACAGGGATTTCTGTGCTCTCATCTTTGCTGATAAGTAGAGACCCTGTGGTGCAGCAGTCACAACAGACAGTAATGAGCACCTTTTTCTTCAAAGTATCATTGACTTTTTAGTGATATTATTGCTATACTTTATTTCCAATCCATTAAAAAAACCCAACTTTTAGAATTTAGACGAACTTCCAAAATACTGGTTTAGTTTAACTGATGAATTAATGGGAGTAAGATGAAACTAAAATGCCAGGATGAGCGTATTACCTTGCTGAGGTCAATTACTCTGCAATTCTTGTTACCTTACTCTCAAAAGCTCTTTCTCAGACTGGATTGGGAGGAGTAATGGATGCCAACAGTTTCCTTGGAGTTAGCCAAATCCTGTCATCTATTAATTTTGCCTGTTTAACATGACCTAGACTGTCAGTTTCACAATGCTACAGGCATGTGGTCAAGGGAACAACAGAAACCCACTGCTGGCTGTGTTATGCCAGGCTTCACCAGGACTAACGATGCCTTTTGAAAATCATTAAGGTCAGACTATATAGAGGATTTCAGAGCCAATGAAAATATTTAGCTAAATGTGTAAGTCATCGTGCTTAGCTGTATTGATCAAGCCACCAAACTTCAGCACACAAATGAACAAAGCAAGGCAATCTAATCAACTAAACAGTCAGTGCTTAGTCATGAGCAGTAGCTTCCTTTGTAGCTACATTAACATTTGGTGGGAACACCTAAAACTACATAATCACAAAAAATAAACAAGTTATATTGTGTTACACCAAGATCTATCTAGCCCATTATTTTCTGTTTGGCAGCAACTGGTAATAAACATCTGAGGAAGAGCATAAAACAGGATTAGTATGTAGTGATACAATCTCCAGATTACTCTCATTTACAACTCAGAGTCCTTAAGGCTTTGCATGTCTTAGTATATTTGGGTATTTGTAAATTTTCAACAGAAACTCCCAACAGACACAGCAGTGGTGAGAAATCTTTCCTTTTGTTGCTTCCCAACTTGCTATGTATTCTTTTCATCAGCTGCTCCGGCTTCTTCTGTCAGAAGTGAGCAGTTGTCACCTGGTAAATCTTCACACCACCCATGATTCTTCTAGACCCCTGCTGTCTTTTCTGAAGAGTTGTGGGTTGTTTTTTCATAATTGGAAAACTACTGTATACCTCTTTTATTTTCCCTTTTTATTAATCATGGTAGTTTTTTGCAAGATGTTTCTCATACCATTTGTATCTTGTCAAATTAGATGATTGTTTCTAATTTGCTTTTCAAATTATGGGGTTTGAGTTAAGTGACTTGTCTGACCCAGTTTGTTTCCTTTGGGATTTTTCCTTAAGTCTTTTTGGCATAGATGGCTTGTGTTTGCTTTGACAATTCAGTCACCTGTTGCCATATAATCTGTGAAGACTTTCAGCTACCTCTCTTTCAATGAGAAACCATATTTTTACACACCTCTCCTTTGAAATGAAGCACAAGAAAGGTGATTTTTTTTTTCTGTCTGCTTAGTAGCAAGACTGTTGAATTCACATTATGTTCCATTTCCTATTGGTCAAAATTACATTTTTTTAAAACTGTCTTCACTGAATCCAGCTCTTTTGACTGCACTTTATTGCCTTTCACTCTTTTTACTGGAATCAGAGCTGATAAAATTAGCCTCACCTTTCCAGTAGAGAAATAAATGCCTTAAGAAGCTTCCAGGTACCATCAAGAAGTGCCTGATATTTTAGCTCTGAGGTTTAGGTCCCATTGTGATTTAGGTGTAAAGTAAAGTCTGCAAAGGCTCTTGAGCAGCAAGAAAAAATTTAATCACTCTAGCCAGAATTCTTCATTAATTCCCCAATTCCAAAACATGAACGTTCTTGGCAGATGATGTGGTATATGTGAAAAGGCTGATGCTTACCTAAAGAATAGCTCCTGTTTAAGAACTCCACACAACAGAGGTCAAGTTGCTTTGATTTATTTCTATTCCCCAAGTCCACATTACAAATAGCACATTTTAGACTTCAAGAAATGAAAGCAAAATAGCCAAATTCCACTTCATCAATCAACTGTCTATAAAAGGTATGGATCAAATGGCAACCAAGTAGCAAAGACCAAAATCTATGTATTTCCCACCTCACCGAAGTGTTTGGGGCTGGTTCACCTAATGGTTTATGGAAATAACCTGAACAGAAATAAATGCTAGTAGCCTAACGGGCTACATACAAAAACACTTCAGTTATATTTCTCTGAATGACCAGCCAATTACAAAAACATGGGGGTTTTTTTTAAGGGGCCAGTTTTTTGAACCAAGACGCATCACAGAGCACATGTTTTTCAAGAATCTCCCTCCAGTATTTTAGAGCAGTGAAATGTGTTGTTTCAGGAAAACAAAACACAACAAAACAAAACAAAACAAAACAAAACAAAACAAAANAAAAAAAAAAAAAGAACAATGTTACTGAACTTTATCATTCAACTTTTATACTTGGGCAAGTTGGCATTATCATTAAAAATAAAGTTGTACAGAACTTAATTAGAAACAAAGTTATCTAAAAAAGCAAGAAATCAATTTAGGCCAACTCCTGTCTTCAGTGGGATATCTGCCTGAGTAAGGAACGCAGGATATGGCCTTCTGTTTGAAGGAATCTCGTCTTCTCCAGCACAAAGTTAACCAAGGAATCCCAGTTCAGTTATTCTAGAGTTGCTCCTAACATCACAATTAAAATTAGCCAGTATGAAGCTCACCAAACACTTGATCCTCTTAAATAAACACTCTAATGAACCACACAAATTCACGCTAACAGTGAAGGCAGACTAACAGTGTATATCTTTTCTACAAAAAAATCCACCATAAAAAATAGCAATAATATCCAGATTTGTACTTGATTGTGAAATATTCCGATTGTACCATACAGTACATTTATTTGAAAATAAAAAAAATCCTAGTATGTTGGGTTTTCTTAATTCCTAACACTTGAAATGTTTCAGAAAACTGCAGAATCACTATACATATTGCACTTCTCTGGTAAGCTGGGCTACTATGTATGATGGCAGAAACAACCAAGTAGATCTACTAAGGAATACAGCTTTTTAAAATCCAAAAATAGAAACTGACTTTCTTTCCTGCAGCTTTCATTAAAACTGTAACAATATTCTAGGTATTTGTTTCTGAAGGACTGTGTGTTACTTGTTGGAGAATCTGTATTTATTTTTTTAAATCAACAAAACTGAAGGTACTGGATAGAGTCAACATACAGTGCACTATCTTCCTTCAGTCACAAACAAAATGAAGACAACACAAGTCATTAATACAGTTACGCTTAGGCCTCGGGTTACTGTCGCTCTAAAAATAGTTCACTTCAATGCAAATAAAACCAATAATGAACTATTTGTTTTGAGTGAAAAATGTTAATCTTTTGCAGCTTGGTTTAAAGTTTGATTCCTTACACTGAAAAATCTTAGCACACTTGCTCCAGCGTCAGAGAAAATGATGTAGTTTTAGAGAAAAAGCTTTCAAAATGCTTGACACAAACAAGCTATTTATTCTTCGAGTTCTTTGTCAAAGATGTTACCAAAACCTTCTGTCCATTTCATGAACACAGGAAATACCCCAGGATGTCTTGAGTCAAAGTGGTCCATAAAGAAATTCTTTGGAATGCCTTAAGATTGGCTATAACTAGAGTTCTGG
Source organism: Pachycephala philippinensis (assembly GCA_013397055.1). Classification (NCBI taxonomy): domain Eukaryota; kingdom Metazoa; phylum Chordata; class Aves; order Passeriformes; genus Pachycephala; species Pachycephala philippinensis. Next base: position 26,884 of record VWZT01011116.1, on the reverse strand, counting down.
CTACCATTTGGACCCTGTTCTCCTTCACTGTTGAAGAAAACAAAAACATGTCTCTTCAATAAGAAGCATCATAGTACATTTTTATACTTTTTTTTTAATTAAAAAATACAGTATTCTGAAAGTAATAAAAACCTTTTGAAAGAAAATACTTCAACCTATACACAAATAGGTCAAAATATTCTGCTCAGTTTCATTAAAAATGCAAAGGTTATTCTCAGCATACATAAATAACTTCACCATATTTATGTGAATAATAATTTCAATATATGCCCATGAAGCTGCCTGCTGAATCTACTTCTGAAGTCAACATTGCAAAGTTCACATTACACAAACATGTGCACAGGAATTTGCATGTGCAGATTCCCAACAGTGATATTTAATCACAGTAATTAAATACGACATCAAGCAGGCCCAGTTCCATTGAATCTGGCCCAGCCACGGAGCCTCACACTGGGGTTCCTTACATTTGCTGAGCTGTATTGATCACACTCTAATCACATTAACACTCTCCATATGACAATGAGTGTTATGCTTCCCACTAGCTCGTGAACAATCGGGCTGGTTTTGTATCAGAAACATCTGCACTGTAAAAACATACACCACACCTTGAATTAAATTTACACATTCTTAAGATAGTAGTCTAGTTTTTCCATATGAAAGATGTAATAAGGAAGTAACGTACCTGTTTGGAGGTGGTTTTGGTTTAGGCATTTTACTAAGAATAGTAGCCATCTCTTTCCTCTCATCAAAGTTCTTCCACTGCTCATACAGCTTCAGAATAACCCTGATTATTTCTAAAATCTGTATTAGAAAGAAAAGAGATTCTAAGGTCAGGCACGATAGTGATTTTACCTTTGTCATAGCCAATTTAATTGTGCAATTAACTAAACAGGCCCCAAACTGAAACTAAACAACACAATTTTCATATTATAAACAGAGCTGTCTCACACTTTATCTGGTCGCAATAAAGCATTTAATTAGTTTTTTGATTTAATTGTGAGTCAAAGCCTGAACAGAATACTTTCCCTTTTAACTGTATTTACTGCTTCTCTTCCCCTGCAAACTAAATACCTTTTAATTAATTTATTTATTTATTTGCAGCTACTGTCACAGCTTATAACTAAGCTCCTGGGAAAATACAGACACCAAGCAGCATGACTACAGCTATATGACCATGGATTATCAATACAGTAATTGATGATTATCAATGTTCTATACGTATTAGGGGCACGGTGTGGGAAAACAAAAGCCCAAAACCACAAAACATTAATCTGAATTCTTTCCTTCCAAGAAACAGACTCAAAGAGTTTGGACACTTTCTATCTACCTTAATTTCCTATTAAATTTCTAGAGCACTATTCTATATAAAAGCTGGAGAATGTTTCATTCATAATATATTTCATCATTCTCTAAATTAATAAAGTAGACTTCTTTCTTCTTTTTAATACATGAACTTTGATTAAGTGCTATAGCAATATATGTCCTCGAAACAAAAGTCATAGTTGGGGAAGAAGTCCATGGTGTTCATGTGAAAAAAGCAAGCTTAGACTTTATCACTGACATGAGAACCAATACATGTAAACATTCAAATAGGTTCAGTATCAAGCTTATGGTAATTTTATCTATTAAATATAGGTTGGTTCTCCTTTGCTGCCAGTTTATTACCACCCTGCCTTTAAATGCATGACAGCATAATTCACAGAGCTCTTGATGCAGCATAGCATCCACATTGTGTTTAAATTTCAAGACAAATCCTGGAATACAAACACAATGCCGTAACATCAGTGGGATAAAGGGCAATACCAAGGGCTCAGAGGGAAATGGTACATCTCATCCATAACAGGCTATTTAATTCCAGACACTCAGTTTCAAAAAAAGACTGAAAAAAATACGTGCTAAGGAAACAGTGTGGGAAGGAATATGAGTACTACTTTGATATGCTTGCTGGAGCTAAACAAAGGTTAAAGAAGCCAACCTAAAAAGTAAAAGAAGCTAGTAAAGATGAAGAACATTGTTAGTATAAGGACAAATGCACCCTGAAACCTAGTAAATTAATGACAGGGATTATTTGACATGGAATTTGCATTAGCAGGGAACTCATCTGAATGAATGGTCTTGGTGTCTCTTGCTTCTGGACATCCTGAAAGTGTCAAAAATGTTCTACACTATGCTACACTCTGCACACGTACAGGGAGAAAATGAGAATGGTATGTTGGCATGATGCTGAAAGGTGAATCAGAAAATCTGATGCACTTGAACTTAAAAGTCAAACTCGTGCTGGCAACCTTGTATGATGGAAAGACACTGGGAATTCTTTTTCTGGCAAACAATGTAAAAGGTACTGTCTGGAAAATGGCAACACCAGCAATGCTCTTTTGTTATGCAATGGTTTTGTCTTGACTTTCAGAGCAGGGTGATAATCAAATAACCTGACATTGTCTACCTTCCAAAGGGATCTGCCTAACTGCAACAGCATCTAACAAGATCACTGAATTAAGCTCAAATCAGTATTGCAGATGTGTAAGACAACCACGACTACCATTTCTGGTCAGTCCATAACAAACAGTGGGAATAAAAACAGGGTACCTTTTCCATATCAACAGACAGCTCAGCAAACCATTGCCTTGCATCCTTCTGCTGGACAACACAGGCCACATGTAGGCAAGCTGCAAAGATCAGGTGACATGGATATTGAACAAAGATACACTCCTGATAGAGTTAGAAACATTCAATTTTTTATAAACCCTATACAGTTCAACAGAGAAAACTTGAGATTAATTATCTGAATTTTCTTTAAGACTTTTTAAGTTGCAAGGCTACAGTGTCAGTGCTGTATGAAACACAAGCTGAAGCACCTTATGAGGGCACTCTGAGGAATACTTGTGATGGGAAAGAACACAGAATACATCCAGTTAAACATGACAGGAGATGTCACTCACCTAGAGCTATCATGAAAGGAGGGTACAGCAGACAAAGATCAGTTCTATATGTGTCATTCACTATCCTCCTGTGCAAAAAAGAACTTGTAAGTATCTTCCTATTCACCTTTAGACTATATTACTTCAAAAACTGCTGCCAGTTTTCAAAATATTTTGTCAGTTTTCCAGATGGTCAAAGCAATGAGGCTGCAAGGCAAAACATCAAGGAAAGAGATCTTTTCCCTTGTAAAAATCTCTTAAAGCCTTTCTTTTTTTACCTTGTAGTCACAGCAGTAGTTTATTTGGAAAAACTATTTCAGTACCATAAATGTGTTTCTGCAGCAGATGTTGATGTATAGCATAAAATAATATCTGTTTCACAAATAAGTAATGGCAAGCATAAAAGTAGTATTTCTACTGTCTTTCTGCATTTGAGACAGTTCAAGAATACAAGTTCTGCTAACACAGCTAGAAAATCCTATATATTGTTTCTACCTCCTCTGACAAGCTAAAACAGAAAGACAATGCTGACAGAAAGAAATTTCCTCTACTCATAGTCACCATTCAGTAATGTTAAAACTGTGCTACTAGAGATAGTCTAAAAAATAAAAATTAGACCACTGCAAAGTAAAATCATTACAGGGTTAAAGACAGAATAAGCTAAGTCAGGGACATATACCTGCACAGGTTAACTAGGGCACCCTTTGTATTCAAATACGGCTAAGCCTGCTTGGTTCAGCAAAAGCTTAACCACCTTTGAAGCATAACTGTTAAACACTTGCTTTCTTGATGAAAGGAGGAACTATTTCCATTGTCTTCATTACCATGCAAGAGGTAGCAGCATGTCTTCTTGGCCCATATCTTGCACATATTGGAGCAAAGGTCTATAAGGATGATATACTATCAAACAGCAGTCCTAGGAAAAATGTCAGTGGGATAGAAGTTAGATTACAATGCAGAGCATGTTGTCAGTTCATATTAAAACATTTGGTTTACAAGTCAATTACTGATTATTTTTTTAAGTAGCATTCTGACACCTAGTCCTGCTCTAATGAGGGCAGTGCTCTCTCTAGAATACCATTACACAGCACGGTTGCCAGTCTGTCAATGTCCTTCCCCTAAGAGACACAGAAAGCCACATCTGCAGCACACTGAAACCTCATTTGCTTACAAACCCGTAATTCCCACTTGGAAATACAAAACGCTGCCAGAAAACAATCTGTTACTAAATACCATACATGGAAAGCATGCCAAAATAATTGACGCTGGTTCAGAAAGAAAGAAAAGAAAAATTCCACTGCTCTCAAATCCCCTCGTTTCAGGTTCAGGTAAACAAGAAGGAATAATCCTCTTGCTGAAAGCAGCCAACTGTATGGATACTACAGGGAAAAGCCACATTAAGTTACATGTGCTGAACACTTAGGTGAAACACTGTTACTGCACACACTATATATTGCATAGCATACTGGAAAAATAAACAAATCCCTGAAACATAACTTCTTATAAATGCAGTTGCTTGTGCTAAAACTCCTCTATACAAAACTCAAGAGTTACTGCCATTTACAGCAGAGGCATCAAGAACTAAATCTAAACAGGAATCTAAAAACTGCATTGAAACAACTTATAGGCACAAACAAAAACTTTGATCTGACCTCTGTGTTCAGCTCCCAAAATATATTCTCTCATCTGCTGTCTAACTCACTAAGCTGCTCCTTTGTTTCTCTCTCCTTTTCTCTGCACCTGAGCAGAACTACTCTAGGAGAGCAGTACTAGAGTTCAGTGCTTAATCCATCCAAGTCCAAGCCATATGCAAAAATTAGGCACCACTTTATCCAAGGCCCCTAAGAAGCCTGGCTTGCATCCTTTCAGCTACCCCAGCAAACACAGCAATGGGACAGCTACTCTTCTAAAAAGCAGGCATGGCTCCTTTCTTTGAAAGGAGCTGGAAGAAAATGTCCCACTGTGCTCCTTTTATCCAGCAGCCTAATAGTTACAGCACCATCTCAGAAAATGGGAGGCCTGAATTCGGTTTCTTCCTCACAGGATTCAAACCCACATCTCACTTCCTAGACGATTACTCTAATTATTAGGTTGCTATAGACTAGCCTGAATGGGATAGTACCCACACCTTCTGCTAGAACATGTATGTGTAGCCCCAGATTCTTCCAGGCAAGAAGAAGAGGGCATAGAAAGAATACAACTCTTTATGGTCATGACTGGCCATTCCATCTAGGGAAAAAAGGACACTGACATCCCAGTCTCTGCATCAGGACTTTATAGATACAGTTACCTCTCTCCCAAAACCAGAAGCAGTTCCACCAAAAAACCCAACCTACCATTAATTCTAAGAGATAGAATTCACATTCTAGTATCTGTAAAGAAGCAAAATCACAGTTAATAAGCAGCATGTTTAAGGCAGCAGAAAGAATTAACTGACATACACTTTAACATCACAAATGCACAGGAATTCTCAACAACTATTCCAACAGTCCTAAATGCATTTTATCTGAAACTACAAAACCAAACAAAAATAAAACTATTATTGGCTATTGTCTTATCACCATTATAACTTAACTCCATTCATATTAACAATTAATTTAAATATTTTGCATCAAGTTTGCTATGACAGACTGCCTCACTAGCAGCACTTGTCTGATTTGTTTCAACACCTGTTAGCAGCAAATTGTTCCCAGCGCACAAAAACTTCACAGCAATAGAGAAGTTATTTTGTAGAATTAGAGCTTCTTTATCAGGCCACTAACATGCCAAATAGCCTTCAAAGCATTTTCAGATTTAATTTCATATGAAATATTCTGTCCAATTGCAGCAATTAAATCAGCCCTCACTCTCAATAGAGGTGGTGATGTATCAGTGACATCAAGGAAAAGACTGGACTGCTTTGGCTGTACAAGAGCAGTACTCCAAAATGTATTTCCATTTGCCTTTATCTGTAAAATAGCAGTGCAGTTTTATTGTAAGGTCTTAGGTATTTTATATTCTGATGTATCATTTGGCTTTCTAGATTGGGTGAAAAGCTAACCAACAAAAAAGTAGTATTTGCTACAGTCAATCTAAAACTAATGAGATATTAAACTTTCAAAATTCTACAGCACAGGTCAAAATTGGTTTTAAGAAAAACTACAAAACTTCTCAGCATTGAGACAGAGAATACCTTGAAAACCACTGGTAAATTTAAATTTTAAGTAATAAATAAAAACTATTTTTCTAGAGCCATTAAATTTTACAGGCAAAAATAGAACTGCTTTCTCTAAGCCAACTGCTCATGTGTGCAAGCTTGGAAGCATTCCAGGTGCAAAGGCCATTTACTTTCCCTGGAGCAATGTATTTGTAACCAAGAATATTCAAAAAAACCTAAATCTCTTTTATCATCATGCTATAGAAAAACTACCATTTCAGTCACCCTATCTCATCACTTGTCTTTCCTGCCAACAATTTAAAGAGAGAAGGTTATGTAAGATTTTTATTATTTTTAAAAGTAACTTTCCCAATATTCTATACAAAACTAATCACGAACAACCCTGACATATGAGTATCAAAATATTTCTTAGAATTTAAAAGACAGAATTTCCTGCTAACAATTATTTATTTGATCAAGTTGTATTTCAAATAGCATACTTACATGGTTCATCCTATAAGGAAACTCCTTTGGAAAGGCATATGAAAACCTAGTTTTCACTACAGTAAACAGAAAAAAGTATGTTAAAAATAACGTAATTAATACTTTTACTTCTTTCCCTTTCTATTCATTCATCTGTATATAGCCCTTCAAATCTATTTGGCTTTTAGTACAAAAGGTTTGTATTTCAAAGAGAAGAGATAAGTTACAAGATTTAAGATCCTGAAAGGGAAAGAGAAATACACCTGAAACACAAATTTGCACAGATACACAGCCAGACATTTGGCTGCCACTTTGGACACTATTAAATCTTCTGGTTAACCACCAACAAGCTCAGGGACACCTGACTTCCCACAAGTCATCATTCACAGAGCTATCCAGCTACTGACATTCAGGATCCCAGTTCCAACACTAAACCCAAATGGAATTTTCATACGGGATTTTTCACATAGATTTGATCCTTCAACATGCAAGATTTTAAAAGAACTAATGAAGTTTTAAAAAAACGTTTTAAAAAAGCAAGCCCAAGGGCAGGGTGAGGGAGCTCAGCCAGACTTCTTGCAGGTCCACAATGTAATAATGATCTCCAATTGAGGTATATAATTAATCTTCATGTATTTTATGAGGAAAATGAGTACAGTTCATGCACTGATAAGGAGCATGTTAATAGGCAAAACCCGAGTGATTTCATGTTAGAATGCTGAACAACGAAAAACAAGAACACTTGAAGATGTGGATCTGAGATTTGTACAAGTGAAACATTTAAAAATCTATTTTAAGTCCTTGTCCTCCAAGGAAAACAGGTAATATTTAACGTCCTGGAAGTCGACAATATTCCTTATACTAATGACAGACAGTGTATTATCAAACTATAGTATCGATACTACTTCCAGGAAATCAGTATGACATTCACTTCAAAGAAAAGAGAGCATCAGTCCTCTGGACCAAAGAATTCACCATTTAGACCTATGGTGGACTTTGCTAGGAAATTTGCTGTAGGACACCAAGACTGGGCTACTGGTTGGAAATTTTAATTATTTCAAGAAAGAGAAGAATTGATAAAAGGGTTTCTCAAGACGTATGCAAACTGAAGAGGTACACGGTTAAAAAAAAAAAAACACTTTGAGAAAAATCCCACAAAGCAAGCTGCAGACACAAGCGCTACATGGAGCTGTCCTTTTAGTGAGATGTGTAAACAGAGCAAAAACCTTTTGAAGAGGTTGTTGAAAACCAGTCTGAGATTATCTTCCTTACAACGGAATCAAGTGTTATTAACTTCATGTTTCTGCCTATCTAGAAGTAAGCAAACCTCTTAAACCAGCCACTCTTACATCATCCCTTTTGTTAGCTTGCTTTTGCTTGCTTTGCCACATCTTTTGTTGCCGTTTGTATTGAGATCTCCCCAAAACTGCTGTGTGCTACTGAAGCAACTCTGGTACAGGAAAACCAGGTAGAATAAAAGAATAAATGCTTGGTGAAAGCCTGCTGCATTTTGCCCCCACTTCCATGAAATGCACAGTACTTATCAGGGCTGACAGGACTTCTAGGTCTGAAGGAAGAGCTGTGGGGAAAATCTTCTACAGTAACCAGAGACTGGGATTTTGAGAAACAGGACAGCTAAGAACTAGATGTCCAAGTAAAATCAGCTGCCGCATATTTACCAAAATCCATCTAACCTTCTCACTGATGCATCAAAACTTCTACACAATGATGCTTCTGATGTAAAAATAGCAACTCTCAGTGCTAAATCCAGTACTGGTCGTGGTCATGCTGGCACTGAAGATGTGTTTCAGTTCCTGGTGGCAGAACTGTCACACGGCCAGCCCCATGGACTGATACACTCTCTGCATGTGGAGGCTACAGATGCAGCCAGTCACCTGTCCCCTCAACGGCTACGAGGGATTTTGAAAGCACTGACCTACATTTGGAAGAGCACAGCCAGGAATTGCCCATTGAGAGCAGCTGGACCTTCTGGGTCAGATAATAGCATTCAGTTAAGGAAGACATCAGTTCAAGACTTTGATGGATGAGATGTAAGTAACATGAACTGGGAAATACAGGGCAAGTGGGGAAAGATAGAGAATTAAGTAACTACAGTGTAATTTTACTGAATTTATTGTGAACAATAGGTTATAAAATGTATTTTTAGAGATAATTATCACGTGCAAAGACTAATTTTATGATGGGGGAAAAAGGATTAAAAAAATGTTGAAGGTACACAGCCTACCAAAGATTCTTAAAACGGGTAATTCCATAGAGCCATACCTTTGACTAAACAGACAAAGCCATAAATTTCCAATTCTATCTTTGAGTAGTTCAGAATTCAATTTACTACTCGAGGTTGTTTACAAATTTCAATAGTTTTATTTTATTACTTTGTTTTCAGTTATGCCTGGCATAAGTTCCAACCATAATCAACCAAAACTAATACAAGAAGGACCTTTCTGTCTCTGTATTTGGAAAAAGAAGCTATTTATTCTAAATGGTTTTAACTGGCTCTTATAGTCCTCCATGATTTGATAAAAAGCTACCTTTTAAAAACAAGCAAAGAAACCAACTCATCTCCCTATAAAAATACCCAACTAGAGTATAGAGAAAATTACTGATACTTACATACAGAAGTAGCAGCAGAAATCAACCTTGTATTTGAAACAACACCAAATTCCTGAAGAAAAAGAATGGTAAATGAGGTGAACCACCTGAAACACCATACACTCATACTGTTATCAAATTAAAATAATGGCTTCTTACTAAACTGGGCTTCTTTTTACAGTATTGTAGTATTTGTTTTTTTCCCCCACCCCTTTTTTTTTTCCCTTAAGGAGAACAGGATTAAACTCTTTACCTAAGAGTTATTTCATTGATTAGTTCCTTGGTTGTTTGTGAGGAACAGTAAAGATTTAAGAAAGATACTAAAGCCACAAAAGCTCAGCTGGCTACCATTCTTTATATAAAATAGAAAAGAGGGCTTCCAGAAGGTATTTTTTTCCTTATCCCATTTGGAGAGAAAACTGTCTTTAGAAACCTGCCATTGACTACCTTTCTTAGTTATGTTTTCATGAAGTCTTAGCTCCTGTGCTGAGACAGTCAGCAATCTGAAAATTTTCTATATACAGGGTTCTTTCAGATAAGTCCATAGCCAAATCAACAGTGCTATAGCTGCCCTCTAAAGTTGCAGAAGCTTTAGCGTTAAGAAAGGCTACACAGACTTCTAATTTAAGATACATCTATGTATATTCACTCTGTCTCTACACTCTATGTCTATGACTTCTTAAAGGCTTATTTAACAGGTTGATAAAAAAGCACTCTCTCCAACACTCTGTCTCTTTTCCTTCATGTCTTCCAAACACTGAAAAGTGTCACAGTACTTGTACAGACAACAGTATCACATGTCAACACTGGTTTCATAGGACTGCTTCTACCATCCATTAAGTATTTGAGTTCCTTCTGTAAAATTCCTTAGTGCTGACATATCACAAATTGTCCAATTTGACTTTTTTCCATTACACAGACACTTCTCAAACAGCTGTAAAACTTGCTGCATAACAAAGGACTAACAGCAGCACCCAGCTGATGTCATCTCTTGGCCACATTCGAAGTGGAGTTCCAAAGGTGGAGGCATGGAGCCCTCTCACCACTACCCCTAATGGGTCACTTCCTAATGACAATTTCTCAAGGACAGCGCATGAGCTACAACATACTTTTAATTCAAGTAATGAAAGTGTGGTAAACTCTGAAGATCCCTTGCTATATGAAATAGAGCAAGATAATTAGGAAAAAAATTCCAATTATGTTTTAAAGTTTGAGTAAACATAAATAAGGAAAAACACACCAGAAAGGAGACACTGCACAATTTAAGATATAGTGTATGTAAATACGTAAACACTGTGTCACAGTGAAACAGCCATTTAAAATGTTTTTTTCAATTTCCAGAGGCACTTCAGGGTTAGTAATTCACACAAATTTTGAAGGCCTTCTCTGTCTCCTTTTCTTAAATGCTATAGAAATCTATGCAAAAAAGAGAAGGTTTCAACCCCCAAAGCATGAAGAAAGACAAAAAATTTAAAAGTCCTAAACGTTTTCTTTCTCTCATACATCACATAATTTTACATTAAAAAATTGTAATACTTCATACCTCTACTTTGGATGCCAAAAACACACACGTAGGAGCCATTAATACTGGATCTATACTTTTTAGGGAATATCTGAAATGTTACAACAAAATTATAATATGTTGTTTCATACATGTAGAACGATTAATCTATTAAGAGCACCACACTTCCTTTTGAAAAAGCAAAGCTTAAGTTAACTTTATTAAGGCATAAAAGCTTTACACCATCCAGAAAACAAAAGTGGCACTGTTTTTAATACAGAACTGCATTTTTAAAGGGCTACCAAAATGTGCCTAGCAAATGTTTTATTCTTGTACCATCATAGTAAACAGTCCTACCTGGCATAGAATCTCTTGAAGTAGACTGTAGCAGTGGCAATAACTTGTTGTCTTAATTTAAGATGTTCACCTAAAGCCTGGATAACTTAAAAAAAAATGAACAAAAGCTTGAGTTGAGTTTTTTTAAACAATTTGACACCAAATAGCAAAGGGTCTCAAAACATGACTAGTGCTGGGGATTCTAAGGAGCAGCACCACAGTCTTCTCCCTCAGTTCAGTTGCTCTAGCGAGACAACACGCTGCTGTAAACCTACAGACCTGCAGGTGAAGAACCGCTGCCTCCTGAAGCCTGGGGACACCTTCAAAAAGGGAAAGGTACCTTGACTTCATTGTGTACAAAGTGAGTATGACCTTTAAGAAGATGACAACACAAATCTCAGAAGGGTAAAGCTCAGATATTCCATTTTAGAGCAAAACAAATTCAGACACAGGAAATATAAATCCACAGCTCTTCAGTGCCACACAAAATGGATGGGTTTTTTTCAAACAAGTAAAGCTGCCAACACAAACACGGTCATTAAATTTGGCAGAGGCAGCAGGTGTTAAAAAAATGACATATTTAGTCTAGGGAGAGGGGGTGGGAGACCAGAGGATGCAGTCAGCTGCTCCATCACGGTGGTCCTCTGCCAGTTGGCCAAGAAACAACCCTGGTGTCATCTGTGCAGGTAGCTCTTGTTTGGCCTCCCAGGCAAAGGAAAGGTGCCAAGCAAATTAGATGCATCAAGCTGGGATTAAGAGCAGGGGTTGGATATAAAGAATGGCACAGTGAAACATAAGGTTGTTACTTGTTATTTTTCCCATACTTCTTCGCCGCCATTATTCTGAGCACGGCTCGGCTGTGTGAAGATTCCCTCTTCTTTTTTTTCCTCCCTCATGAGAAATGTCAAAAAGAATATTTTAAAATACACTTAAGTAGATATTTAAAATACGTACAGCAAGACCAAGACAGTGACCACTGGTGGGAAAAGCAAACAATTCTGTTGCCAGTCATCACTAAATTCTTAGTCCCTACTTAAACACTCAAGCAGAGAATTTTTTACCCATGCTCTTGTCACGTATCCCCTGCAAATATCCAGGGTACACATTTGTCACCCACTGGCAATGTCGAAAGTAACATTAAATCCCTGCCTGTGTCATATCATTCTCCTCCTAGAGAAGAATGCCAAATTGGGACTAGTTTGCCAGGGACAGTAGGACAAGCAATACTTTCGAAAAGGGTGTTAAACCCAGGATGCAAGGTCTGTACAAATATTAAACATTTTATCAGCATATCTCGGGAGATTTGAAAGAATTTTTGCCTTTAATTTGACCATGGGGCTAAAAAGCTTTCCTTCTACTAGGGCATCAGAAAAATTCAAGTATTAGGCTAAACAGAATTCTCCAAATATGTTTCATAATCCCATGGGATTTTCAGGAATGGTTAGGCCATCTGCTGTCAGAGAAAAATCAAGTCTGGTTTAGGAAAAAAAATGGACAAGAGCCTAGAGAGACTTAATGAAATGGAAGCTTGTATATGCTGGGAAGAAGTCCAATACTTGTAATTATTTTTATAATATTTGAAAAGAAACTATAGGATCATTTATTCCTGTATGTTTACAAAGTAAGTGGTTTCAGTGTTTTGGGTTATTTTCATAAAGATTGTTTTAAATCTCAGTATTTTGAGCAGCCTCTAACACAAACATTACAGCTTCTGCCCAAAACCAAAAAGGGAAAACAAACTTCTCAACCAAAACAGTTAAGACTTGGTGATCCAAACAGAGAAATCAACATCAGCTTCCTTTTTCAAACTATGTTAGAAGATGATCTTTTTCCTTCTCTTCATAGCTGCAGGGAGCCGTACAATCAGTTAGTGATCTACTGTACTTGTTTTCCAATGAGGAAGCAGCAGGAAATTGCTCCTCTCCATGCAGATTTTAATTGCTTTAGGGAACAACCATCTCCTGGGCTGACACACACTGAATGTGACATGCTGCGGCCAAGCCTCAGCTGCTCTCAGGTAGTGCAGATGGGAGACAAGGGGGGACCCAAAGCAGGGTCCCTGTTCAGAGGCAGGCAGTGATATGACACATCCAGGGTTTGAGCATGGGGAGCTCTGCCTGAGCACAGAGCAGCCCCTGACTGTCCTGCCCGTGAAGAGGCCTCTCTGCCAGAGAAAGGGAGAAAGCCCAGCACCACCCTCTCCTCCAGGGTAGGCTGTGTGCTCCTACATGCACAGGGGAGATGCTGGCAGAGCTGTTCTCCAGCTGCCCCCAGTCACTCACCGTACCTTCAGGGGAGCATGGAGTGCCAAGGAAAGGACCCTGGGAACCACAATCAAAACTAACAAACTAACTTGTTTACTTTGTAAGGCTTTGTTTACTCAAGAAAAACAATGAAGTGAAACATTTAAAAATCATATTTCATAGTTCAAATTATTACTAGTGAAAATTAGCACAGAAATACAGTTATAGAAATATCCATAACCCTCCTTTTGTCTCTTTTTGTGTTATGAAGTTATGACACTTGGTTTTAACCTCAAGAAATTTCAGAAATTGATCAAATGGGTAAATCATTGCTAGCTTGATTTCCTGGTGCCCTATAAGCAATAACACAGATGTATCCACAGTGATCATGTTTATAGCATATGCAATTGTTATAAAAATAACTAAGCTAAGAGAGAAGCTGGGATAAGTATCTCTCACAGATATCATTCCAACACTGACATAAGATCTTCCAGTGACCCTGCGAAAGTCAGTTCACTTCTCTGTCTCAAGTCTGGCCAGATAGCTGAAAAAATAAGCATTCTATACTGTAAAGGACTGCTGCAAAAAAAATTTAAAGAGCTGCTAGCAAACAAGTTATTAGTTAGCAATATCCATTGCAAAAGGAGATTTGTGAAAATATTGGTCAATTGCACACAGAAAATTTTAAGCGCCTTTGTAATCTAATATACTCAAGTGTGGCCATTCATATGGATAGTTACAAGCTTTGCAGGATCAAGTAAATCTTAAGACAACTTCACATATAAGTCCCAAATTCTTTGGGAGAACAGGCTGCCTGCCAAGCTCTCAGAAACTTGTGGACAATTTGAGAGGCACCTGGTGCTGGGAAATCAGACAGAAGACAAAACACGGGCTGTGGTGCAGGTTTCAGAGAATCTAAACGAACACAAGTAACAAGTTTCCAAACTTTGCTGTTTAACGGGACAGCACAGATCACCTAAAATACTTACCCCAGCCTAAGAACCCACCAAAAGCCCAGGCTGAGTACCAATGCTTGACACTGAGCCTTTAATACACTAGCTTAGCAGTTTCTGCTTGCTTCTCCTCATTTTATGTTTTTGGTAAGAACCTCTTGAAAATAAGAATATTTACTGTTTCGTTCTATCACAGGTTAAAATGTTATATATGCAGCTAATTAGCCTGCAAGTTGTCCTAGAATTGTGTTAATATAACTAAGAAATAATGATGTTATTTATATTCCAAATCTTTGTTAAAATAGGCTGTGAAAGTGTATGTAATACCACGATGAAAACATTACATTCTCTAAGCAATTCAAACCTCCATTTAGACACAGCAGACATTGCACAGATTTTACGGCAGAAGTTAAAAAAAGTTTTACCATTAGTAAAAAATATCTGTAGCTTCCAATATTCTTCTTCAGTCAGAAATTTCAAGTCTTTCTGGCGTTCTTTCAATAGATCTTGTTTATCCAAAATCCATTGTAAGCTAAAGGAATGGAAAATAATTTCAGCAACTCTTTATCAACATTATACTGTGTGTCCCCTGTACAAACAGACTATGGATTAAGGCTTGGGGCTAAAGGGCTTGTGGCCTTTAACAAACCCACAAATAGTCTTCCCAAGCAACTCTTCTTCGGGGTTTTCAGAAGTTAGACAACTGAAGAAAAAAAAAAAAAACAAACCCAAAAAACAAACACTAAACACGAACTACCAGGGGCTGAGATTAGCCTCTACCAGTAGCAAACTGAGCTGGCTGTACAGATCTGAGACCCTGACAGTCACTAACAAGGTTTATGTGCAGCCATTACATTACGGGCACCATTCAAACCTTGACGCGTTCATCATGAGTTATTCTAGGGCAGAATCACAGAATCAATTAGGTTGGAAAAGACCTCTGAGATTATCGAGTCCAACCCATGACCGAACACCACCCTGTCAACTACACAGTGGCACTGAGTGCCACGTCCAGTCTTTCCTTAAACACCTCCAGGGATGGTGAGTCCACCATCTCCCTGGGCAGTGCGTTCCAGTATCAATCACACTTCCTAATGTCCAACCCAAGCTGAGCCCCGGCTGCCCCAGCGCTGGGGAGAAGCGTGTCAGGGACCCGAGCGCCCGCACTCCGCCGCTGGAGCCCGGGGCGGTGCGGGCACCGACACCGGGACGCGACCCCTCTCCCGGAGCGCCCAGACGCTTCCCAAGCGCCGGCTGAGCGGGGCCGGCTCGGGCTGCTCCCACACCGCAGCCCGGCTCCCGCCAGGGTCCCGCGACGAGCAGGCCCCG
>VWZT01011116.1:0-11337 GCA_013397055.1 Pachycephala philippinensis | reverse complement strand
ATGCCCCGGCCCCGCCGCCACAGCGCCGCCGCCCCCGCGCCGGCAGCAGGAAGGAGGAGGCGGCCGCCGCCGCCGCCGGCCGGCAACACGCGGCACTGGGAACCGTTCCCCCGCGCGCGGGTTCCGCCCGCCCCGCCGGCCCCCGCAGCCCGCCTGGCTGGCACCGGGACGCGGACCGGGATGGGCCGGGAGGCACCTTCCAAAAACACCTAGTCCGGCCCCCCGCCCTGCGCGGGGACACCTTCCACCAGCCCAGGTTGCTTAGTGCACCGTCCAACAGGGCCTTGGACACTTCTCTGGGCAACCTGTTCCAGTACCTCACCACCCTCACATGGAAAGAATTTCTTCCTTCTATCAAGTCTAAACCTGCCCTCTGTCAGTATAAAACCGCTGCTTCTCCCAATAAGGTCCCGACTGTAAGCACCTAGGAAGATCCCGAGCTTACTTGTCCTGTGCTGTCTCCACCTCACCTAAATTTCCCTTTAACTTACTCGTTCCCAAGTTTTCACGGGTCAGCTTGCTCCATGCTGGAATATTCCTCATCAGAGAGAGCCTCTAGAGGTATTTTCTTAATAATTATATAATAAACATAAATATAAAATATAAACAGGAAGTACAGGGGCCTGCTTTCTTTCCATGCTCTTTCCTGTGGTGGCTCTCAGCTTCTGAGTGGGATCTGAGAGTATCAACACATAAATTGACATATCACATAATCAAATTGTCCTAAATTGACAATCACATAAATGTAGTGAGAGGTACCAATATCGTGCACTAAGATGTATCAATCACCCGAGATATATCAGGCCACAGGAAGGTTGAACCAAGGCAGGAGCTGTGGGTGCCTGTACCTGTGCTGCCGTGGGATGTGCTGCTCCTGGCAGGGTGAGCAGGGACAGAGGGATTCAGTTCTTCAAGCAGCAATATCGCTAGGGCAAGTACACCTGTGCTTTGCAGCAAGATTAATAAAAATGGACCTCGCCGTCACCTCCCAGGTGAGCAAGCCTGCCTGGCATTTGGCACGGCTGGGAGTGCACAGCCGCTGACAAGGGACCCTGGGCAAGGCTGCTGGGGCTGATGTGGTTGGAGGTCAAGTGTCCACACTCCTATCACACGCTGGCTAACACTGGAACTGGGGGTTCATTAATGCCCTTTGGCAGCATGCAGCAGTGCCTGATGGCCCTGGGGGCCTGAGAAGGGGTTCTAGGCAAGGCAAGGGGAACACATGGAGGTGGGAAGGGACAGCCAGGGTTGAGTGTGCTCTCAGGGACCTGGCACATAGAGCTGGTGTATGGCATGCCAACATGGATGCAGAAAAAGGGACCTTTTGTTTTGATATGAATCAATACATCATCCAAGCTCATTTGCATTAAAACTGCTATCTGAATCATCAGGTTTTGCACTTTATTGCCTCAGCTTTCCAGAGCAGTTTCCTAATTTGCTAGTTAACCAAGAATGTTATAAAGGTGAAACTCCAGGCTTTTCAGACACTGTCCCATGGGACTCTGCAGTGATCTGTTGCTGTCAGTGTAGCTAAGATACTGGAGTGTCGCTAGGAACTATGAAGCAGGGCGGGAAGATGCACAGGGTAAAATGGTCTCACAGTCTAGAAATTATATTCTCAAATGTCGTGTTCACACTGAAATTACTCCAGACCCCACACGACTCGTACACTTCCCCATCCCCTTGTCCATCCGCTATGGGTGGCTGGAGAGCAGAATTGGAGGCACAAAAGGTAAAGATCGTGGATTGAAAGAATAGCAATTTACATGAAACAGCAATGAGATTAAAAAATGAACAGTAACAGCAACAATACTGATGTCAGAGTGTACAAGAAAAGAAAAGTTATTGCTCACCCTGTGGAAACCCCCAACAATGGCTGACTGCTCCCTCTGCAATGTTATCCCGCCTTGCAAGCAAGACTTTTCCCTGCCCTGTCCCTGCAAAATTACATGAGGTGGTATAGAAGAACCTCTAGGTCCTGGCCCTGGTGCCTCCTGGCTACTGCAAAAATTAACCCTGTCCTGGCTGGAA
Source organism: Pachycephala philippinensis (assembly GCA_013397055.1). Taxonomy (NCBI): domain Eukaryota; kingdom Metazoa; phylum Chordata; class Aves; order Passeriformes; genus Pachycephala; species Pachycephala philippinensis. The sequence goes on along the minus strand of VWZT01011116.1, from coordinate 9,306 downwards.
CCAGGACAGATGGAGACAGTGGTATTTCTAAATGCCTTTGCTGGCAGAATGAGACACCATTCTGACAGGCCAGAGAGAATCTAGGTTTGACACCCTGTTTGTACATGGGAGTACAAACAGGGTGTCAGTACTCCTTGTGGAGGAGGGAGGTGGGGAAAAAATATTTTGCATACCCTTTACTTTTCCCTTCTCATTGCAAGGAGGCATGATGCAAACTACAGGTTGGAGTTTTTGGGGAGTCTGTGGAGGCTCTCTGATCTGACACCTTTCTCCAAAAAGCTATCCAGACTTTGCAGGGTATGGGAGAAGGAACTTACTCCACTGTGTCAATGTCACAAAGAGGTGAACCAGATTGCCAGCAAATGCCCTGGATCACAGCCACACAGCTCTGCATCACACACAGCATAGCACAGCACCAAGGAGTCAGCAGAGAGAGAGAGAGAGAGGTTTCCGTGTAACAGAGAAGCCTGTCATTGCCTCACTGAACATACTAGAGCAACCAAAATAGCAGCAAACCTCATGCTTCTGGTTATCACATCAAGTGAGCATGTCTTTTGTTTTCACCATCTTCCTCTACCTGATCCCAGCCTTTTTCTTGCTCTGATTTAGTACCTGTGTTTTGTTACCTCATGATGGTGATTTGGGCTTCTGCACAATCAACAGCTGGATGAACATGAACCATCTGTGTGCCCAGTTGGCCAAGAAGGCCAATGGCATCCTGGCCTGTATCGGAAATAGTGTGGCCAGCAGGACCAGGGCAGTGATCATCCCCTGCACTCGGCACTGGAGAGGTGTGGGGTTACAAGAGTGGGCTGTAGGCAGCTTTGGCCTTGACGGCTTGCAGCTGTGTCCCTGGGAGGAGGGAAGGCCAGCACTGAATGCAGGTGTGGTGATTCCTGTAANCGGACTGCAATCCACTTGGGGGAAGTGGAAAAGCTGGCTAGTACGTTATCCCTGGGCGGGGGTGTGCCCAGGAGAGCCGTGAGTAGCCTACGCATGTAAGTCCAGGATTGGACTGCCTTGGGCGACCGTGCCTCTGGGAAGGACGGTGAGCCGCTGTAGCTCTTGCCCAAGCAAGTCTGGGATTGGACTGCTTTATGGGTGACCGTGCCTCTAAGAGGGATGGTGAGCCGCTGTAGCTCTTGCCCATAAGGTCGGTGAGCTGTTGTAGCTCTTCCCATGCGTGATTACTGCAGATGGTGCCGCAATGTTACACTGCAAACTGTGTTGGCCCAGTGTAAGGCAATATCTGGAACTATGTTGCCCCGGTGTAAGGCGACAGAGAGGCTGCAGTGTTCATTGCAGAACACTCGAGTTCTTTGTTCACTTCTGGGACACTGAGGTGCTGCAACTTGTCCAAAGAAGAGCAACAGAGCTGGTGAAGGATCTAGAGCACAAGGCTTATGAGGAACAGCTGAAGGAGTTGGAGTTGTTTAGCCTGGAAAAAAGAGACTCAGGGAAGACCTTATCACTCTACAGCTTCCCTAAAAGGAGGTTGTAACTGGGTGGTGTCAGTTTCTTCTCCCAACAAACAAGAGATAACACAAGAGGAAATGGCCTCAAGTTGCAGCAGGGAAGTTTTAGATAAACTTTCTTTACCAAAAGGGGTATCAAGTGTTGGAACAGGCTTCCCAGGGAAGTGGTGGACTTACTATCCCTAGAGGTAGTTAAAAGATACATGGATGTGGTACTTGGGGACATTGTTTAGTGGTGGACTTGGCAGTGCTGGATTAACTTTATGATCTCAAAGGTCTTTTCCAGCCTCAACAATTCTATGATTCTACACTGCAGCATGGCAGGAAATAATTAGTAGGGACTGGGCAGGAGATTTACCATAGCTATGATAAATACCATTGCTCCACTGCACACTGGGCATGGGGAAACAGCTGTGTTTGCCCTGTATCTGGCACCACGGGGTCTGTCTAACACTGCTGGAATGGGAGCACTTGGCACCACAGATTCTTGCCAGCTCTACTCCCAGACTCTCTTTTTCCCAGTGGGACAGACCTCATATTGCATGACCCCATTTCACAGCACTGCAGCAGACCACACCACTACCAGAGCTGTGGAGACGGAAACTCTCCCTACTCCACAGACCCAAAAACAGAGAGAAACAAAGACTCCTTGGGGTACACATTGCCCTGCTCAGCCACCCTCCTGGTGCCCGACAAGGGGACACCTTGCCATGCTGGAGATCCTCCCTGCAGAATGGCACCCTGGGGGCTACCTGTGCTTTGGGGGGGTCATTCTCAGCCCTGCAGCATCCTTTGAGCAAAAAGGCAAAGGTTCCTCTAGACTGGGGCTTGCTGGGAATGCCCGTTGCCAGGGCAGGAGTCCTGCAGCTGGTGTGGACCCACAGCGCAGGGAGGCTGATTGCCATGTGTGGATGCCACTACGGCTCCATCTCCCTGGAGGCCCAGCTAGGAGGTAGTTTCTTGGGCAGGGGCATGGCAGGGAGCAGACAGGGCAGAGCATTTTCCCCTTGACATTGCTTTTGAACCTTTCTTTTCCAGGAGCTGTGTGGAGGATCGCTTTATTTACCATGTCCTCTCTGTGTGTCTGTGTCAAAACAAGCAAACAAAGATTTCATGAAACAGATGTGCAGAGCTGCTGTGTGTGCTGATGTCTCCTGCTCAGCCTCAGACCTGGCGGCTGCTCTGAGGGACATCCAGATATAGGATGAAAAAATCGCAGCCAAGAACCTGCAGGTAAAATTATACTTTGTTGTCTTTGTGAGATGAAATTATCTGTCAGCTCTTGCTGATCTCTTCCCCCTCTGCCCCCCTAATAAAAACCATCACAAGCATATTGAATATACTTAGTAGTCCATTGCTAGATATGAATATACACAGGATAGTTGGATAGATTTTTTTTTCCCCAAAATAAATGCTTCTCTCAAAGGTCTTCTTATAAATAGCATGATAAATAGGATGATACATGGTCAGGTTTTTGTTCATGGGCCCTCCTCCACAATTGGAAATACAATATTTTCTTTAGCTCTTTCCCTTAGATGCACACAAAAACAGCCTTTACTGATAATCTCAGGTTTTTCACATGTTTACATATTCATCTAATAACCGAAAACAGTACGTATCTTTTCACAGATCTGACAATAAGCATTCTTGTTTGCCCTCTGCTGTTTAATATCCCCTCAGGAGATAAATGAGTGGTACAAAACCAGATTTCCTGACTTTAATCAAGCTTCCACAAAACATGCTGAGAATGTGAGACATTTCAGGGAAGGAACAGGGGAAAGAAGTGTAAGTGGAATTGAAAACCCCTTCCAGCTTATGTTATGTCACTTCTAATGGAAGCCTTTGTTATGATTTCACTAAGTTAGGTAATGTGACAGTTGTCTGATATTTTTCCCAATAATGGTGGTCTTTTAGGCTATATTTTGCAAGAAGCGAGGCGGATTGGAGGAGTGGTGACCCTGGATGTGACCCCATATCAAACCAGCAGGAAGTAGCCACAAATAATGTTTATACATATGAAATAAAAATTCAGCTGCTCAGTAATGCATGTGTCTGAACATAAGGATCCTGTTGTTCTTGAATGACTATTTCAGGGGCAAAGGATTTATATTGGAGAATTTATTTGAAGCACCTTCACACACACTTGCCCTCCCGCCGCACACACACAGAGCTAACTCCTGCAGAAGCAACCATTTAATGTTTTACGTAGAAGACATTCAGGATAATTTCATTAGGTGAGGGAAAGACTTTAAAATAATGAGGGTTTGGTTTACAACATGAGGATAAATAACAAGACAGAGGTGTTATTAAAACCATCAGCTCTGTTGTGAGAACCTCTTGATGCGGATAGATGGTTCAGCCACCTCCTACTGACCTTTGCTTAAAATAATTTGTTTAAATCATCAGCATTCCCATATGGTAACCTGTTATTTCAAAGGGTTTTCCTTTCTGGGTCACAAACACTCTGGCATTTAACCCTACCTCCTCTCAGTAAAACATGCAGCAGGAACACATACAGGATGGATTATCATATCAATGTTATGTTGGTTTGATTTCTTTTCCTCCTCTGGTCAGCTTGGAATGCATCCTCCACTCCGATGGCTCAGGCTTTCCATGCAGGGGGTAGCCTGTGGGTCTGAATCCAGAGCAGCCCAACCTGCCCTGGCTGAGGTGGTTATTCAGGCTGTCCTTCGAACCCTGGGAACCACACAGATCAACTGCAGGCCAGACACCCCTTCGCATGGGGCATGTGTCCAGTCAGGGAGGGCTTTGCCTCCAGGAAAGACCGAGTTGCCAGGGTCACTGCATTGGGGACCTCTGCTGGGACGTGAATAGTGGACTGAGGGTCTCTTAGGTAGCCTGCATCTCATAGGGAGAGTTTGCCTCTCACCTCTTCCCAAACATTCAGTTAAACAAGCATTAAGCAGTTATGGATGATGAAATGCTTCCTGAGAGGAGGCTGACCACAGCTGCTGCCCAGCAGCTCCACCCTACCTGCATCCCTAGGTGCCTTGGGGGACCTCTCTGCACCCTAAACAACTTTTCATAGAATCACAGAATCATTAAGGTTGGAAAAGACCTCCGAGATCGAGTCCAACCTTTGACCAAACACCACCATGTCAACAAAACCGTAGCACAAACTGCCACATCCAGTTGATTCTTGAACAGTGCCAGAGATGATGACTCTACCACTTCCCTGGGCAGTCTGTTCCAATGCTTAACCATCCTTTCAATTAAAAAATTCTCTTTGATGTCCAACCTGAACCTCTCCTAGAGCAGCTTGAGGCCATTTACCTTCATCCTGTCGTTAGTTGCGTGGAAGAAGAGATCAATTCCCACCTTGCTTCTACCACCCTTCAGGTAGTTGTAGAGAGTGATAAGGTCTCTCCTGAGCCTCCTTTTCTCCAGACTGAACAACCCCAGCTCCCTCAACTACTCCTCATATGATTCACTCTCTAGATCCTTCACCATCTCTGTTGCCCTTCTCTGTACACACCCCAACACCTCAATGTCCTTCTTATAATGGAGGGACCCAAAACTGAACAAGGATTTGAAGTATGGCCACACCAGTGCCGAGTACAGGGGGACAATCACTTCCCAGGTCCTGCTGGCCACACTAATTCTGATACAGGCCAGGATGCCATTGACCTTCTTGGCCACCTAGGCACATTCTTGGTTTGTGTTCATCCAGCTGTTGACCAGCACCCCCAGGTCTTTTTCAGCCACTCTGCCCCCAGGCTGCAGTGCTGCTTGGGGTTTTTGTGACCCAAGTACAGGGCCCAGCACTTCGCCTTCTTGCACTCCATAGAGCTGGCCTTGGCCCGTCAATCCAGCCTATCCAGATCTTTCTGCAAGGTCTTCCTACTCTCCAGGAGATCAACACTCTCACCCAATTTAGTGTCATCCACAAACTTACTGAAGGTACACTTGATCCCCTTGTCCAAATCATTGATAAAGATATTAAACAGGGCTGGCCCCAAAGCTGAGCCTTGGGGAGACGCCTCTACTGACTGTCCACCAACTGGATGCAGCACCATTCACCACCACTCTCTAGGCCCAGCCAACCAGCCAGTTTTTAACCCATCAAAGAGTTCACCTGTCTAAGCCATAGGCTGCCAGCTTCTCCAGGAGAATGCTGTGCAGGACAGTATTGAAATCTTTACTGAAGTCCAGGTAGATAACATCCACAGCCTTTCCCTCATCCGGTTGATGGGTCACCTGGTCATAGAAGGAGATCAGGTGGGTCAGAGCAGAACTGGATGCCTTTCCTAAATCCATGCTGACTGGGCCTGATGCCCTGGTTGTCCAGTACGTGCCAAGGGATTCCACTCAAGATAATCTGTTTCATAACACTCCCCAGCCCCGAGGCCAGGCTGTCAGGCCTGTAGTTCTTCGTATCCTCCTTATGACACTTCTTGTAGGTGGGCGTCACGTTGGCCAACCTTCAGTTGTCTGGGACCTCTCCAGTTAGCCAGGACTGATGATAAATGATGGAGAGTGGTTTGTGGAGCAGAGAAGGAGAAAGCAAGTCTGCTCCAAGGGTGTAGATTTTTGCACTGAGCTCTTGGCCCTTCCAGAGGAAATTATACTGCTGTGAAATGGAAGTGGCTTGCAGCCCATCTTCCTGCAAAACACCGGCGCTGCTCCTTTGCCACCCCAGGCTTGCACAGGGGCTTTTCCCACTTCTGCAGGACCTCTCCTTCCTTTCTCGCTATTTCTCCAGGTTTTTGCTCAAAAACCTGCATTTCTCCCTGGAGAGCAGCTCCTCCACCTTCAGCCAGAGCCTTCCGCCATTGCAGCAGTTGTGTCGCTTTCATTAACTCGAATAAAATGAGGAACACTTATTTTCTTGCTTGACTCGGTCCCGTGGGACCTCGGGAGCCGGATTTTCTGCACGACTTCGCGAAGGTATCGGGTAACCTTGAAGCAACCCGGCAGGCGGGAGGGGGTTGCGGCTCCTGGTGAGCACGGCGGAGCCTGGCCCGAGGAGAAACCCCCCCTTCCCCAACAAGCCTCTGACATTACGGGAGAGAAATGAGCGGAAAACAGAGAAGCGAGTTAATTAGTTGCATCTTCGCCGGATCACGCTTGAGAGACGCTTTTACAAGGGCAGGCTTCACTGCCTTGCTCTGTCTGGTAACGAACAGTTTCTCTCCAAGCCAGAAACTCGGAGGGGGTTTCTGGATCTATACAAGTAAAGAAAAACTCTACAACCGAAGAGAGAAAATACATCCCTGCCCCGTTATATAATTCCGTGTCTCTATTCCCCGGGACAGCTTTCACATATGAGAAACACACATACATATCTTATGCACATCTTTTCCACCCGGTTTTGCGGGCTCCCAAAGGGAGTTTGAGAAACTGCCGTCTTCTCGCCCCAGGTTCAAGTGGCCTCCAACACAAGCCGCCTGTGGGGCCGGCCCGGCGGGGCCGCGGGACAGGGATACTGCAGCCTGGCCCCCGACAGCATGCCGCAGTCTCTCCGCGCAATATGCGCGGCTGCGCTGCGGACCCCGCGGCTCCGGGCCGGCTTCTCCCACGGACAGACTGCGGGGGGAGCGCCGATAAGGCTGATATTTATAGGAATTGAGAGACGGAGAGCGGGGCTCGCTTTGACCACTGGCACAACGGGGCGGGGTGACAGCTTCAGGTGGGCTGTGATGAAAATCCAGATTATTTCCTGTCCTGGGAGCTCATCCCAGGGGACAAACGTATTTTTGATTTCCCCAAATTCGGGGAAAAAATACTTTTTTTCTTTGCAAGGTTAAGTACTGAAAAATCTCAGCACACCGGCTACGGGGCACACAGACTGTAGAAGGGGCTGTCCTTTCTCAAATAAAGGCTGTTCGGAGTTGCAGGGTTTTCCACAGATCGGGCAGGGCAGCGGACTTAGCCCGCAAGCCGCAGTGCCAGCGGGTGCGGACAGCTTGGTGTGGCGCTGGCAGCTCGGTGCCTGGGGCTGCGGCCACCTCGGGGGCTGCCCGAAGGCTCATAAGGGATGACTGGAAGTCAAGTATTGCTTCTGTGAGGGCTTGTTTGCAGAAGGTCCAATCCCATACTCACCCGAAAGCAGTTTCTGTACGTGGGGGTGAGCCGTAAACCCCGAGGGGCTGCTCTGGCTGACAGGGACTGTTGGAAACCTTTTCTCAGCGGTGACTGAATGTGCACGGCCGACTCTTATTTTTCTTCAAATACCTCGGGATACGGGTTTAGAAACAATAGTGGCAAGTCCTTTTTCAGACAGAATACCTATACGGTGAGCATCCTAATTCAGCTTTAAAAACAATGACACAAAAGAACGGGTTAGTTCGACTCTGATATTTTGAGCTGAGCAAAGCTTGATTCAAATCCGATTTTAAGGGTGCATTCCACAAATAATTTAAGGAGGTCAGCTTGTTAAAAAGACCCCCACGCCAAATACCAAACTGTGATAGAAATATTCAAAGATAAATAAGATTTTTCCCTCCTGGCTGTGAAAGAGCTAACCCTTCTGTATGTGTGTGCCCGAAGTGTGCCCTTGTTTTTCCGTGTGAGATGCAGAGTGAGACAGAAACTTTGAGGTTAATCTGTCTTCTTCTTCTAAATGCGTATTTGAATATTTAAACTGAAAGATGATGACACTGGGGAAGCTGAGGGCAGCGGTCCACAGGCGATTGGGCAAAAAATACTGAATAATTTTATTTAGATTTTATTTTAATAGCACAAACAATGAATAGAAAGAACAACATTACATCTGCAGGCTGTTATGAAAAATTGTTTTTGACAGATGACACCTACAAGTTTCTTTGGTCTTATAACTCCGAATCTGTCAAAAAAGATGCATGTTTCAGCGTCGGAATAGACAATGGCAAAATAAACAGAAGAAAAAGAGCTGTTCTTCGTGATGTACTTGATAAGCCCTAGATAATGTGGGTTTAACCTGCGGTATTCAGCATATGTAAATCAAATACTTTCTTATATCCCATATCTTTATTGGGTTAAAAAAAAAGAAAAGGGAAAAAAGAAAAAAAGAAAAAAGTCTAGTCACAGGGACCAGAGAAAGACCTTTCAGTTTGTCAAATTCATTAATTAGAGAGCTGCACATACTAGAAGATGCGTTTTCTTGCTCTGATTCCCGCCCCCACCAACAATTTTACCATGAGGGAATGTTTACCAGAGTGTAACGAACAGTTTCCGATGGCTGCATTTTTTTGCTAAAGTTCTATTTTTTTCTTCTTGCTGATAGTCGTATATTGAAAAGTCGTATCTTCAGCATAAAACGCTGAAACCCTTAACAACATTATATGCGCTCATTAGGAAGTCAGCTCTCTTTTAGCCCTTTCTCCTGCTCGCTGGCAAAACCGATCTCTTTCTGCATTTACACAGTTACCAGCCAGCCAGCAAGCTCTGCCCTGCTCCCTGGTGCCACTGCACTCAGAGATCTTCCTTCCAGCAGCTACCATTTTTTCATCCCTTTCTCTCTTCCGTGCCAGTGATTTATTTCCCCTGCCTCTCCTCGGATCAAGCGCTGGATTCGGGGGGAGCCCAACAGGCGAAACCACCACCGTTTGCACCTCCCGACTCCCGAACCGAGGGCATCCGCCGCGGGAGCGGGCATGGCGCCTTTTCTCCGCCGCACCCGGCTCCCCGCTCCTGTCCCGGCACTGATGGCACTTGCTTCTGCCGAGGTCTTTGGCATCCACCTAGGAAACAAGCTCCAGCTGTGTCGTTGCTGTTACCGTACTGTAACTCTGCCCCTCGAGGAGAAGATTTACGGAAATTAAGTGCCTTGTTTTACAGCTGCAATTCTTCTGTAATCACAGAGCTGATTTTAAAATAGATTAATCCCCCC
>VWZT01011115.1:94638-110320 GCA_013397055.1 Pachycephala philippinensis | reverse complement strand
TAATAATAATAATAATAACAACCCTTCATATTGCTCTCGTTTTATGAGATAAGCTTTATTTCTTGGTGTTGTATGCTGAGTGCTGACAGACATCAGGAACTGGGCTTAGAAAATGTGTGAAATCACTTTGACACATATCTGGACAGACACTTATTAAGAGTGCTTTCTTTGCTGTAAATAACTCTTTTTATGGAACATCAAATATTTGAATATTCTTTTATATAATAATTTCTTTTCTGGTATAGCATGATGTGGTCTATATACTTATTTTCTTACACAAAAGAGTGAATGCACCGAGAAGTAATCTGTTGATGCCACAAAGATATGTCACAGCTCAGTGAAATTTACAGAGCTAAGGTAGGGAAACAGTGCAAGGTTGCAGAATACAGCAGAAAGATCTGGTAGTTCTGCAGACACTCGGCACACACGGCCTTTAAATACTGAAATCAAACTTTTGTCCAGTTGCCACCAGTTTCAGTAATCACTGTATCAGGGCCTACTTTTTGTCACTCTCCTTTTCATATGCATGCATTATTCGAATGTCCTCTTAGAAAGCTTCTCAGTAAGTGTACAGGTAGTTTTATTGATATTAACAGCTTTTTATTCTTCGTTTGCTATCTTTTACTTCTTCGTGAGAGATTTTAAAAATGCATACTTATGAGGTTCTTTTTGGTCCTCCATTAATTTAATTTTCTCTCTTGCTCATAAACTTGGATTTAAAATAATATTACTATTCTTATTAAGCAGGTTTTCTTCTGATGCAAAATAAAATACCTGTCTTGGTTTATTTCTATTTTCTTTAATCTGAAAAACGTCTAATCAGGACTGAAGGTTCAATTCTGTTCTCTGTCCTCATCAATGTTAAAGTTGTTGCAGTACCTTAACTTTATATGTCTTACTTAGTGAATTAAAGCCTTCAAATTTCTCTATTGTGTCTGCAGATTTGAGTGGCTCACAATAGCCCTCAGGAAATGCTGAGTGTTTCTTATAAGCTAGGTAATAGGAAACTTTGAATAGAAGGTTATGACTGATGTCCCCAGCTCATAATCTCTAGCCTTCACCTATATGTAGGTACACTGCTCTCTTCTCACTAACTAAAAGCTGGCATAGATCTTAGTTGCCACAATACCAGCAAGGTCAGTATCTCCAGACAAAGGGGGAAAACCTTTATGGTAGAAACTTTTCTTCTTTGTCCAAGGAAGGCTTTCGATATCTTTTTTGTCCATTCTTCTTTGAAAGCAGAGGCTCTAATCTTGATTTAAAAGGGTATCTTGGACCTCAAATCTTCCTGTTTAATAAGTTGTACTTTTAGTGGAGTAATTAGTTATTTGGCTTCTACTATATCTATAGCACTACATCAAATACAGAGGAATATCTAGTTCACGAATGTCTAGGTATGTCCAGGTATACCTAGAGTCAGGAAGGTTTTAGTCATGCCCAGATATAAATATTTGGGGTACCTAACGAACTTCATTAGCAAGGGAATTCATAATGTGAGTTTTGAGGACTTATCCTTTTTTTTTTAATTCAACGTATCTACATCTTCAGATTTTAATACCCTTTAGATAATCATCATTAAATAGGATTTTGTTGAGGTGTTTTCAAAATTACTGCCAGTTTGCAATCACATTATTTAGCCAATTTGGGGGCAAAATTCTATAGCATTAAAAATATATCATAGCTTTTTTTTTTTTTTCTTTTATGTTACAAGGACCATCTAGGGAGACACACATGTGTGAATCCCTGATAGTTTCAGACATCAGTGGAGTCAAGGGGAATTTTCTTGTATTCTGAGGTAATAGTGAGTCAGATGGGAGAAGAGGTAAAAGGGTAATGTTAAAACCTCTGATATGTGGAGAAAGAAGGCAAAAGGTAACTGAAAAAAAGTCTAGAAGTCAACAAGAAAATTTTCAGGCAATCATGAAATATTAGAAAAAGAATTTCTAATGAAATTCTTAGAAAATTAGGATTGGATTAAGAGAAGATCTGGTACAAAACGTATATGTTATAGTACCAATAAAAAGAAAAGATAGGAAGAATGATATAATGAAAAAATAAGTAAGTGTAGAAACACAGAAAATGAGATACATAACAAAAATAGCAATGGGAAACAGGTGGTAAGGAAATGTTGTGCCAGCTTCATAGCCAGCAAAGTCTGGTAGAGCAATTATTGTTACCACTGAGAAATTCTGTCATAACAGTAAATACTTGAAAAGAATATATGCTTATGAAACAGAAATTATAACATTCTTGGTTTAAACAAGCACTTTACTGGGAACTGTGTTGTCCTTAACTTTCAAATATAAAATATAATCGACTGAGAGGGAAGCAATCAGTGTCTACAAGTACCTGAAGGGAGGGTGCCAAAAGGATGGATCCAGGCTCTCCTCCATGGTTCCAGGCAATAGGGCAAGAGACAATGGGCAGACACTTCTTCACAGGAAGTTCCACCTGGATACATGGATGAGCTTAACTGTGTGGATGACCATCCACTGGAACAGGTTGCCCAGAGAGGTTGTGGAGTCTCCCTCTCTCGAGAATTCAAGAACCATCTAGATGCAATCCTGTGCCATGTGCTCTGGGATGGTCCTGCTTGAGCAGGAGGTTGGACTGGATGATCCACTGTGGTGCCTTCCAACCTGACCCATTCTGGGATTCTGTGATTCAAATACAAAATGCAGATAGCTGATAACTATTAAAGGTGTGAAAAAACACAAGACTAAAGCTCTCACCAATAACTGATGCACTTTACAATGAGGCTCAAACACTTGCAAGCTTTAATGAACATGAGGTGTGCATCCTCATGTAGTGTATTTTCATGTAGGTAGGATGTCAACCAGACCCGTGGGTGATACCCCTGGGAATTACAGTTAGAGAAAGTTCCATGCAAGTTCCATCCAAATGGAGCTTCAGAGAAGGAGAGTGAGCACACAGCCAGGAATGCCTTGGCCCTGTAAGCTGGGACATTCTCTTCTAGGAGCCTTTGAAGGGACAGAAAAATTTCTGTGAAAGGACACTGTATTACTCTCTAGAGGTAGTTACAGCCCCTGACCAGGTAAGAAGACCAGATTATTTTCCAGAAAATTTCTGGTGCCAATGAACCACTTGTGTGGACAAAAAATATATGATAGAGGACAGACTGAACAAAAAGTTCAGGCATAATATCATGATCAGAGGGAGACTTTCAATGTTTATCCCAGTGAAACACCAAAGGGCAAAAAATACATTCTTTTTAGGACTAACTTCATGTAACCTCAGATCTTTATAATGGATGTGGTTTCATATGGGCTTTCCACTTTAATTCTCCTAGAGTGGCAAGAGTAATAGCTTTTTCTAAGGTATGTTTTATTTCATCCTAAAGCACATTTCTAAAATAGATGCCCAAGCATGCCTGTTTCTTATGTAAATTGCTTAATAGTAATATACCAACACTTAACATTCTTTTCAACGTTTCACTCTGAAAATGTGGTAAAATAAAATAATTTCCTGGTCATAAAATTCTTAATTTTTTAATGTAAAATAAAGTAAAAAAATCTTAAAAGTCAAGAATGTCATTATGCAGAGCTTGTGGATTTCATGAACGCTGACAAAAGCTGTTAATTTTTTAAGACAGAGAGCATGCTGTCAGAAATTTGCTGTTTCAATTAATCTAAAGGTTGTTTTATATAGCTTATATTCTCTGGTTGCCTACATCTAAGAAGCAGTTCAAAACACTTTGGAATATACAGTCTTGTTCACCATATTGATACAACTAATTTACAGTAAATCTACTTCCAAAAGATTCAGTATCTTTCTGTTTAGTCTCTGCATTTCCTGTTTTGTGGAAAGATGTTTTTATTTCCCTGTTGATGTTTATGTACCTGTTCTGTAACTGTATTACGGCTTCATTGCTGTAATCCATTGACTTTAATGGAGTTATTCTTTTCATGTAGTCATTCTTACACAAGTATAATCTGCAAAGTCTGTATGATTTTTTTTCTATAACCTAAAGAAATCTTTGTATTCATTGTGCATATTAGCAAAAAAAAAAAGGATTTGTGGGCAAAAAAGAAGGAAATCATGCTATACATAGCAAATTTGAAGGCGTGAATGGGTAATCAACTTTAAATCAAATGACATAGCTGCAGGAGGCACCATTTTACATTCATGGATAAAGTCTTCTTGCTCTGCACTCTTCCAGCATGCCAAAGTAGCTACGAACTTGGCACAGGAAGCTGTGTTTGTAACTGCCTTGCATCACTGCACAGCAGTTGGAGCACTCTGCCACATCTGCCCCTTATCTGATGCAAATTGATGCAGGAAGTGAAACTTCATAAAAATGTCTCAGACTTACATTGGGAAGACCAGACGCAGAGTTGGCATAAATACTTTGCTAGTGTAAATCATGAGTTCAGTGGAGCTGGACTGACTTACATATGACTTACATAAATTTTGGATCTAGATTCAGATCCTGGGTTGTGAAATTATGAAGAGACATAATGTATTGATGAAAATCAACAGCAATGTCCAGTAGGAAGATAACTCAAATAGAGTCTAAATAATGCTAAATAATGACTGTTCTCAGGGGCTGCCAAAGCAAGGTGAGCTATGCCATGAAAAACAAGCATAACACATGGCAACCATGAAGGTTCCACCAAAAAAATCATCCTTTTTGTTGTCTCCTGGTTATGTATTTTGCTAGCAATATCCAAAAAGCATCATTGCAGCCACACTTTGTAAATATTCAGCAAAGAAATGTTACTCAAAGCTAAAATCCTGCTAGACTTTTTTTTTGCTTGGCATAGTGTTCTGAAAGAGGGTTTTGCAAATGTTGTTAGTTTTTGTTTCATGTATTTTTTACTCACACTATAGTACTTAAAGTGTTTACATAATGTCTGATCTTTTTTACAGTTCACGTTCAACATCTTCATGATTCACTTGCACGTTTTCATTGTTTGTGTTTTTTATCCGCTTCTAATAAACAATATTTTATTGATTCAGCTGCAGATTTTAATGCCTCAAAATGTACAAATATTGCTTATGTGTTACAGTGTGTACTTTGATGTTCCAATTAGATATTTTATGGATCCAGCTGCATGCTTTGGTGATCCAGTTGGATTCTTGATTTTCAATAAAATTGGTAGTCACACTATGTCCTATGTTAATTAAAGTGATTACAGTATTTTGATAACCAATTTGAGTAAACAAACTGAAAAAAAAAACCCAACAAAACTAAAATCTATTTTTTTGGTTTTTTTTTTTCTTCATAATATGCAATACTATATCAGAATTTGAAGGTAAGTCAAGCAAATTTGCTCAGTTATAATGAAAATACAAAAACAAGACATCAGTTTGTCATAAATATGTTGGGACCCATATGAATTGAGGCAGGCTGTTCAGTGCACTTTGATAAGTATTTTGTAGGTAATTCAAGCTACCAAAAGACCTTTTATTCTATCCTAAGCACAGAATTTACAAGACTTATAGATTTATTTAATGTATCCAAGATATATCAATGGTTTTTCTTAAATATTCCATTAATGAAAAAAATTCCATCTTCTGTTTAGGAATTCTACAATATTGGGTTACTGTGTACTACATCAGTCATCTAAGGGTTTCTATTTTAAGAATTACCACCCCTTACAATTGAATACATATTTACAGTTTTCTGTATGTTTTTGCAATCCACCCTCAGACTACATCAGTGCAATTGTTGTATGAGAGACATATATAAAGATAGAAAACGGAACCAGAGGCATGGATATTTCTTTGCTTTGGTCACACTTAAGAATGGATTGTGTATACTCATTTCAGCTCCGGAGAACTGATCCTCAATAAAAAGAAACAAATCTCTACGTCCTTTTCTTCTTCTGAAAAATATCGCAGTCTACTAAAGTCTTTTATTTCACTCTGCCTATTAGACTAGCAAAAATGTTTCTTAAATTAATCATAGCTTTGCTGTAGCCCAGGAGAACCTGTGGAAGGTAGGTGTGCTTTGGCTCAGCTCAGTACTTAGCACATACAATCTGTGGATCACCAACGGCAACACATCTTCTGTCATGTGGGTGTTTCCCTACAGACTCCTGTTTTCAAAGAGGAGTTTCTTTAAGAGACTTTATGCAAAAATTATGAAATAGATTAATAAGAATAATTTTATGAAGTGGAATGCATCAGGTGCAGTCACTTATTATATGATCATTTTTTTACTGTCTCACTAAAGGTATGAAGGTCATAAACTTTTTGTTTCTTTCCTAATTTCTTCCCAAACTTCTTTCCTCTTCATCCTAATACCAAGGTTTTAACTGAATATTTCTGTCACTGCAGTTTCTGAAATTCACACAATTATCACTATAATTTACCACACCACAGAGATCACAGTCAGTTTTCTTTGAAGGGGCATTTCCTACCTTCTTGATATCTTAGTACTGACATTTCTATTTATTTCACAGCAACTCTTACTATTTGACCTGGGATTATGTCTCCTTTGATAAGAAATATTTATCGCTCTTCACCTTAAGCACACTTATAATTTATTGTCATTTCTGTTGTGCATTTCCCTCAAGAATCTGAGATTCAGATTCACTCTTTACCAACATAGGATGTGATGGGTGCGGAAGCTTTGCTGATCCACACAAAAACTGAGTATTATATGAGTTTGGAGATGATAGCTAAGCTCATGTCTGATTAGTTTCAGTTTTCTTCTCTTTCTTTTTGTGTGAAGTTTCTATTTTTTTTCCCTGTTTTCTGTTGCTGAAAAGTAGTTTCTAAATACTTATGGGTAAGAATGCTTATGGGTAAGACAGGCTTTGTATTCCGTTATTCAATCTTTGTAAGTTCCTTAAACTTCTTTCATTTTTTGTTACAGTGCAACACTACCTAAGAGGTAAAAAAAATCAGCAATGCATCACTTACTAAGGATCCCTTGCTTTTATCACATCAAAGTATATAATTCATAGACATTTTCCTAAAACTCCTTCCCTTGTGCTTTGGCAAGTTCCATAATTGCTGGTGGTAAAATGCCATAATAATACCGAACTTGCTAAATAAACTTTTTTCTATGCAGCTTGTATTGTAAAAAGTTCATGTGGAAATAGGGTGCTGAGAAAAGATAGTCTTCATCCTATCTGCTTGGACAGTTAAAGGGATACTTTACAGAATTTTTCTGCCTTACTCCAGCTGTAAAGACTTTCAGTAGGCATAAAAACTACTTAGTCATGAATGTTTTTCTACATGTGCTATTCTACAGATGCAATAATATAACTACTAGTTATTCTACACATGCAGTTTACCAAAGATGGTGATTGCAGCTGGTGGAGGCTCTTGGGATCTGTTCACTGCCTCGCCTCCATAGCAGTTCAAGCACATTTTCCACTTTAATCAGTTCTGACTGCCTCTGGGTCTCCATTTCAGCAACTCTCAGATATTTTTAATTTTTGGCCATCTCTTATTCTGTTTTTTCAGCTTTAATTCCAGTTGTCTCTGTTATATTGTATTTTTTGCTAACAGCCCTCAGGTATCCAGATTACTACTGACTGGGCCAGCCTTGGGCTTCCCATCTGGGACTGAATCTGTATCAGCATCTTCTTTTTCCCCCGGTCATGCTGTTTCAGCTACAGTATAAATTCCTTGAGGTTTTCTCCAATACATTTTATGTTCCTCTCTCAAAACTCTTCATGTTCCCTTTTACTAAACTCTCGAAAATCTCACCACAGGCTAGCTTGTTGTGTTCATACAGGTTTGCAGTATCTCCTTCACAGTATAGTGTTCCCTACACAACATAAATCTCAGATAGGACATAGATGTTCAAAACCAAAGTGGATTCTCAAACTGAACAAAATGAAGACTTTACCATGGTTTTGTTCTGCATATTTCCACCTCATTCTCTGAAAGAGGCACTAGTTTGCATTTCACTACTTGAACAGAAAAGCAAATTCTCACCAGTGTTGGTGACAGACCATGATTCAAACTGACTGATGAACGGGAGAAATATCATCAACAACGTCATTATGCCCACCAAAACTGATGAAAAGGGTCATTCTTACACCCCGTGGTAGATAGCCTATGGCTTTCCAGCCTCAGACAGCTCCCTAGCATTTATGACTCCCACACAAGAGTCAATTTTAGGACTTGATGCGGGATAGTACTGGTCAGGAGGTTGACAGATGACATTCTGAAGATAAAACAACAAGGTTGTCTTGGACACAGCTCCATGAGCTAGTTTTCAGGAAAGCAACTAAATCCTTGAAGATCTGTTGCAAGTGCAGCCAGAGTTGCACTGAGGTGCTTAAAACACAACTTGTTACCCTTACAGAATGGGTAAGGTTGGAGGGGACAACAGTGAGTCATCTGGTCAAATTCCCTGCTCAGACAGGGTCATCTGAAAGCATATTGCACGGGATTGCATCCAGATGATTGCCCTCAGATGCACCAAGAACCTGGTTCATGATGTTCTTTTTAAGTACTCTTGGTTATTCCCACATGCTCAGTGTTTTCTATCTGAGTGATTTTGACCTTCATTATCAAGAATTGAGTCTTCACTTAATAAGTGACAAATAGCTGGGGAAAAAAAAAAAAAAAGGGAATGGTTTTATTGGTTTTAAGAATGGAAATTTTTGAACATTTCACTCTGGTTATAAGAAGATGAGAAAAGGTTAAAAAATGTTTTGAGGTTGAAATAGTTATTTTGTAGAAAAGTCACTCCCCGACTGATTCACAAAGAGTGGTTTGGATATTGCCCTTTGCAAAAACGTCTTCTTTGCCTTTGTGTTTTTGTCCCAGACAGATGGAGACCAAAATAATAGAGAGAGGGCTGTTGTAAGGCTTTCTGCCAGGACTCACTTTTCAGGTGAACTCTGTGTAGTTCTTGATGAACTAATAAGTTGTAAGAGATGCTTCATTCAACTCCTGTCATCTGAAGATGTCTCATTATCAGGGTTATGGGAAGCATTTCAGGAGACAGTGCTCACAGAAGGGAATCAGACATGTATGGAATGGTAAGAAGAGCAGATCTGTTTTCCTGCTCCTTGGATCTGGTTTTGCTGATTTTACAAACTTGACAATTTTGGCTCACTGTTTTTGCGTTCTTCACTACAGGGCTAGATATAGCCTGTGGTAAATATAGATATTGTTTGTTTATTATCTGTGTGGATTATTTTGATTTTCCATCCAGTGAACCTAAGGGAGAAAGAGAAGGAACACCAACAAACAGCAATGAGACAGTATGCTGATAGCTTTAAATTAATTTTCTAAGGGCTAAGTAAGCTTTGAGATGTCTGCTCCATTCAGTAAAATCTGCACATTGATTACATCTCTGTAAATGTAGGATAAGTACAGTGTAAAGGTCAACAGATTAAACATGTAGTTTAATCAGCAAATTATGCAAATGAACATAAATGAAATATACCATTCAACTGTTAAGATCAGTAAAGCATGCAACTCTATTAGTGAAGTGTCTGAGTGCTGGCCATCTTAAATCTACACCCAATTAACTAAACTTTAAGAAAACTTCATTGCTGGAGGAAACAGTTAAAGGAGTTTATCAGCCAAATGTTTGGTCCAACCAACATTTACTGTAATGTACCTACCTAAAATATGGTGAGAAAAATTTAGCAAGATTGGTAAAAAAATTGTCAATAGTAGCAACAACATAACTGCACCTAAGCTTTTTTCTCCATCACTGGAGGGTGAATATCAATTAGCAAGTGGTGAAATATATGACTACATGAAATATGGCGATCAGTGAGGTGGAATTTATGGACATTCAACGACCACTGTACACGGCTCAAGTAGCGAGTTCCCTCCCAGCTCCCTATCTAGGTCAAAATTAGCAAAGTGCTTAAGTACATCCATAACTTTAGGTGTAGGAGTAGTACCATGGATGTCTTTTGCTCACCTGCTACTACTGACGTTATGGAAGTAGAGACCTGAGATCAGGGCTCAGCTTTGCCCAGTTCATAGGTTTTAAAAGATAAAGCCTCTATAAGACTAGCAATCTATTAAGACAGAGGGTGTGTGGGGGAAACATAATTATTATTCTCTCTTCTCCATCTTCCTTCTTATTTTTTTTACCATAATTACAATAATTAGGTTAGAAATTTTGGATTACATCCCAGATACCATTACATATATGAATGGGTTTCAGAAGTTCATAGTTTTAGCAGCAGTGAACAGTGTTAAGACCAATGAAGAACTGTTTATATGTCTAGAAACAACAATCAAAATTTTCAAAGAAATAGTTGGAGTTCTTAGATTAAATGTCATGGAACAAATAATTTTTGTGTCTCTCTGCCTTTTTTTGTAATATTTTAGTCAATGTAACATTATTTTGCACGGTGGTAAGTAAACAGCTTTTATTTAATTTAAGTAACTAGAACTATTTTGCAGGTTGAGCTTGCAGTGGTGTTTAGTTTGGAACAGAAACATGGTTTTCAATTAATTTGTCAATGGTTCCTGCTCATTTTGATTCAGCTCGTATTAGGGAAATTTTTGGAGCAGTGTTGGATTTCTTTCAAATGGAGCTGTTGGAGGATGTCCTTCAGGGACACACCTAATGCCTTCCAGCTGCAGATGATGAGCATTCCCAGTCAGGGACAAGACTAAAGATAGTTTTTATTCAACTAAAAGAAAAAGGGAGGGAGGGAACCCACTCTGTATGAGCATTGTGTAAGCATTAGTTTCTCAGCAATTCTTTGGCTACTGAGATCATTTTCCATCAGTCATTTCTTTCTGCTAACAGTATGTGTAATTACGGTTTATCAAAGTTTCCCACTCCTCTCCCCATCTTATTATCCCTCAGCTTTTTGCAGTGAAATTTTTGAGGTGATAAATGATCCAACTTGATCAAGGATTTATGGTATTCAATGGACAAAATAAAGGCTCCTAAATGTCAGCACATACAGTTAGTATAAATGTTTAAATCAACATTTGCATTTTATTGACTGACTTTTGCTAGTCAACAATTTCTGTTTGATGAAGCAACTGAAAAATAAA
Source organism: Pachycephala philippinensis (assembly GCA_013397055.1). Lineage (NCBI taxonomy): Eukaryota > Metazoa > Chordata > Aves > Passeriformes > Pachycephala > Pachycephala philippinensis. The sequence continues at coordinate 99,352 of VWZT01011115.1, read as the reverse complement.
TTGCAGCATTCCATTGTAGATATATCTAGAAAATATCTAGGAAAAAAAAAAAGTGCTTTTTACAACTACAGATAACTTGGCTTGGGTGAAGAGTCACAGGGAAGTTTTTATTGCATCCATGACTGGTATATCTCCCTGTGCCAGAGCAAGGTTTAAGTATGAACCTGCTTCTGTGTACTACCTTCACTATAAAAGTAGCCAATTACCTATCCACTTAAACAGTTCTAGTCTTCCCTTTCTGCCTTTTGAATGATTTCTCACTTTTAGGAATGTTTATCTTCACCCTGCACCCTTCTACACCTCGCTTATGGCATCTGTCATGGTGAAGCAGAGTAGAAAGAATTCAGGGAAAATACCCTTTAATTTGAAACAGCAGAAAACATTTTTTAAAAATAAAAATAAAACCCACATTCACCAATTGTTATTGAAGAACCCTTTAAAATATGCTTTGTCAGATTGAAGATTCTGTTTCTTATTTTGCATTTTAGGATTTTTCCCATGGAGGAGTAGTTAGACAAATTGACCTGTTCGGCCTTCACAAAAGATCCTTCCATTAAAAAAATGCAATCAGGAGTCATGATGGTGATTAAAATAAATTATTTGAAGGATCAATTGCTTATTGGATGAACTATTAAAATGGACATTAGTAGCTTGTCACCCATAGTACAGCCTTTTTTTCAATAGGAGACTTTAGGTACTTTTTCAAGTGCTTAGGTTTGTTGATATGCTCTAGAAACCACACTCTATTGTGCAAAATAAGTACAGAAAAGGGATAAGCATGAAAGAGTGACACTATCATCATCATATCACAAAATAAATGGAATTTCAGTTTTGGCACAGATGCAGACAAATAAAAACCAATCCATCAAAATATCCCTGTACTGTTACATTGCTGGGATTAGTTAGAGATGCTTGTGAGATGATTTGTGCCTTAAATGTCAGGGAGGAAACACTCAAAACAGGAAATATTTTTTTACGTGAAAGAAAGAGAGTAGAATACACCAAGGAGAAAATAGTACTTTATTTCACCTTGTTAAAATGGAAAGAAAAAATCTTTGAAAATCTAGACTTAGGTTAATCTAATCCTTTATGCATGAAGATAGAAGCAAAATTGATTGCTATATAAGGATTATTTCAAACTCAGGCAAAAGTTAAACTGAAAAAATATACACATATATGCGTACATACATATGTATATGTAGATATGATGAAAAGCTTTTCAGTAGAGGAATAGGAATTCATCAGATTTTGAATTGTTAGATTTCAAGAAGTCTGAAAATATAAATCTGCTTCTTGATCAGGCATTTAGTGAATCCTTAGTGCCCTTGTAACTATCCTGCCTAATGCATAACATTTTCACTGGTCACTTCTATCAACTTATTTCTGTCCTCTTTTTTCTCCAATTTCATCCAGTACAACGCCGTCTAGGGTTGAAAATCTGGGGGGTTTTAAAGTCTCTCTAAGGCAAAACATTGAAATACCATTCTTTCAGGCACCGTAGAGAACAAATGATGGCATTTACCTTTGATTCAAATAGAGATTGGTATTGTCCATCTGTTCCAGCCTACAGAGGGGAAATAGGTGTGCCTTGTGTAGCCATATTTCCTACTGAACAGTCCAATAAACAGGGGAACATTTGGATTAAATAACCTTTGACTTTGTTTCCTTAACCCACTTGTGACTCTGTGTGCTTCTGGACGTACTGTGAAGCACTTGTGCAGCATCCAGACTACAAATGAGGCATGTCTCAGTGTAAGCCTAGTGAATGTTCTTTCTGCTTCACACAGATCTGGCCACTCATCATGGTGTGTGCTGTCCCTTTGAGCAGCATGGAACATCCCTTGCACACATCAGCCAAGTAGGCTTTGTAGCAATGCTCACTACGGGAGGAAGGTCAGCATGCACATTTGTCTGTGTGTGTGTAGGTCTCTTCCCTATTCCTGTAGCTTTTGAATCTATTGATTTTAGCCAGATTTGACAGAGTAGTAGAGGTATCAAAGATAATTAAATGCCAGTTCCAGCTTCTTGCACTTTTCTCTGTTAGCAGCTGGCATCCCTTTGCTCTCTAGTCTAATTTTCCATCTAAACCATGCTAACTGCTTTGATATTCAGAGAAGCTTATGAGCAGTCACAGTCTCAACAGAAATTCCTGTTGGTTGATTTTACTGAAAGCCCCCACTACTATCTCCAAAATACCATATTGAAGAGAACTACAAGAAAAAAAATGGCACCATGCATTGCTCTAGTGTTTGAGGTGACCAGTTTAAAATATGCTGTGGGTCCTGAGAATTATCAATAATTTGTCTGTCTGTGTTATATGTGGCAGCTTTCCTCTTGCTACACAGTACATTACAGAGGGAAGAAGTGGAGAAGAGACCTTTTCTTTTGCACTGATATGGACAATATTTGATGCTCATTTGACTGTGTCTATAAGACTATTATTCTATGTAATGCAATATTATCATACAAAACCAATTTCAAAGTCACAATATCTCATTTTTTGTTTCTCCAGAAAAAGAAGCAACCTTACATTAGAGAGAGTGATATGAGAGGGTAATACAAAGTATAAGTCTAGAGAGTTCTAAGGAAGAAAGAAAAGAAATGGCAGGCTTTAGAGAGAGGCAGGTATCTGAGGAAATAGCAACACAGGTTCCTGCACATGGTGGCAGGGATGTGTCTCAATATAATGTCCCCATTCTGGCAAACCCTTTAGCTTTAGGATTGAAACCAGCATTTGAAATGTTGCTCATTTCTAGACAGAAGGAATTAATGTATAACTATTTATTCATTAATTAGGAAAGTGCTGAGGCATATAGCTGGATGATCAGTTTGGACAGTGGGTGGGGAATACTAACATGTGTGTTGCTAAGGGTTTCAGAAGTATGAAAGAGAACCACAACGCAAACATATCCACAGGTAATTTCATAATGCTTATGCTAAGCTTTTATAAGACGTTGATAGAGTTTGATAGAGGAATAGATCAAGAATTATTGATACCCAGAAAAGGAAACCATGGAAAAAAGCATTATATAGTACAGTATGACAGAAGTCTTAAATCTGTGAGAATTATACAAAAAGTGCTTTCTACTTTAAGTGAGGTTATTAAAAAAAAAAAGTGGAAAATGACTCCATGAAGAAGGTAATGACTGAAAGTAACTTCCTAAAAGAGTATGTTGGTGGATATGGTTGATGTTGTAGTTGTTTATTGGTAATACCTTTCTCAGTATCATAGGTAGGATTTTCTGAAATGGTGAGGGATTCTGGTCCAGGAGAAACGGAAGTGTGGATTCTGGGTCACAAGGCGGAAAGTAGGTCTGCCATAACTTCCTTGTAGGTAAGCTCAGGAAATGTGGGTTAAATGAATGGACACTGAGTTGGATCCAGGACTGGCTGAATGGCAGAGCACAGAGGGTTGTGATCAGCAGAGTAGAATCCAGTAGGAGGCCTGTAGTCAGTGGCATTCCCCAGGGATCAGTACTGAGTCCAATCTTATCAACTCATTTATCAATGACCTGGATGAAGGGATAGAATGTGCCCTCAGCAAGTTTGCACATGTACAAGGGCACATGAAATGGGGGGAGTGGCTGCCACAGCTGAAGGCTGTGCTGCCATTCAGCGGGACCTTGACAGGCTGGAGAGCTGGCAGGAGAGAAACCTGATGGGGTTCAGCAAGGGCAAGTGTAGGGTCCTGCACCTGGGGAGGAATAACCAGCACAGGCTGGGGGCTGACCTGCTGGAGAGCAGCTCTGCTGGGAAGGACCTGGGAGTACTGGTGGATGACAAACTCACCATGAGCTGGCAGTGTCATCGTGGCCAGGAGGGCCTGGGGTATCCTGAGGTGCATCAGGAGAACTGTGGCCAGCAGGCTGAGGGAGGTGATACCCCCTCCTCTGCTTGGCTCTAGTGAGGCCACATCTGGAGTGCTGTGTCCAGTTCTGGACTACTCAGTACATGAAAGTACTTCTGGAAAGGGTCCAGCAGAGGCCACAAGGAGGTGAGGTGTCTTCTCTTATGAGAAGGCACTGTGGGAGCTGGGGCTGTTTATTACAGAGAAGAGAGAGTGGATCTCATTTCTTATCATATGACTTTTGGAAAACAAGAAATAGGTTTGTGAAGGTCAAAAACGCAGATATAGTTAATTCCACAGCAAAACTATGTCATTGGAAACTGAAGCTATCTTTAAAAACATAGTCACTAGACAACTAAGTATTTTAAAGAGAAACTCAGAGTAACATACAAAAGAACAGATAATCTTTGAAACTGAAATATTATACGACAATTTTAAACATGTACAGTGTTACATGAATCAGCCATATGAAATCAAATTCCAGTATAAATTCCAATAAGAAAAGTGTCTTTAAGTAAATGACTGAACTAAATATTAAAAGTGTCTGAGAGACAATACACCTCAGCAAACATGGTACACTTTTCATGAGATAAAGTGCTGAACAGCCTCAGGAATGAGCCATCCAGAAGGTTCAAATTTCTCTATCTGACTGTCTCTCTCATTACCTTTTCTTCACACGCTGTAGTATCAAATCAGCATCATTAATGAACTGATTCCAGAAAAAAAAAAAAAATCCCAACATGTACAAATACAGAGTTTGTGTCTAGTTAATGAATTTGTCACTGGAATCCATTTCCTATGGAAAAGAGAACATTAATTCCTGCTGGCTTTTTTTTTTTTTTTTTTTAATTTTTCCCTCATTATTTG
>VWZT01011115.1:39942-94586 GCA_013397055.1 Pachycephala philippinensis | reverse complement strand
TTTTTTTTTTTTTTTAAAGTCTTCCAGCATATGATGGGAAAGACAGTATAATAGAGACAGGGTGTCACCTTCTAGCTACAAAACAAAAATAAAAAACAGTTGAAGCAAATATGGGTAGCAGGCTGAAAAATTATATTGAGAGACTAAGATATGTGTATCAAACAAAACCTCCTCGCTCTATTCTGGAGGCTACTAATTTTGTGTAAGCGTTTTTGCACAGAATCAGAATTCTCATTTTTAGGGATGTCATAGAAATCATTGATCAGCTTGGTCACTCTGTTCTCCTGAGAAGCCAGGCTGTGTATTCAAAGTACAGTAGTAAATAAGGGCTTCTACAAACTTTCTAGTTGAGTTTATACAAATTTTTAGAAACTTTTCATACTATCTCTTGATTGGGGAACTGCTGAATTAGGCACTATGGAAAATCAGATAATATTTCAGGTGCTAGTTTTTGATCATATGATGACAAAGAAGGAACAGAGCTGATCCAATTTCTTATGCTTTTCACTTTTTATCTTCCATGTAATTTCTCCATCTAGACTACAATGTCACAAAAGGCTGTACTCCAGAGCACATGTTTACAGACAAACCAGGCAGAAATTGACAATGGAGTACACTTTTATAGGAAACCTATTTAGAAGTTACAGAAATTTATAAGAAGTTAGTCTTTCTAACTTATGCTTTGTACGCAGTTCAATACAAATTCTACAGCATGTCTTATTAAAACCTACATGAAAGCTAAAGCTTTCTATTTAATTAGTTATATTTGTTGGAAAAAGCCAGACTCTGAATGTACCAACTGTGTTTTTGTTTTTGTTTTTTTTTTTCAAATGAATCATAATTATATGTGCTGTGCATGTTCCACAGCCTTTTTCACTTAGGACATACATTCACATTCCTGAGTCAGTGCTGGATATAGTGTTAGAATTCTTACTTTTCTAACCTCAACGGTGTATATTACAGGGCCGTCAGAAGGGCAGACTGTGAAGAAATATTGCTATGATCATTTACCAATAGCTGCAAGTTATTATACATTAGACTGCATTCATTTTTTTAGTCTGAAGGGAGCATTAAATTGATAACAGTGCAATTTAAAAATTGGTTGTTTCTTGCCTACCATTCTCTTTTTAAACATACCAAGGATACTCTTTATTTTGTGGACTCTCTTATCTTTTCTGTATCTTTCTACAAAAGGCTGCAGTGCGTGTCACAGCAAAGCTTCCTGCTCTCTGTAACAATGTGCTGCTTTATCAGTGAGATCCTCTTTATGAGAACAGAAATATATATATTCATTTTATGTATGTATATATTTATTTGTGAAGTAGAAATATCATTTATATCTTCAGCTTTTGGTGTCAGGTCTTTCTTCACTCAGTTTCCTCATAACGACACAAAGAAGGAGTACACAAACACCTCTGCTCCTTCTAAAAAAAAAATAAAACCAGAGAACTTGTATTTGAAGATCAAAACTGTAAAAGAAAGAAATTATTTAAACTATTGAAAAATAAATTCTTCCTTCTTCTTCTTTTGGAGCAATAACATGCAAATATTTGCACTTTTTCTGAGATATCTTTCTGCATAATCTTTTACACCCTAATTTTTAATTTTTTTTGTTATTGCAGTCACTACAAATATAGTATTAAACTCTCCAGATTGTGTTAAGAGATCTGGCTTGCTCTTCATTGTTTGTTCTCTTCTATGATTGAAGATTAAATCCACACTATGGATATGGTCTTCCAGGCTACAAGTTTGATTTCCCCAACTCTACTACCATGTTATCAATCGTAAAATATGCAGATATTAATCCTGAGCTGTATATTTCCTTTTAACTCAGGGACAGGAGAAGATTTATACATCAAAAATTTTTTTTTTAAATTGCTTGAGAAATTTCAAAGGGTAGGAAGACAACGAGGCAGGGGAAATGTGAAAGAAATCCTGTATTTTTATTTTCGTATAAATTCATATAAACAGTCTTTCTCCAACAGAAGGGTTGTTTTTACAAAGCTCTTTCTCTTGACTGGATTCAGATAAGACAAAGGTATTGTTATGATGAGATCACTATAAACTTGACCACTGGCCAGAAAGATGCTCTTCTTTTAAGGATGAGAAATGAGAAAATTATAAGCTCTTAAATACCTTCTAAACTTAATTCTAAATTAAAAACAAGTATTCCTTCTAACTGGTGGAACTGGTTTATTGAGCATTGATATTAAAGGCCAAGAACAAAGGTAATAGAATAAGAAACATGGATTTTAATATCTAGCATTGGAACTAGAAACAGAAAATCACTGACATTCAGTGACTTCATATATAAATATTTGGTTAACCCCGTCTGAATTTCTTAATGATCCTGTGATGTTGCAAGTCTGCTTGCAGTTGGCAAGACTACAGAAGAGATGTGTATGTTTGTGAACATGACATTGACCCCCGTGTCACTATTTTTTTTTCTTATTTCATCACTGAAATATGCCAGGTTAATAAAATTGTCACTTAGTTTTATATACATTGCCACAAAGAACTTGTACACAAATATAAACCTATACTATTTGGCTTTGACTGCAACTCCTTTCCTTTCCTGGCAAGCCAGTGAAATCAATATATATTCATGATCTAATCCAATAGAGCATGTGATTAATTTCATGCAGTCACACCAAAGGTAGCATTCACATGCTTCAAGTTAAATAGTGTTTGTCTTGACTTCTGAATTAATAAGAGTAAAAATTTAAGTACTCATTAAAAAAAAGATAAATATCTTCAGATTCTTTATCCACCCCATCAAGTCTACTGATGAAAAAAATGAATTTTGTAGTTCTTTTTGTTTTACAAATATTGCCAACTTGAAGAAAAAGAAATCTCATCAGCAAATAATGTCTGAAGAAATTGTTAATTGATTATGAGACAATATTAATGTATTGAAATACTTAAATTGCTCTTTCCTTGCCAAAGTAATTCGTCTTCCTTTGTGTGTTTAATCTATAATTTTTCTTTGTCTATATGTACAGGGCTGGAAAGAGTGAGTTTATGGATAACATTATTTTATGGGCATTCCTCATGCATCACATTAGAAAACAGCAGTATGTAGCCACATGTAACCACGAGTCTTCATGAAAAGTAATAAAACTTAAAGCCATTCCTCCTGGCATCCATGCCTAGTTGTAATTCAATGTTAATTACATTTCAGATAAACTACTATCAGATCTCTAATATTCGAATTATATTTTTCCAAAGAAAGAAATCTCCCCAAAATCCCCATCTGTAATTCCAGGACCAGTAAGTACCTTGATGGATCAGCTTAAATTCGGAACAGAACACCTTGAAATGTTTTCTTTTCTTTTCATCTCTGAGATTCTGTGTTACATTAAAGTCTGAGAAAGTACCATTTCTGAAAACTCCTCCTTCAATTTTGCTTCTAGTGTACATAAACAGACAGGAATGTCATGACCTTTTGTACTACATACTCCATAAACATTTGCTCTCCTGTCACTTATTTTGTCAAGTTTAAATTCGTTTGTATTTTCTAGGTACTGACATACAATAAAGATTCTGTAAAACCTCAGTACTTTGGGCTGGATTCTCATTAAAAAGTTTTGGTTTTCATGAGTGTTTAACTTCATCAGCTTTAATAGTGTTGCTTTTGATCTACAACAGCTTGTGAAAAGAACAAGAAGCACCCTTTCTATCACACATTGAATAATGTTCAAAGCAATTATCTCTTCCTTTCTGATAGAATACTGAACATCAGATCTGTGACCTGACTATTTCAGAAATCCTCCAGCTAATACAAATTTCACATACACGTGGTTTTAATGTTCTTTATCTTGAAGTCTCTGTTTGGTGATCTTAGTGATTTTACGACTACCTGAGTCTACTGTTCCCAGAATGTAGTGTAGTATTCTATCTCACTTTCACAGACTTGTTCCATTTGTACCTTCACTGCTTTGCAGCAAACCTTTCTTCAGGAATTGTCAGCTTATATGCTTAAAGAGACATTTTCAAGACTTATTGCAGCTTTCAGCAGTTCAGGTAGTGTCAGGCTTAATAGTTGCATCTTTGCCGTTCCTATATAGCAATGCTTCTCATGCTAACTGCTTGCAGAGGATTGCTGTACATCATATTGACCTCTGGGACTCTCCCTTACGATTTACCCATTCACCAGCTGGTGCTGTGACACTTTCCAAAACTTTTGGACTAGAGGTACCACAATGGCTCCCTAGAGAAGGATGGTGATCAGCTAAATCTCTTGCCTTCATCTTAGAAACATAAAGGTAGTAACAACAGTACTTATCATATAAATGTCCATTTCAAATAACATTATACCTAGCTTTTGAGTACCTCATGCGAATTTTTCACAAAGAGATTTTTAAGAGCCTGTTAGCAGAATGTATACAATGCACTGGTGAGTCACGAGAATATGATTTTCTTGAGCAAAGAGAAAATGTCTTTTATTTAAATTCTTTTAAAGGACTTGCAAGAGGAGGTTTGGGAGACTCATTGCATTGCCAGGCACTTCTTGAAGCTGTCTGCATCTTGCCTGTAGAGATGATACATAGGAAAATTAATTCATGCCAGGCTTACGGCTGTTCTTACAGCCTTCAAGGACTTCCAAACGTCACTGAAGTGCTCTTTGAGTCAAAGAGATTTCACATCTGTCATATCCTAAACATATTAATTTGAAAGGTGTTAAAAATGGCTTTGCAAAATACTTTTGTAGATGTTTCCTGAGTGGTCTGTTTCACAGTAGTAGTGGCAGTTATAAAACTATCTGCTATGACTTTCTCATTTCTAGTCTGTTCTGCACATATTTGATTTGATATGTATGAAAAGGCAATCCAGACATATCAAAGCATAATTTCAGAGGACTTTTCTCATAAAGAAGTTTCATCTGGGTACATAATTTACAAGTAATCAGGCAAAGGTAACTCAGCACTAAGTATTTAATGGTGTCAAAAGTATCTACAATTGATTCATCTTGCAATTGATTTCGAGGCCAAATCAAAGTTTATTATTAAAACTTTGGCCTGATGGGTATATTTGTAATATGAAGTGTTTGTAGTTAATAATAATAGTAATAATAATAATAAAGGTATTTGAAAGTTTCTTTTATTCAGTTCTGAATACCACATTACCAAAAAGATATTGACACATTGTTAGGAATTTACACGTAAGTAAATATAAGTAAATGTAAGTAAAAATAACCAGACTGGTCTGCGAGGGAATATCAAAAGAACTAAATCTGTACAGTTTGACTAAATATTGACTAAGGTCACTGACAGTCTAGCTGGTGTTAAGCTCTTTTGGCACAGACATGCTCCTGAGAGCACAGCAGATCTATGGTACACCAGAAAGAATTTCAGCAGGGCTTTTAACTTTAAGGACATTCGGTTCTTTCTGACTGTACAGAAGAGCAGCGTGAACTGTCTCATACTGAAGGATATCGACCCTCACAACTTCATGCCTTCACTTGTCCCATCAGTTCTTTAAGAAAAATGTTCCCAAATACCACTGGCGCAAAGAGCTGGGAATAAACTGTCTTCATGCACTTTCCACATTTTTGGTGAAATATCATTAAACAGGATGTTTAGCCTGGAAGCTAAAAACAAATGTGGGGTTTTTTTAAGGTAATCTGGACATTACTGAAAGTGGAATTCACATCTATCTAAATGGTCATTCTCCTTTTTTAATTTCTATGATTCTAGGAAGATCAGAGTACAATGATTTTAGCACAAAATTTAGATACTTGTATGAAAAGGGTATTCATGCATTTAGAGATCTATGGAAAAAACACCCCAATCATTAAAGCATATGAAAATATGAATTTAACATAAATATTTAAATTTAATCTAAGAATGGAATAAATCAGAGTGAAATGTGGAAGCTGAAACAAAATAATCCAATTTCAAGTCAGTTTGAAGGTTAACTACATTCCTGACAATGTTGGTTATAACTCTCAGTTAATAGAAATTTCTGCAACAGAAATTGCTGGAAGATGCAGAAACTTGGTTTTGAAACTCTATTTAATTATTGGCTTTCTCGTTTTATGAGCTTCTTAAATATTGATAGGGGGATGAGGAGAAGAAGGGAACAAGGAGGAGAGTCAGAGAATGTCAAGGAATTACATATTGCTCCTGATTTTCAGTTTCTATTAGAACTCAAAAGGGTTTTAACTATGGGTCTTGTAATGGAAAAATGGCAAAGAAACTGTGGAATTTTTAACAACTAAATCATAGAAAAAAAATCTTAGAACCTTTGCATAATAAGTAATAATTGCAATGGCAGTTCCAAAAGACAAAAAACCCCTTCCTAAAACACAGTAACATACCCTCTGCCATTTGTTTCCTCTTTAAGTGGAAATTAATTCACCTAAATATATTTGCAAAACATAAGAAAACAGGAGGTAGAAAACAAAAAAACCCAAAAGAATAAAAAAAAAGAACTAATCTAAGATATTCCTGAGTAACCTTATTAGAAGCATGCATCAAATATAGACTTGCTAATACATAAGATTTTAAAGAATATTTTAAAAATTTGGGATTTAAAACTTGCTTAGAATTTCTTGGTATTTTTATTTTCTATTATGAGAGAAAATGAGGAGAAGATTTCTTCAAGTATGAAGAAACACTGAACCTTTCTATAAAGAGTTCAAAGAGAGCAAAAAGAAATGGTCATAGAGCCCTGTACCATACTTCTTCTTGCAGTTGCTGGTCTAGCTTAAGAGAAGCCACATCATGCATATTTCCTCTGTCTAACATCATCTTTGTTATTTTCTGTCAGTGGGCAACACTCCTCCATCTTTTTGAATGAAATTTCTGTAAATGAAGACAGAAAAATATTTTGTTGATAACAGTTATTATCTTTCTGGCTAATCATAATTCCCACAAAGTTCCCACTTTTGTTATAAGCAGCCTACTGAAGTTAATGAAAAAACCTCCAAACCACTAAATCTTGGATCAGCGTTGTTGGTATCAGATATGTATGTCTTCTGCACCACTGACAACCTGGGACACGTAGGTCTTTATAAAAAACTTTACATGTCTGGTTGAGTCTTGCACACTTTAGGAATGTTTTTTTGTCTTGAAATCTAGGAGATAAAGGTTTGGTATTTTTCCTCCCATAAGAATTAATTTTACAACCTATGGGCTGTCGTAATAGGGATAAATTATATGTACTGGGATACATGCTGTCACAGTAAAAACTCTTTTTCTTCAAGAAATTTTCCTGGTTGTGACTCATCATCATTTCATCTCCCTTCAGCAGATTCCTGGCAGATTCCCTGTCTGTGTTTCAGATTATCTAACCTTTAGGCCATTTCTTTATGAATAATGCTCATTTTTTCTGTGCTCATTCCTTCCAAAACAATTTCGGCAGGATCTTTCAAAACTTCTACTCCTTCAGCCAGGAACCTGGTGACCTGACAGAACTGCAGAATGACAGATAAGGTTGGAAGGAACCACAGTGGGTTATCTGGTCCAACCTTCCTGCTCAGGTAGGGTTATCCTACAGCACATTGCACAGGATTGTGCCCAGAGGGTTCTTGAATATCTCTAGTGAGGGAGACTCCACAACGTCTGGGCAATGTATTCCAGTGCTCAGTCACTGCAAAGTAAATTTCTTCCTTGTATTCAGGTGGAACTTCCTGTGCACCTCACTAAGACTTACGTGTTCCAGTTTCTGCCCATTGCTTCTTGTCCTTTTGCTTGGGGCTATGCAAAAGAGCCTGGTTCCATTGTCTTGACATCCTCCTTTCAGATACCTGTACGACATTGATGAGGTCCTCTCTCAGTCACCTCTTTTCAAGGTTGAACAGGCCCAACTCCCTCAGCCATTCCTCATAAGAGAGATGCTCCAGTCCCTTAATCATCTTCATTGTCCTCAGCTGGATGCTCTTCAGGAACTCCACGTCTCTCTTGTACTGAGGAGCCCAGAACTGGACCCAGCATTCCAGATGTGACCTCACCAGGGCTGAGTAGAGGGGCAGGATCACCTCCCTTGACCTCCTGGAAATGTTCTTCCTAACGCAGCCCAGAATACCATTGGTTTTCCAGGCCACAAGGACACACTGCTGCCTTGCGGACAGATTGTTCTCTGCTCACAGAAACTCATTGGGAGACTAACTTGTCCCATCAGTTCAACACCTGTGTATTGCTTAGGAGAACTTTCCACTACAGGCATTTCAGAACTCTTTTCAATGTAGTTGAACAATTTAAAGTAGTTTTGAAACTTAAGTAGAAACATACAATGTGTTATTGAAAAAAACCACAACTTCTTTCACTGTCCTTATTATAGCGAACAAAACTATCTTAAGTCTAGGTAAGTCTGGTAGGTAAACCAGAAAATAACTATAGGATCATTCATATAATTCCATTACACCAAGCAGAGTGTCAAATTTCATAAATAATACCTTGAGGTGGTTTGATCCAAAACAGGTAACATTTACAAACTAGGCTGATGCTGAATTTCTCAGATTTTTTTAAATCCGTAACCTCCATGGCATTCCCTGCGATTTCTTGGATTTTTGCATAATGTTTAGTGCACAGCTTGATGTATTCCTCCTCCTCTGTCCTGGCAGTACCAATGGGAAATACTGGGAAAACAAGTGCTTCAGTCTGCATTCAACTAAATACATATTTCATTCAACCTGTTTCCTCAGGGGATTTTCAACCTGGTTGTAAAAAACAAAGCTCCTTGGAAGAAATGTGCTTAAGTATAAGAATGAGTTGCTTAAAACTTTTTTATTTTTGTCCTCTGATAAATAGCAGTTGCTGAAGCTGTGTAGACTCTGACTCCTCCACGAACTACTCTGCATCATTATTTTAAATGAAGTTTCCATGGACAGTAGAAAATTAGGAGAGACTAGGTGGGTAAGGTTGGGAGGAAGACTCAACAATTTCTTTTTTTCCCACATGAGAAACCATGGCTAAAAAATTGCAGGACCATTTTAGTCTGCCACAAATAAGAAAAAATCACCCCCAGAGAACCACATTGTATATGAGGCAGTGTGTTCAGAGAACAGAAGACAACAATAAATAATTCTTTTTCCTCTCAGAATGTTTGCTTTTTCTATTATTTCAGTGAAAAATGAGATCACTGTAGTGTTTCAGCATTATTCAACCGGGTTGTAATATTACTTCAGGAATTTCAGTCAAAAGCTCAAAATTTATTTATTTGCATATTTATTTATTCATCACTGTTATGGATGGATTTTTAACTTAGCTAAACTGAAATTTTTACAAAGATTTTCGGCTGAGTCATTTGATTATTGCAATTAATTTTAGGATCTCTGTCACTATATGTATACAGCAATTTATAAAACTGTATCTCATCATAGAATCATAGAATAGTTTGTTTTGGAAGGGACCTTTAAAGACCATCTAGTCCAACCCCTGCAATGAGCAGGGACATCTTCAACTACATCAGCTGGCTTAAAGCCCTTGAATGTTTTGAGCAATGGGAAATCCACCACCTCTCTGGGCAACATGTTCTAGTGTTTTACCACACTCATTGTAAAGAATTTCTTTCTTATATATAATATAAATGGACCCTCATTCAGTAAAAACCCACTATCCCATGGCCTATCTAAACAGGCCTTGCTAAAATGTGTGTCCTAATTTTTTCTATAAGACCTCTTTAAGAGCTGAAACATTGCAGCAATGTCTCTGCAGCCTTCTCTTCTTCAGGATGAACAATCCAGATTGTCTCAACCTTCCCTCCATTCCTGCCCTTTAGTTTAACCAGCAGGGCTTGCCTGACTCAATCATACTGGTCTCTTGGTTTCCTTGACTGATTTCTTACACCTGGGTATTGGGAGCTCTTGCACTCTATGGAAAGAGTCTGTCAGCTCTGTCCTACTCCCTCGCCCCCGAGGGCAGCTTAGCAGAGAATGCTACTGACTAACTCCTTGAAGAGCTGGAATTTTGCTTTCCCAAAATTCAGAGTCCTGACTGTACTCTTTGACTAGCCCATATCCCTCAGGGCTTCAAAATCCACCATAATCATCAAAGCCCAGGCTGCCTCCAAACTTCACATCACTGGTTAGCTCACCTGTGTTGGTGACCAACAGGTCCAGTGCCACATCCCCTCTGGTAGGGCTGTCTACCACCTTGCTTATAAAGTTATCCTTCATGCATTCCAGGAGTCTCCTGGACTGCCTACAGCTTGTCATGCTTTCCCAGCAGATGTTGATGTGGTTGTCTTCTCTGGCAGGACAAGAGCATGTGAGCATGAAGCCTCCTGTAGAAGGAGCAAGAAGAATTTTTCAATAGGCTGCCCTGGATCACCTGGTCTGCACCAGACATCAACCACAAGGTTCTGTTTTTACCTTGGTCTCTGATTCTTACCCAGTTTTTGACCTGCTTCTGGGTTTTCTTTGGAGACAGCTCTTCACACAGTATTTAATTTTGTAGAGGACAAGACATCCACCATTCCTTCCTCATCTAAAAGTGATTAAATAGTTTTCTTAGTGTGCATGGGATAATCTGAAACAAAATTTCTGTGGAAAATGGATGAATGTAAGAAACTTTAGATCACCTCAGGATCTATTTGAAGGTATTCACAGAAAGCAAATAAATTCTAGAGTATCATCATGTTTCCCTAATAGAGGAATGTCATCTCTCCCTCTACATTTAAAGGAAGGACTAGGACAAAAATACCCACTGACTCAAGCTAAGTTGCTGTTAAATAAAAAATATGTAATGGCTGATGGGGCCATAGAACTGAGAGTTTAGTTTATTTGTGTAAAAGGAAGAATACCAGTTATGGATCACCATAGATTATCCAAGGAAAAGATTTTGACCTTAAGATATAGTTTCGGAGGTTTATGTTTCCAGCTCATGAGTAAATTTATATGAACTAACTTTGACAGTCCTATTAAAACCTAAATTAATGGCAAATGTATAAAATTTCTGTACAGAGGAACTGCTGTTCCCTTCAATGAACTATGGAGAAGTAGCAGTAATTTACCTCTTTAGAAGCAGATACCAACCTGAATGAAATTCCTCTTGTTGACTTTAAAGATTAGTTACTGCTTGATACAGCTAAACATATTTCAAAATTTTAAATGTGAATTCTGAAGATGTTTATAGTCATCTGTATTATACTTTCATTTAAAAAATTGTTCTTGCAATCATATTTGACGAGTGCAAAAACCTGTGAGTCTATGAGAAAACCTGAATGAAGGAGGACTCCATTTTTAATGGATTGATGCACAAGATTTTTAAACATGAGTGCTTGAAAGCTANAAAAACCCACAAAAACAAAAAATGAAAAAAATCCCAAAACAATCCAGCCAGCCAGAGCCAAAGGGAATTGCAGTAACTAATTTCCTTTCTATTTGCATATTTAAAAGCTTATCTTTAGTGACCCAGGATGACACATTTGATAATAAAATTGGTGAATGTGTTTATTTTTTTTCAGTCTAAGATTATAATATTGCATGAGACAACCCCAAACACTGAAGAAAACAGTCCCTTGTTCCAATGTCTGTGGTAAATAGTCCCTCTAAAAGGGATCATAACTTTGGGTTATGCCCCCTTAAGGAGCTGTTATTTAAAGAGGTGTCTATAGGGTTCATAAAGGTTAGCATCAATGACTAAGCCTGTCAGTTTAGGAACTCCAGTTGACTTACTCATTTACTTCTGCTGTTCTCTGAATAAAAGAGAACTGGGAGGAATATTCAGGCATGAAGCACTCACTTGGGAAGCTGAGGAGAAATTTATTGCAATAATAAGACTCAAAGTAACTTAACAGTGGTGTCTCCTGATGCATCATCTGGCAAAGTGTCTTCTTTCTATGGAAAGTCTTTTCAAACCTGAAACCTTTTTATAGTTTATACAGTAAAGCGGGAAAGCCCCTTACTCTACCGCAGTGACTCTGATGACAAGCAGGCAAATGTATCAAAAAAGTGCTAAATGGATGGAAAACAGTGGTAAAAGCAAATAAAGTGACATCCTTCATAAACGTATAATGTATTTAAATAAACAATGCACCCCTTTTACTATACTCCAATATAGCAGAGAGATAGCAGTCCAGGAGCTTCCTGAAGATCCCTATCATCACTCAAGCAATGGAAGAGCCAAAAAAGAGGTGCCCTGATGCACATCATGGTCACAAACAAGAAAGGTCTTGTTGGGGTTGTCTAGGTTGAAAGCCTAGGTTGCTGTGAATATGAGATGGTCCTGAGAGCAGGGAGAAGACTGAAGAGCAATCTCAGCCCTGGAATTCAGGACAGCAGACTTTGGCTGGCTCAAAGGTATGCTTCGAAGAGTCTTAAAGGATAAGGCCTGGGGAGGAAGAGGCACTCATTAAAGTCCTGATTTAATATTTAAGGACCACCTACTCCAAGCTTGAATGGCCCATGACAACAAAGAAGCAGGGAGTGATCCTTCCCCTTTGCTCAACCCTAGTAAGGTCACATCTGGAGTCCTTGTGTTCCCTGGAGGCATAGACATACTAGAGAGGGTCCAAAGAATGGCCATAAAGATGATGAAAGAACAGAAGCTCCTCACATATGACAAAAGACTGAGGTGGCTGGGCCAGTTCAGCCTGAAGAGAAGGCTCAGGAAGAATCTTATCAATGTGCATAAATACTTCCAGAGAGTTTGCAAAGAGAGAACCAGGCTCTTTTCAGTGATGCCTAGTGACAGGGCCAGAGGCAATGGGCACAAACTGAAACAGAGGATGTTCTGTCAGGAATATCAGGAAACAGTTTTACTGTGAGGGTGACTGATCACTGACATAGGTTGTCCAGAGAGTCTGTGATCACTTTGAAGGTAGCCAGAAGCAGTTTAGACATGGTCTGAGCACCCAGTTCTAGGTGCTTGAATAGGGGGGCTGAACTAGATGACTTCTAGGGGTCACTTCCAACCTCAACAATTCTGTGATTCTGTAACTTTTATCCCTAAAAATCAAAGGTGGCATGAAACAAGTGTACACTCTCATTTCACCACACTTAAATCATTCAGAACAGCAGAAGCTCCCCAAGATCTAGAAAACTGTCATTTCCACTGGTCCCAAATTCCCAGACAGGAGTCACCACAGGAACATGCTCCAGTCAGCCCCTGACTTCACCCAACTACTCTGTGTGCTAAGAGAGAAGATCGAGGTGACTGCAATGAAGTGAGTTACTTCCCTTTAAAAAGAAGAAAAAGATATTTTGTTCCAGACAATAATCTCATTAGTGACAGGAGGTGAGGCTTTGATTGATTCAACAGCTGTATATTCAAGGATTCTTTCTGCATTGTATTACCCCTCAAGGCATTGGCTAACCCCTTGGTGTCACATCAGTGAAAGATAATGAGAAGGGTAAGGATCTGTTCCTTTATCCTGTTATAGGAGAAAGACTAGTTCTCATTTTTCACCTTTTATTTGCTGGATTTCTCATTTTGTAGTCAAAAATACATGAAACTTTCTAAAATAGGCATTTCATGTTCCCTTCTTTAGTAAAAAAAATGTAATTTATAATTTAGTTATATAGCACTGTAGCTATGCATATTGTTATACGACAGTTCTAAAATGCTTAACATTAAATAAGAAATCCCAAGGTCTTAAAAATCTAAAGAGATGGCTTAAAATAAAGGAACTCTGAAATTGAAACTTATGCGGCTTCTTTTTATATATGTGCTACTTTACTATGTGCTCTAAAAACTGCTTAATGCATATATCCAGAAGTAATATTGTGTGAACCCCTTAATTTTCACTCCATGAGCTGATCTACTCGAAAAGCAAAGAATTCCACTCACCTATGTAAATAAAACATCTGAAATAAAATATTTCATCTGAGAGTCTCTCGTACAGATTATGATTTATTTTAATGTTATAAAGCCTTTCATAGAACTTGTAGATGTGTGTATCTATATTGCCAATGTTATTTTGATATAATTATCTAATTAACTATTATTTATATGTTAACTTATACTGTATTAATCTGACACCATCATCTTTTTTAGTATAAAAATTAGGTTATGATAAGGCTGCTAAATTTTACTAATATACGATTTCATATATCACTTTTCTGGCTCCTTATAAGGTATCACTACACAGGACATATATTATAGAGGCAAAAAAAAAGAAAAGCATAAAATGAAATCCATCCAAATGCAAGACTTCTGTTGTAACAGAGAAGATAGATAAATTGATTAGTTCTTGTTTTGGGCCAATATGGGTCAATAGTTGAACAAAGTTTTTAAGGCTGAACTGAGATTGAAACAGTGTGAAAAAGAAGAGATCCGGCTGTCTGGTGCTGGTAGATAGTAAAATCATCACATTCAGGGTCGTATATATAATTATGTATATTTATATACAGATGCATTTTCAGTGTTTTTCAAAAGTTATTTGGATCTTTTCATCATCGTGCTTCATAATTTAATAACTCAATTTCGGACATTTTGTCTATCAAAGGAGAATCAGTTCCTTCAACCTCGTATAAATCTTTAGTACCTGTCACTTTGAAGCATAGCTACTGTATTTCTTGCTTTATAATTTCAGCATTACATACACTACTCAGTGTGACATATAAATACTGCAGTATACAAATATGCCACCATTCTGGATTTATATACTATTTCTTTAACAACACAGTCCATCATGTTCACCTTGTTCACTGTAACCGTACACAGGTACTCGTAGATATTTTTACAGCAATAAAACTCAAGTCTTGTCTATATCAGTATGACAAAGATTTGCTTACTCTAACATTTACTGATTTATTATGTCTAATAGAATCACAGAATGATTTAGGTTGGAAGGGACCTTAAAGATCATTTCTTTCCAGCCCCTTTGCCATGGGCAGGGATGCCGTTCAGTAGGTCAGGTTGCTCAGGGTTTCATCCATCTTGGTCTTGAACATTTCCAGAGATGGGACAGCCACAGACTCTCTGGGCAATCTGGTCCAGTGCTTCGCCATGCTCACAGTAAAGAATTTCTTCCTAATATATAATTTAAGCATGCCCTCTTTCAACTTCAAAGTATTGCCCCTTGTCCTGTCACTCTATGCCCATAAAAAAAGTCTTTCTCTTTTTTATAAGTCCCCTTTAGGTAGTGAAAGGGTGCAATTAGGTCTCCCTGGAGCCTTCTCTTGCCTAGGCTGAGCAGCCCCTGCTGTCTCACTTAGCCTTGTCTTCATAGGAGAGGTACTCCAGGCCTCAGATCATCTTTGGGGCCCTCTTCTGGACCCATTCTAGCAGGTCCACATCTTTCTTGACCTGGAGAACCCAGAGCTGGAACCAGACCAGAGAGAGAGAATTGCCTCCCTGAGCTCCTGTTCATGTGTCTTTTCATGAAGCTCAGGATGTGGCTATCCTTCTAGGCTGTGAGTGTGCACTGTTGACTTGTTGATTTATGTTGAGCTTTTCATCCACTGTTCCCAAGTCCTTCTCCACAGGACTGCTCTCAGTGTCTTCTTCCAGTCTGTACGCACGTCTGGGATTGCCTCAACCCAGGTGCAGCACCTGCACTTGGGCTTGTTGACCTCTGCAAACCTGCTGAGGGTGTACTTGATCCACTATCTGTGTTATTGGTGAAGGTATTGAAGAGCATCAGTCCCAGGACAGAGAGTTGAGGGATACCACGCATGACCAGCCTCCACTTGGACATAGAATCATCGACCACAGCTCTGTCTGCATCCATCCAATCAATTTCTTATCCACAGAATGATTGTTTGACTTCTGATATCATTAATTTCTCAAATTGCACTTGACAGTACGTATCTAATGGTCAGCCTTTTTACTTTCAGTCTTATTAGTTCTAGATTTTCAAACTGACCAAAGAGAAATAACATAATTATAAAACAGAGTTAATAAAATATGAGTGCAGAAAAACATGTAAGCAAGTTTTACTGTATTTCAAAAGGAAAATATAGGAAGGAAAATAAAGCAATGTAATGTAATAGGAAAGATAAAAAAGTTGCAATCAACATTTATTGATATAGCCTGTGCAACAGAAATCTGTTGTTAATCGACCACACTGTCAGTTTCTCATCTTAGCAGAAGGAATTGAAATATTGTTCCTTGTTCATTGGAAATCTATTGAGCTATCTGTGTAAATGTACTCTATATACTTAGAGCTTATATTTTCAAGAACTTTCATTTTTTAAAGCAAGTAAGGATATGTTGTCTTTATATTAAAAGTTATTTAAATATTTTGACAAAAATTTTCAGTGCATTTTCAGTTTCTCTGTGGATTTTCTATCAAAATGATGGCTGTTATAGTGGTGATTTAGACTATTTCAATCAATCAGCTGGTTCAGACGAATATTATGAAACTAATTTCTGTACAAAAGTAAAGTAAATGTTTTGCATATTTCTCGAAGTTTTATTGTCTAAATGTGTTAGGCATCTTTTTTCTCTGAATCCAGATTACACTTTTATTAATATCCCCTTTTTTTTCTTGGTATGCATTACCAAAATAAATAAAAAATCCTGGAGATCATTTTATAGTAAGTAAATTTATTTGTGTCAGAAGGAATTAATGATATTTTGATATTTGCAGATTTATTTCATTTCTGGATAAGGACACTCACCATTTTCCTTGTACCTTCCTCTGATGTACTAGGTGAAAGCCAGACTATGGCATTCTAACTAATTAATCTATCTTTTCAAATAAAACTGAACTTTTCCCAAAGTTATATCAGCTAGGAAAGCAAATCTGGAAAGCCACCGAACATTTTGTAATTTCAAAGCCCAGTTTTCAAAAAGCATTGAATAGCAGACTGTCTTGAGGAGCAACACAGAAATAAAGCTCTAATGGAATCAGGGAGCTGGCCATCTAATTATCTAAACATAGAAGTTACCGGAAATATGCATTGTTGCCTCAAAAATTACACTGTAAGGTTAAAAATATATGATTTCAGACAGCTAGGCAGTTATCAGGAGAATTAATACAACCTGTTTCTTCCAAATGTATCTTTTCATACACAAAGTACTGCTGATGATTTTTTAGCATGTCTGCATTTTATTTTCATACTTCGTGTTCATATTTAAATGTTGAGCCTTTTCTTCCCCAGTGAAAGTCAAATACTAATATTATTCCTATCCTCATGTAAAATAAAGAAAATTATGCAGTGATATGCATGTATTGTCAGTCTATTCTTACAAAAAAAGAGTAAAGGAACACTGAATTTCACATGTGCACTTTTGATTTTGTTAGACTTAATGAAAAGTGATTGGATTATGCTGCTTTCCTTTCTTTTGACATGCGGTTGTCATCCTCTCTTAACAGAACCAGTTTTTTTCCTTCCTAATTTGTATGCCTTGTTATTCTTGTTGAAAATGCTCTGTGATACTTGATCCTTATTATTCATTTATGTATGCTTAATGCTTAAATTTCTCAAGAATCATTATAAGCTACCAATCCTTTGCCTCCTTCTCTTCTAATTGTTTTCTTTTGATTTCTTGATTGTTCATGAGAACGTTCTTTACCCGTGGTCTACAAATGAAGATCTATTCTTTGTGACACTCTAGGACAAGGTCAATCAATTGCAATAGAATAATTTTCATTTTTCCATAGAACTGAGCCATGAAAATAATTTATGCTACTTTACTTGATTAGGGACAGTTTGCTACATAAAAGATTTCAAGTATCTTGATTGCATACTCCATTAAGCATGCTACTCTAAATGTATTATATTCTGCTTAATGGTATTTACAAACAGGTGAGAGAGTTTTATACATTTCAGGATCTGTGACCTTTCCCAATTTATTCCTGATTCCTAGGGTTAGTGAAGCTCTCTGTGGAGAACAACATGGGAAAAGCTGATGGTGGGGAGGAACAGTCACATGAAGATTTTCTTCTATCCATCTAGTTCACCTTCTAGATGAGTGTTTTTGTATGGCTCCTTTTTTTTTTCTTTTCTTTTTTCGGAAATATTTTTTCCATTCTTTCCTGACTGGATGGTTTTGGAAATCACAAGTAGATATATTCCTTCAAAGATCCCTTCAATATGTAATATTTTTTTTCTTACTCTATTTTACTCCATAGGTGAAAATTTTCATGACAGAAATTTATAATTTGGTACAATAAGTAATGTGAATATTTTTGTCCAAATAGAAATGTATTCAGGCAAGCAATGGCAGGTGTGAAACTTCTGAATGATATGGAGACACTGAATTCAGAATTAGTAATCATTCCTACTTGTCAATGAAAGAAAAGTGGACACCAATAAATTTTGCAAGCAACGATATTTAAACTAACAAAAAAAATGCTTGAAAAGAGTCTGACTTAATGCCAAAGATCATTCCACAGGCCATAAATTTAAAATACAAATTTTCAAGGAGAAGTTGTGCAAAATTATGGAAGTATGTTCCTTGGTGGCTAAATACGATGATTTTGAAGAACTCATTAACACAGAAGTCTTTGTGCTGCTCACTCCAGATGTATTGTAGGGTTTTCTTGAAATACTTCCTATTGAATTCCCTGTGTATCTGTTCTTACCTGCTTCTGGGAAGCAAAAGATGGTTGGAGAGATGAAACATCTCATTCACTATGCCCATGTTTCCAATAACTGTGTGTAATAATTTATGTAAGGAAAACTTACACAGAGCTGCACATTTAGAGGAAAGGGACATGACATTGTTATTAATGGCTGAATATTAAATTTCTATTTATTTGTTTACTTGCTTACTTATTTTTCCTCACTAGGACTGAATTACCTCTTGCTTTTACTATCTTGGAAACAACGTCTGATCAAAAGCATTGAAAATAACTGTCAATTTCTTGTCATAAAGAGATGATCAGAAAAAAACTGTTGATCTGTATAAGGATAAAGCTCCACAGCTACCAGAAAATGTCAGACTCTGTCATCTTCCAAACCCAGCTGAAGAAATGAGCAAAAACTTTTGTAAGATATGCGTTTTCCAAATTATATTTTTTCATAGGAAGAAATTATTTTGCAATGGATTCTACCTTCGGTAAGAAAATTTAAGTCTATTCTACTTGAGTTAATAATAACTTACTTTTTTCCTAGCAAAAAAAAAATTATATAGACTTACTTTCAATATTTCACTGGCAGCAAAACTACCTAGATCTGTGGGGTTTTTTTTTTGTTTGTTTGTTTTTGGGGTGTTTTTTTTTTTTTTTTTTTGGGTTGGGTTTTTTTTTTTTTTAGCTGAAACATAATGTAAACTGGCTAGAATACTCAAACGATGAATCTCTGGACTTCACACTCCCATTAGAAATTACTCCCTATAACCTTCCTGAATTATGAAAGAAAACAAATGTACAAGAAATCCACAAAAACATTTCTATTCATATAAACCAATAGTTTTCCCAACTAGTAAGAAAAGGTGAAAACTACATTATACCTTAAAATTCGTCTTGTAAAATTAGATGTCTATATCTGAAAGACTTTTTTATTTTCTGTGAAAATAATGAATATCTTTAAATTATTTCCGTATGTCTTATTCTAAATGTAGCCAT
Source organism: Pachycephala philippinensis (assembly GCA_013397055.1). Classification (NCBI taxonomy): domain Eukaryota; kingdom Metazoa; phylum Chordata; class Aves; order Passeriformes; genus Pachycephala; species Pachycephala philippinensis. The sequence goes on along the minus strand of VWZT01011115.1, from coordinate 75,182 downwards.
TAAAAAATAGAGAAATAATATAACAGAGGAACTTCTCTATGACTATTGATTTTCTCAGAAACAACGGTACCTAGTTCAGATATACACAAATGAAAATAGAATGTTCTGTTCCAGATTCTGCATCTTCATATCTTCATGTCTTTCTGCAATTGATCCTGCTGCGAGAAAAAAAAAAGATAAAGTTTAAAAAAATTTTTTTAAAGAAGTTTGAAAAGTCCATAGGAAGGTGCAGACAATGCATTCTATGGGAAAGGTCATTTTAAGTTTTTGTGGAACATGTCATCAAGTTATACTGTCTAATGTATTTAACTGATCAATAACATCAATACATAATAAGTATGACAATTAGACATACTAATAATCAGAGAAGGAAGTGATAGAAACAAACCCATCAAACATAGAAGGTTAGTATAAAATCCCATGCAAATCAACATCAGTCAGAAACCAAAACATTTCCTTACATATCTTTAAGCACTGACATTAATAACAATGCTTCTTGTAATTCTAGTAAAAGAAGGCAACATTTACTTCTTCATAGCAAATTATTACATTTACATTTTCTAACTAAATGTATTTATCAACATAATTGCAGAAGAGAAATAATCATGATAATTTTTAAAGACTTATAGAACACATCATTGCCTAAATATAAAATATAAATCCTCTTTTTTCATACAGTTTTTTACTGATCACACATGGAGTATTGGTGTAAGAATTTTTATTGCTTATATAACACCATTCATGGTGTTCTGTATTAGCATCCTTGAGAATGGTGACCATCTTTCTCATTCTATAGAGAAAAATATAAGTGCATAAAGAAATGAGATTTCCCAAGGTCATACAAGTATCTCGAGACAAACAGTTTTGCTTTTGAATCAGGTACAAAAACTAATTTCAAACAGTTTATTATTGAAATCTGCATTTTTCTTAAGGTGAAATTATTGAAAGACAAAAGGGATTTCTTTGCACCATTGCTCAACCACAGAGAGGGGGAGAAGGAAGAGAGATTGCTGTAACCTCCTGACCATGCACATTTGCTACATGTAAATATTTTATTCCGGTTTTTGTTTGGCTTATGAGATCTACTGAGGACCAAACTCTTCTCTCACAGTTTTGCTCAGCTTGTTTAACTCCATTGCCAGCCTTTAGCTGGGTTTGCTACAACAGGAGGAACCTATCTTGAATCTTTCATTCTTGAACTGGAATATTATGGCATTTAGGGTCTTTGAATTGATGCTGGGTGTGTTGCTACCATGCTCAGCACCTGACATTTGACCTTTTTGTCATTTTTCTCCCAGTCAGAAAAGTCAGGCCTTTAAATTGCTGCTATGTAGTGGCCCCAAAGCTGATGCTAGAAGTTAAAAAATATTTCTCAGTTGAGTGAATAATGGAGGGGAAAAAAAAAAAGAGGCAAAGATTTAGGCAGACAAAATGTCAGGAATACTAGCAGCAAATATTATGCAAACAATTGAAAGACTGTTTTACATGTTAGTATGAGGGGGAAAGGCATCACTAAAAGGAACAGTCTCTCAAAAACACCTTGTATCTTTTCAGAAGCCTTATTTTTAAGCTATAAAATTTGGTCAACATAACAGAAGGTAGACTCCAAAAATCTTCCTTTAAAGATTGAGCCAGAATACAGATAGGATGCAGATATTATGTGAGAACTCAATCTTCTGAAAAAACGCAGAGAAGAAAACTTTTACAGATAGTTTTTTTGAGCCATTGCTTACACAAAAAAATCCCGTAACCTAAGTTCTTTTTTTTCTTTACTCCAGGACAACTTTGCAAATATCTATGAAAACTTGTCTGCAGACAAATGCTCTGTTAAGCTGTTCAGCACAAATACCTATTAATGTCTTATTTTGGCAGAGAGTCAGAATTTTCTGTTTATTTTCAAGCAATTCCCTATGTTTCCATGTGGAGATGAGCAAAGTGATTTCTTCAGTAATATTACCAATATTATTTTAACTTTATTCTTTTGCAGATTGGTGGGAATGAAGGTGGCTTTTGCATCACAAACACTGTTATTTACCTTCTAGTTATCTTAGCTGAGAAAAATCCTCTCTTACATTCCATAGTAATGTAATATATCTGCAATTGCTCTTGTAGATGCCATAGATTACTCTTTCCACCTGTTACTGCCAGCTCAGGTCTCCTGCAGGTTCTATGTAACTCTGTTCTTCAGCCCTCTTGGGTTCCCCTGGGGTCCTCAGATGTCTCTGGAAATTACTTCCTCAGCCAGGTGCAAGTTTTGACCTAGGAGAAAGTTGCCCAGAATATGACATCTAAGAGCTGCAGTGGGTCAGGGAAGGATGGCTGAATTGCAAGAATATCTCCCATTCTTTTTACTTCAGACTATCCTACTCTAGATGATGTCTTTACTTAACAGCTTCGTTTTTCTGGCTACTGTCTTCGACACCAAGAATTATAATTTTTCCAGGGATCCTAAGTATGTAAGTCTGGGTGACAGATTCCATTAAATGATAGAAGATCTAAAAGATCTCGGTTGTGTTCTAAAAGATTTGTTGATGCTAACTCAGCTGAGATAGGGATGATAGATCTGTTCCCTGAAAGGACTAACTGTTAGAATTTTGAAAAATATGATGTTCTGCACTTCAGCATGACAACACTTGCTGGAATGTTTTAAATCACATGCAAAGATGCATGTGATTTCTAGGTTAATTAAGCTTTTATGTCAAAAACTAAGATCTTATCTTAAACAAGGTGAGGGAAATAAGAGACCTATGCCATCTGTGAAGATTTTTGCTGTTGTTCAAAATCTAAATATAAATTTACATGAAAATACTTGAAACATCAGTAGGATAACAGCTGAAATACTGTTTATGAGCAGAGGAGTTACATTTTTTCACCTTTATCTTTGAAAATTAAACCATGAATTACACATAGCCACATCAAAATTTTTTCAGCATGATTTGTTGCAAAAACCCACAAAGTCATGCCTGAAGACACCAACTGCTGTCTGCAGCCACAATAATGGTTCTTAATAGCAAAGTGCTGGAATATATGAATGCTTCAGAAAGATTAGGCTATAGTGGCATGGTACAAAACAAGAGGTCTGTTGGTTTGTTGAATCTGGAGTTTTTATTGTTAACTACTATTTACAGGAATCAAGTACTTCATGGTGGAAGGCTTTTTTTTTTTTTTTTTTTTTTTTTTTTCTTTGCAAGACCCTCTTAGCAAGTTAACTGGATCAAAACACAAGAAAATAAAAAAAGATGTATCCTCAGGATTCATAAATTCAAGGCTGAAAATCATCTAATTCACACAATAAAGGGTTATGGAGTATGAAGATACACATTCTTACAAAAACATCTGAAGACAGAAACTAGCAATGTGGACTTAGCTTCAATACAAATATTTCTTCACTCCTTTTTGTGTTGAAGATTTTCAATACCTATTTCCAACCCTTATTCCTCTTTCTGCTTGCTGAAAAATGAGGCATTTTTGGAGTCTTACAGTAAACCTCTGTATTGGAAAGGATTGGTGTGATGAAATCAGTAAATTTTAAGCACAATTTAAATATTTACACAAAGCACCATGTTTGCCTTATTTTAAACAAGATTATTTTAAGATAAAATCAAATTCTGTCAGAGGAATTTAAGTTCTGGACCTTGTAGATCTATTGCACTTAAATGCAAGAACAAAAGTGAAACAGAACCCAGTTTTGTTAAAGAAGCACCACCTTTATCTTTGGAAGAAATTAAATCAGATTTTAACTTTAGGTGTAGTTTTCTTCTTAACTGTAGGTTTTAAAACTATCTTCTTGACTTGTGGAACAGATAAAAGTTTTCATTGACTTCTGTGTCTAACATTTTATTGAGAATAATTTTGGTCATGATTTTTATTAGCTTTGGGAATCAGTGAAAAAATTTGGCTGATATTTTTTCTTTTGTAGACATATTTTGGAGCATAGACTTTTTTTTGAAACATCAAAACTTTGATATAGACGAATTTCCTGTGTGGAGTACTGAGACATTAACTCTAAGACAAAATGCTGGTGAATAATGATGGACTTACCTGTCCATGTTTAATGTTTCAAACCAAAATATTGCTAGCACAATGAAAATCTACTCTCTCTACAGCCTGATGCTTGGTTGACTATTGCTATTACCAATGCATTGACCCAGAATTCTGACCTGTGACAGAAAACTGGTAACGCAAGTTCCTTTTCCTCTCGAGAATTGTTCTGAAGCAGGGAAAAGGAAATGAGGAGCAGGACAAACTTCTCGCATCTCTGAGTGAGCAGAATACAGGAACACTGTACCAAAGACCTGCAAGGAAAATTACAGCTAGAAAGGCTGTGGAGTCAAGTGAAAACATAAAGGACAGAAAGAGATGTGTTTTTATAAATGAGCATGAAATCATCTTCTTCTTTTCAAGGCAAATTAAGTAGCATTAATGCTGCTTTGATGTAGGGAGCTGTGTTATCACCTTTACATGATGCTGAACTAGGCAAACATAGTTACACCACCTTATCAAAAGTCTCAGCACTATACACCATTTTTGTGATGAAAAAACATGACAATGAATGATGTCACTGTGTAGCATTAATTTTAGGTAAACCTCAAGCAGGTTTCAGCATTGGAGTTCTAGCTTGATTTCGTGCTGTGATCTGAAGTTTTTTATGTGGTCACAGTCATGTTGTCTTTTACCTGGGCATTATGAAACTTATTTTCTGCCCTTGCTTCTTCTTCCTTTTTTATTTTAGTTCAAAGGAATTTATTTCCACATGATGTACTGTATCTTCTTTCACTTTGTTTTTTGAAATTGCTATTTCTTGACAGGTTATGCTCCATCTTTGATATTCTGGCTGGACTTAATGCTATACCATATTTAATTTACTATGAAAGTATTTTTTAAAAAAATACTGCTATGGAAATATGCTGAAAATGATCAAATACTCCCTCTAACCTGGAAAAAGCTGAGAGATTGAAAAGCTGAAGGTAGCCGAGGATAGTGTTAAGCTAAAATATTGCTGGGATACATATTTCACTTAGGCTTGCTTGCTGTATGCTGGCCAACCTTGATTAAGTGTCAAGAATATTGAGTAATCTGGATCCTGGAGAGAATGTTTTAACAGGGTGAAACAGCCATCTGAAAGCTGATTTGCCCTTGATGTAAAATTTATTGCATCTATATGCTAATGACCTTATTTCTGCATCTTCAGCCATAACACAAGTTTCTATCCTCATTGAATTCCACCAACTAAAATCATGTGGCTTCAAATTAGGAGTACCCCAAAAAGGGAGAGTTTGGGTAAGAAAATAATGGCATTGGTAATTTAGAGGATGACAGTTTTCTTTTTCCACTGTGTCCCATGCCAGTGACAAGAATAATGATGTAGCTTGACAATAGATGAAGTCAGATACCACACACGTCCTTTTGCATCTACTGGTATCTTAACAGTAAAGAAAGCAAACTTAAAAGTAAGGAAAGAATTTTGGTTTGTAACTTGGAGAAAAACTTTTTAAGTGTTGACAAACCCAACGGCAAGGGATTTTATGCTTGGCATAGAAAGTGGGGTTTTGGCTAATGAATCAGTTGGATGAAAATGTGATGTATGCATTTTCTAGGACTGAAATGCATTTTGACTGAGTAGACGAAAATGTTGTTTTAATACTTGGAATGCATAAGTTATTTTATAAGGATAGTTGTTTGAGCATTAAAATTTTTTAAAGTGTGCTTGTTGAATGATGGTGATAATACTGCTTTGGTCTAAATATCAATAAAAAAACCTTAAGCTAACATAATATGGTATTATAAGTTAATTGCAGGGGATGTGCTGCATCTATACCTAATTAATTATTAGGTAAACAAGACATTTTAAAGATAAAAAACCTATTAAAGAATTACTTGTTTAACTTCTTTCTCAAGGTGATATCAGAAGAACCGACATTCACCTTGTTTCTGTCTTGCAGAACGGCAAGTGTGAGAATGTTTGCCTAATTTTGGAATTAATTATGATTCTAGCAACAAAGATAGCTCACATTTTGGTTTTGGTTGGATTTTTCATATGCGAATTTGTTACCTACATTACATTTCAGTTTGGACTTTAAGGGGACAAACCTAAAAAAATCAACATCTTAACATTAGCAACCACAGATTTCATGTACACTTAGAGTAACAGTTTTTCTCATAAATTTGTAGTCAAATTATAAGTCTAGATAAATAGAAAATTCTACTAGCCACTCAGCTGAGATGTAATTTTTACCAAACTAGCATATTTTCCATTTATAATCATTAATCTTCCTTATTACCTGCAACAACATTTCTAAGTAGTCTCTAGCTCTATTTAATAGGTTAGGAATAATTAATTTTGAAGCTATGTACCCAGAATTTTGATAACTTTTTCCAGTTTTGTCACAATTAATTTATACTTCAATAATTACAAAATATTTTAACTCTATAGACAGAATAGAATAGAATAGAATAGAATAGAATAGAATAGAATAGAATAGAATAGAATAGAATAGAACAGGAGTAGAACTGAATAGAATATCTCAATTTTGAAGGGATCCATAAGGATCATTAAGTTTATAAATATTTTTACCAGCCTTGATTTTAACTTCTATATTTCCTAAGGAACTATTAGCCAAACTCAACACTTTGTTAAGCCCTGACATCTGTGTTTTTAGATAACTTTTTCATTATTATATTTTGTCATGATATTTTAAAGGTGTGTTTAATATTTTCTTTTTCTCTGCATATTTTGATGTTGCTGAAGGTAGCAGTTGCCCCAACGGAAGACCACATTTCAGTGGTTTCAAAAAGAATGAGTTCTGAAGAGGAAAACTATATGTCGATATTTTGATTTCTTTGGAAACTGATCCACAGCATCCAAAATAAATGCGTTGAATTATTGGCTGTAGATAAATCCTGACTCTGTATACATGTGTGCATTTATGGGTGTGTGAGCGTGTACCTACAGAGGAAGTCCTAAGAAGCGAGAAAAAAAAAATCAAGTAAAAATTTAAAAAAGGTTATTTTCCTGAGTCAGAATTTGACTTAAAGCTCTTAAAATTTAAGTGAACTCTAGTTTTCAGCCCTTATATACCCTGAAGCATAAATGGCTCTTGCATTTTAGGATGATTTCTAAATCATATACTTTAAAAAGATTAATTTCATTATAGATATTCTTTTGTAATCTATAACTGTTTTGAGTTAAGAAATCCAGAACCTGTGTGAACATTTTTGAGAAACAGTGAAAAAGTTTTAAACGTGATCAGCTAATGTCTCTAAAGGGTTGGTAATTTGGGTTTTTCATTTCAGTTTGAGTCCTCAAATAGTTCAAACAATAACTCTTTTTTTTTTTCTTTTTAATACACGATTATTTCGTCAAAAATAATCATACACATTGGCAAATCAGTATCTAAGAATGACATGTATATTCTGGAGCTGGATTTGCTTTCAATATTCAAACTTTTTTTATTAACATACCTTGTCATTGATACCTGTGTGCTCAACAGGTATTTATTCTAATTCTTGGTTTATTTCTTCATATTATTTTTATTTTTCACTTATAAAGCGAACAACAAAAAATTAATAACTATATTTCCCTACTGCCAGATGCACTCATCAAAGAAGTAAGACTTAGTGGAATCAATTTTCAGTCAGGCAAATGTAGCTGCTTTGACAGTTGAATCCACTATATACATTAGTTTTCCTCTAAATGAATTTAAAATCCTGAAGAAGGAAAAAATTATGTACAAAAACTGCTTTCTTGTTTGGCTTCCTAAATTTCCAAGCTGAAAAAGAAAAAAATAGAAAAATTATATGAATTGGCAGGAAAAATAAAACAAAACCAAAACAAAACAAAGCAAAAAAAGCAAAACAAAAAAAAAGAGACACCTCCTTTCCGAGGGTTTTTAAACTTCAGAATAGGTTCTTCCTAAAAAATGGAAAAAGCCAACAAAATTTCATTGAAAATAAAAATTTGGTTTTTTTAATGATTGTCAATACCCCCAGAGTTACAAGATAGAGAGAATAATCAACTTTGATCCATCTTTTACTGTGTGTGCTGGTTTTGACTGGAATAGAGTTAGTGTTCTTCACAGTAGCTACTATGGGACCATGTTTTGGATGTGGGCTGAAAATAGTGTTGACAATTCTGGGATGTTTTAGATATTGCTGAGTAGTGCTGACACAGAGTCAAGGCCTTTTTTTCTTCTCGTACTGCCCTGACAGTGAGGGGGCTGAGGGTGCACAAGAAGCTGGGAGGGGGCACAGCCAGGACAGCTGATCCCAACTGATCAAAAGGATTCCCAGACCACAGGGTCTCATGCTGAGCATTGAAAATTGGGGGAAGAAGAAGGAAATAGGGGCATTTAGAGTTATGGTATTTGTCTTCTCAAGTCACTGTGACATCTAAGAGCGCCCTGCTCTCTTGAAATGGCTGAACACGTGGCCGCCCATGGGAAGCAGAGAATTAATTCCTTGGGTTTTTTTGCTTATGTGTGTGTGTGTTTTTCCTTTACCATTAAACTGTCTTTATCTCAGCTCCTGAGTTTTCTCACTTTTACAAATCTCTCCTCCATCTCTTTGGTGGGGGTATGAGGTACATAATTTACCAGCTGGGGTTAAACCATGACACTATGCCACAAATAGTGATGGTTATGGAACTTCCATCTCTCTTTGAATTCCTTGTATATTTATGGAGTTTTCAGTCTTTTATGTTTCTACATTACAAGTTAAATAGAAAAAAGTATTCAATCCATATGTTTGGGGTTTTTTTTAGAAAAAGAAATAAGTCACAAACTATTAATTCATATCACTTGGAGAAAAAGCAATGATGAGGCTTCATAAACATTGTGTTGTAAGAAGGTAAGAAAGAGAAAAATAAGGAGAAGCAAAAGTTGAGATCCACTTTCTATCAAATGTTTCATGACTCAGTGACTGATGTGGAGGATTTAATAGTCAGTAAAACTGTCCAGCATATGATTGCAAGTCAGGAAAGACCTATCTGATTCTTTCTTAAAAGGTAATAAGAGGCTTTCTTTGTCAGACGCACGAAAAGGTATGTCTCTCTCAATTGCAAAGTTCAAAACAGTAATTAGGTGCTTCACAAATTTATCATCAGTAGTGAAAATATATTCTTAAACTTGATGCTAAGAACATGCTCATCTGAAGGCAGCATATAAAAAATATACATATAATATTTTTAAAAAGTAAATAATAAAAAGTAAAGAGCTTTTTCCTTTATCTCCCTTCCTACCACCTGCCTTCAACAATTTAAAGCTAATTGCAGTGCTATCAACCAAGGATTTTCCAAGAGGTAACTGGAAAAAAAAACTAGACTCATCACGTTTATTCTCCACACTACATGTGGTAGCTCAAAACTTTGTTTGATTTAAGCATGTCTGATTTTGTAACATATGAGCATCCTAGAAATTTTGGTTAGTTCTGCAACCTTTGTAACAGAGATCATTCAATGCATTATTAAAGAATCTTAGTCAAGGATTGCCTAATATATTGTGCAGTTCATGTCTGCACTAACACTGAGACTATAGGCAACACTAGATGAAGTGCCTCACATTTAATTTGTAATAGTAATCCAGTGTCCCACTCTCGTAAGATTTGACTCTCCAAAGCAACACTGTATGTAAATTGTTTATGTCATTCAGATTAATGTTAGTGGATGCAAACTATGAAATATGCATCTTGGAATAGTAGAGAAAAAAAGGTCATTATTTATTCATTACTTTAGATCATTACTTCAGCACAGTGCCAATATGTTTGGAGTGCTGCTGTCTATCAATAATCTGTCCCACTATGGGAATAAAAGAGATTTGACATTGCGTAAAATGAAATTCCTTTAAAGGAAGTTAAAACAATAAGGCTATAACCACTTAATATATGGGTTCATTGAAAGATATTAATTCTTCATTATTGTGAGAAAACAAAATATATGTATGTTTTGTGTTTATGGCTGAAGTTTAAAAAATTCACAGATCAGTTGATTTTGGAAGGGTATTTCTGGAAGCCATCTCTTCCAACCTCCCTGCTCAAGGAGGGCCACCTAGAACTAGGTGCCCAGGACCATGTTCAAGGAGATTTTGAATATCCACAGATATTTCACAGATTCCAGAGATTCCACAGACTCTCTGGACAACCCGTGTCAGTAATCGGTCACCCTCACGGTGTTTCCTGACATTCAGATGAAGTGTCCTCCATTTCAGTTTGTGGTCATTGCCTGTGTCTTGTCCCTGGCTCCATCTTCTTTCCAGACTCTGTGCAGGTATTTATGTACATTGATGAGGTCTCCCCCTGAGCATTCTCTTCTCCAGGCTGAACTGACTCAACCGCCTCAGTCTTTCCTCATACATGAGATGCTTCTGTCCCTTTATCATTTCCGTGGCCCTTCTTTGGACTATCTTTAGTATGTCCATGTCTCTCTTTTACTGGTGAAGCCCAGGATTGGACATAGTATGCCAGGTGTGGCCTCATCAGTGCTGAGTAGAGAGGCAGCACTCTTGATCTGCAGGCAACAGTCCTGCTGCAGTCTGGAGCAAGACTCTCTACTGCAAGAGCACATTTCTGGCTCCTGTTCACCTTGGCATCCAGCAGGACACCCAGGCACTGCTTTCCAGCTGGGTACGCCCCAGCATTTACACAAGCCTTTTTCATGTTCTCTCTAACCAGGTTCCTCATCTCTTGGAGCAAGGGGTCTGTATTTTCCCTAATCCTCCTTTTGTCACGTGTGCACTTATAGAAACCCCTCTTGTTGTTTTTGACACTGCTGTACCGTGAATTCCATTTGGCCTTTAGCTTTCCTAATTCATCCCTGGAATCTCAAACAATATTTCAATATTCTTCCAAAGTTACCACTCCTTGCTTCCACACAATGTGTACTTTCTTTTTGTGCTTAAGTTTGGCCAGGAACTCCTTGTTCATTGACACAGGTATTCTGGAGCTTTTTGCCTGACTTTGTATTTGTTGGGATAGACCACTCTTAAGAATGGAGTGCATGATTCTTGAATATTAATCGGCTGTCTTGGGCCTTTCTTCCCTCCAGGACCTTATCTCCTGGGACACTTGCAAGCAGAACTTTGAAGAGGAGGAAATTATCATCTATGCACTCCAGGAAGCCCCTGGATTGCCTATGTGCTGCTGTGCTGTCACTCCCACAGATATTGGGGTGGCTGGCACCCCGCAAGAGGACCATGGCCCGTGAATGTAAGCCACTGATCCACTTGTTCTTCCTGGTCAGCAAGCCTACAGCAGGCACCTGCTACAACACCAACTTTGTCTGTTCTCACCCAAGAGAAGACACAGGGTGCTTTACATTAATATTTCATGACATATAGCTTTTCAAAGGAGTTTAAAGAGGTGTTTGAATATGTCTGTTAAATATTTCACCCTAAGGGTTTGCAAGTAGACCAAAAAACCCCAACAAATGGAATGGCAGAATATAGACAATAAGTCACATCATTGCAGGAAAATGAAGAGTAAAGACCAAGTTCCTCACTGTACAATACAGTATCAGACCTCTGCTATGGTAGTGCAGCAAAACCACTATATTTTTTGGACCACACTCTTCAACATTTAAGTAATGCATTACTAAAATTGATTATTCATTTAGGACCACAACAGTCCAATATCCTACAGACTAGCTGACAAGGCATTTAGAGAGTCAGTGTAAAATTTCAAATCTAGTGAAATGTGGAAGCAAGACCTTCATGCTGACATTAAGAGGAGATGCAAAAACTAATTCTTTAAATATTGAATTGGAAGGTGACAAAAGTAATACCGTTCTTTTATCTTGACAAATATTTGTCATAGAAAAAAAGTCATTAAAAAGAGGAAGTGTTATTCTTTCCCATACGAAGTGCATAACAAGATAAGTAACTAGGATAGTTTTTGCTAGGGTTTTGTTCAGCAGCAGTAGTTTTAAAGTATAATTGGCCATTATGAATTTGGTAACTAAATGAGTAATGCAGGATTATTTATATTTGATAAAACCTGAGATTACAGTTTTTGCTATTCATTCAAGTAAGGGAGTTAAAATCTCCTCTGTAACTTTATTAGTGTCTCTGTGATCAGCAGTTTTGGTTTTGGAGTCCTTGGCTATGCTAGGGTCCAAAGCTTGACACATTGATCAAGCTCTTCCTAAAATGGATTGGCCTTATCTTTTTGTCCTAGGTGTTCTGAGTCTAATGGGATTTCCCTATCTCCCAGCTGTTTACACTATTTCATCGGCTCTGTATGTCTGCAAAAAAAAAAAAAAAAAAAAAATAAAAGAAAAGAAAGGTTACACTGTTTCCTTCAACAGTGGCAGAATGAAATTGGAAGTGTATGTGCTACACGCCGTTGGATACACGTGAAACAACACTGGAAGACTGAGGCTGCAGCATTTTCTGAAAGGAACATCAGATCAGTGCAGATGTTGCAGCTTACCAAATGGTGGCATACTGTCCACCTCATTGCCCTTGGAGAGGTTTAGGAAGCAAACTATTCCATGAAAATGTAGAAATAGTATCTTACTGAATGTAAGTAGATGCAGTCTCAAACAGATTTACACAGTGAGCTGACAGCAAGGAGTGTAGACTTAAGGGGTCAAGCTTGTTTCATAACCCTCTTTTATTCAACAGCACAGATGCACCTGGTGAAGCCCAGGCAATATGATCCCAGAGAATATACGTAACTTTATACATTCCATCCAACTTGCTTCTGAACCAGAATTACTGGGTCAAATGTTAATTTGCATATAAATAACTCCTTCCAGGCAGAGGGGAACAGCACTGCTGTCATCTTCTAGATTGAGTACTTACTATCTTTGTTTCGGAAGGCACTGATTTTGAACTTGTTGGTTTTTGTTCAGCCAGTCATTCTACCTTGCTTGTCAAAGCATATAATGATATTTACTCTTTCCTGAAATTATTTGAAAAAGGCAATAAACAAGTATTTATCAGGATGCTGACAGGGCGAATATTTTTATCTGAAGTTTTCACAAGATCTTATAAGCCAAAATGATGATTGAACACCTGGATATGAATTAGTTCATGAAGCAACTATTGATGAGTAATTTAATGTACTTAAACGGATATAGGTGTATATCAACAATGATGGACAGAAATTTGGGAGATATTAGTGTATATAGTGTAAAATAGCTCCAGTCTATTTATTAAGTACATATCTCAGAAGAATAACACGGAATTTATTTGCTTCTTTGCTTGATGGGTTGATTTTGGTTGTTGCGTTGATTTTGGTTGTTGGGTTTTATTTGGGGAGGGGAGTTTTGTGTGTGTATGTGCACGGACAGTGATTCTCTATACATTTAAAAATACCATATTTGATTGGTTTTAATGGCATTTCACCATTATCGAATATTATTCACCAACTTCATTAAGGACTGCCCAGAATTTAGCTCTTCTGAAAATGAGTTCTACTCAGCGAATTTTCTGGATGTAAAAATCTAAGTTTAGACCTTACAGACTGAGTTTCAGCCCATCTAAAAATCACCTACATTCCCACAGCTAGAATTTCCTTCTAGTTAGACACCTTTAAAGGCCTAGGATCACAGAAAAAATCATTGTTCACAGGGTTGTATAAAAATCTTGTCAGTATTATTTTTTAACAGTAAAAACCCACAGGGAAGAAAATGTGATAAATTTTAAATGTTTTTTCAAATATTACAAACTCTTCCATGTAAAACTATGCACAGAACAAAGAACGAGGTAATTAAAGAATCCATATGTATCGGAGCAGAGGATCAGATTTTATACCATGGCAATGACTATTTACATGTCTCACCTACATTTGGGGGAGAAAATGAAAAGAAGTCACTAATGTTGGTTTTTATCTCTTCAGCCACGTCTGGAAAAAGGCAAAGTGCCATTATAGACCAAGTGCATTTCACAAAACTTTATGCAAGTGTAGGCATCTATATTATGAAAATATTTTCCTAAGTCTATATTCCCCATGTAGAGACTTGGATAATTCCAAAATTCATTTCACACATAAGATGGATTTTTCTAGCCACTAGCAAATATTTGGAAAAAAGTTTGTTGCAACTCTTACTGTCCATGAGAAAAAATTCTGTCGCAAAGTATATTTAAATATTTATTTAAACAAAAATAATAACAAGTGGCTATGGCTGCAGTTTCAACTGCCTAGACAACTACCCTGAGACCTGAAAAAGTTGAGTGCTGTATTGTTTTCTTCTGCTAGGTTTCTTTTACTATGATCAATCTACTTTACATCCCTGTTGAATTCTGACTTCTTGCACAGGTCATTGTTTCTTATTCCCTAATAATTCTACTAGGGATGTACAAACTTAATATATTTCTACCATTTACTGAGTTTGCCGAATCACACGGAACAAGCACATGTTTTATGAACTCTCAGGTGGGTTGCAATGTAAAGAAATGAAAACAATATATGTGATATTTGTAGAGTCAGCTAGCAGCAAAAAGAAGGGGGGAAGCATTAAAAAAGCCTTGTTTGATTTTTATGGTGACTCTCCTAGGAATAAATTGACTATGATATGGGTTTTTTTTTTACAGCTTGTAAAGTTATAGTCCTGACTGATGCTAAAGGTATTTTTTCCCAAAGGTACAGATTAAAAATAGTACAATCAAAGAGAAAAATAGAAGACCGTGCATGTTGCACTTCTATTTCCATATTGTATAGCAAGACTTATTTAAATATATTATTGATTGACAGACATAGACAAAATTTAGTCATTACTAGTTTCCAAATATTAGCTTATTTAAAAACACATTTATAACTATTTCAGAGCACAGCAATGTTGCCTAAATTGCCTTCTTTTGTTCAGAGGAATATCAGATGCTAATTTGTCTGAAAATTAGTCAAGAACAAGAATATGGAGTTAAGTTATTGTCATTTAAGTAAGGGGCTAAAATTATTACTATTTCCACTAAATATGACCTTTCAAAAGTACCACAACCCCAACTGTTGTTTAATGATCAACTACAAAGGGTTGTTTTAATATTAAATACAGAAGACTTTGAATAGATCCAGTTGTTTCTTCCAACTCCCTCAACTCTCAGCTCTAAGATTTGCTTTTAAATCGAACCACAAAATAAGAACACATAACCTGGGCATGACTGAAAGCCACAGCTGCTCTAGATGGTTTCTTTGAAGGCCCTAGAGGTACATTAGGGCACCAGTATGCAATTAGCTGGGTAGTTTACCACTAGGCACCCAAACACAGACTGCCTGCAGCTTCTGTGTGGAAAAGATATGAGTGGATTATGGGAAATGCCATGTTTATGACTTCCTCTTGGCTCTTTGGTTCCTTAAGTACCAGGAAAACTGCACATAGGAAAGCTAAGGACCCATAAGGACATGAGTGTTCAGTAAAAATTATGACCTCCACAGTATTTCTGGTAGGTTAGAAATAAAAACTAGTTTGTGTCTAGATTTATGTCCAGGGTGGTAAAGTATTAGAGGCAGAGTTACTGTGAGCATCCCAAGTTTCACTGGATACATTTATATTATCAAATAAAATAGGCTCATTCTACAGCATTAAGGACTACTGGCACATCACAGCTCCAGAATATATACAATATATGGTATATACAGAATATATGGCTTTTTCTATCCTGCCTCCTAGGAACCATCAATGGTCTCAACATTACCTGGAAGAGCACTAGTTCACACAAGCCAAAACAATGCTAGAGGCTAGAGCTCACTATTATAGAGTGAAGGAAATGACCAGGGTTTAAATCTGTGTCCCAGTTCTATTTACTTTATTGATAATAACAGAGTCATTAGGTTCAAACTTGAAGAGTTTGTGGATTTTGGTAAGCCAGAGTTGACGTGAACTGATAGTTCTGATTTATTAAAACAATAGCAAAAACTGTACCTGAACACAGCTTTTGGGAAATAAATCAAAAGAGTGGGAGACAGGATTATATTTTACGATCTCTAAATACTTTCAGTCTATTTTTTTTTTCTTATTTCCTTGATAACAGGATCTGAATTTCTTTCATGTTTCTTTTTTGTTATATTTTTTTATTTGTCCCTTTTTTTTTCCTTTTTTTAATGAATCAGAGATTTATTTCCCTAAATCAGGGCTAGTCTGCTGTTGAATTAATATTTCCAAGTGAAACAGTCACTCTTCAGTGAAAATGAGTCCTATTTTCTTTGCAGTACTTTTTTAGCATTTGTTTTGCCGGTAGGTAGGGTCAGAGACAAAGCCACAGACACCAACTTTAGCAACAGTGTGATTTACTATAATGTACGACTGCAACGAATCACAAAAGCATAAGCTAAGCAATGCACATAATCATTACTATGAAAGAATGCCTATAGTGATTAAAAAAGATACATCAGCAGTTACCCCAATAAAGATGCATCATCCAAGTCCGACAAACATCAGGGGTGGGAGAGTCACAGTGAGGGACTGGAAAACCATGCCCGGTGACTGGGAACTGTACATCACCAGCCGGGAATTTTACATCACCAGTTTCCCCAATACTTTGCCATCATCCAAGTCCAAGAAACATCAGCCATTGGGGGAAGCTGTCAAAGCGAAGGACTGGGGAACCACTCATGGCATCTGGGAAATCCTGCAGTGCATTCACTTTTGCAGGTCATGAGGTTCCCCCAGTTTGCTGTGACAGTAGCCCAGCTTTTATACTGTTAGACAAACAAGCTGACATAATTTCGAATTATGGGCTCATTCTCCTCTTGGATTTTTCCCAAAGCCTGGCCAGGGCTCAATGAGGAACCAAGGCAGTTGTCTTTGATCTTATACCCCACTGATAAGGCCAGATGTGGCCTTATCCAGTTTCTAGGTACAGAAAGGTAAACACATGTTTTTCCTGTAAATGAACACATATAACAATACTTTGTTAATGAGCGAATATGTATAACATTTGGTTGGAAGGTTCACCTATAGGGCAAATTTGGTTCAGGCCTTAGTACTTCAGTATTAGATGAAGTATATAAAGAAACTTAAGTTTAAGAATAAATGTTGAGTACTGTATCCAGCTCTGGGGTCCCCAAAACAGGAAGGGCATGAACCTGTTGGAGTGAGTCCAAAGTTGATCAGAGGGATGCAGCACCTCTCCTATGAGGAAAGGCTCAAAGAATGGGGTTTGTTCAGCCTGGAAAAGAGAAGGCTTCTGTGTGACCTGGTTGTGGCCTTCCAGTACCTGAAGGGAGCCTACAAGAAAGATGGAGAGAGACTATTTGCAATGGTATGTAGTGACACGACAAGGGTGAATGGCTTCAAACCAAAAATTGACAGCTTTAAATTAGTCATTAGGAAGAAGATCTTTACTGTGAGTCTGGTGAGGCACTGGAACAGGTTGCCCAGAGAAGCTGTTGTTGCCCCATCCCTGCAAGTGTTTCAGGCCAGACTGGATGGGGCTCTGAGCAACCTGGTCTAGTGGAAAGTGCCCCTTCCCACAGCAGGGGGTTGTAACTAAATGATCTTCAGGGTCCCTTCCAACCCAAATCATTCTATGATTCTATGATAAACATCAAATACAGATTTTTTTTTTTTGACATTAACTCCCTTTTCTAAAATTTTGATTCTAGAGAATGTCTAACAGGGATGGACATATCTGCATGGGAACATGACTATGATGAAACCAAATGTTTTTTATAACATGCTGCCTTCTTTCTCTTATCTGTGATAATACAAAGTCATCCCCCACCCCGTATTTTTCTATTTTTTTTCTTCTTTGCCTCGCTCCTTCTACTAAAGAAGTTTTTTGATATATTAGACAAAGAAAATTTAAAAAAAAAAATAGTCCTACTAAAATTCAAATTTTCATGAGAAGGAAATGGATGACAGAACTGCCCATACCCACATTATCTGAGATTTTGGAAGACTTTAATATTAGGACTTTCTATAAAATTCAGCCAAAAATTTAAGCCTTTCTTCCACATGTCTGTCTTACACTATTTTCAGCTGTTTGGGTTTGTGTTTTGACAGACAGGAAAGGATAAATTTCAGAATGAGTCTAGAGAAAAAACGCATTGCTTTCTTTGTGTTAATCATACAGTCATTTGGCAGAAAGCCGTAGCTTGTCCATACCTCGGAGAGATAATTTTAAATTTGGCAGCATGCTTGCCCTGCTATCTGGAATACCCCTTTTGCCATCTCTTAGAAAGCTCTGTGGAATTCAGCTAAGCTGCAAAACTCAGAAAATTGTGGGTTGCATGTGTTCAGGAGGGGCTCAGTCAGTATTACTAAACTAGCACGTATTTTAATAAGTGAAATAAAATCTGGGTTTTTCCAGGGAATAGAAGAAAGTTGTTTAAAACGACGAAGCCATAGATGCAAGCAACAAACAGGTCTACAGCTGTCAGCAAGACAAAGCATTCAGCTTCTCACACTGTTGGCTGAAGTCAATGAGCAATTCAGCCTTTGTCTACCATAGCTGTTAGTTGGCTCCTGCTATAGCCAGAGAAATGCCTGTAAGTCTGTTAGTGCCTACAGTGTAAAACTGACTGATTTTTTTTTCCTTGATCTAATGCACGTGGATGATTCCTCTTGATTTTACTCAGGAAGAAAGGGGAGAGGTCTGCAGTGGACTCTTTATGTTTCAAATCTCACCCTGTTCAGCTTCCAGAATGGAGTAGACCTTTTTGTGCGTGTGTTACTCAAAATCAATGGTGTATTTACAGCTTCACAAGAATAACGTATCTCAACATTCTTTTAAAAATCATAAAGAAATTATGCTATTTCTAGTTTTAGAGGGAAAAAAATGATAATTTTATTAATAAAGTTTCGTATAAACAAAGAAAAATTATATTACTCCATTATCTATTTTAGGTATCTGAAACAACAACTAGTCTAAAGATTTCAGGGTGATGAGTCATTGTTTCAGAACCTAAAGATTTGGCAAAATTGCAATTCATGAGGGAAAAAAATCCTAATTAGTAATTCAGAGGATAAAGGTTGTTTGTTCTCATACATATGCCATAGCACATGGCTTCTCATAAAATGGAACTTTTCAACTTTTTCAATATAGAATATGACAGAAAGAATTTATGATTCAGGGACAAACACTTGTTCAGTCATTATTTATCATAGAAGATTATAATACTTGGCACTTTGTGTCACCTCTTGCATATAGATTGCTAACTTTTATGTAGCACTTTCACTATAAAATGCATATTGGTCAATGTGCTCTTTAATAGCAAACTTGAAAAAAAAAAAAGAACAGACAGAAAACATTACTTTCAATGTCCAAAAACCAGTAAAAATTAATATTGATATGAAGAGTATCTGAAGTACTTTAATTCCTGAATCTCTGGCCACTGAAATTGGAGAGAAAATCACAGGAAAAGAGATTTTCAGGTATTTTCTACAATGCCAGTAGTACTTGTAAGCCAAATTCCCTGAAGAACAACTTGTATCAAAATATTTTGGCACTTCCAATTTGAGCTTCCTGAAAATGGAAGAAAATAATGTAAGTGCTTAGGTAACAGAGAAAGATTTAAACAGAATGTGACACTAAAAGTAGACAAAGGTTAGAGAAGTCTCATTTCTGACTCAACTGGTTCACTGATACAAGAAAAAAAGACACTTCAGAGAATTGTTTTGTGGCATTCAGAAATAACATGAGACATGAATTGCATCTGTATTTCATAAAACAAAAAAAAACAACAAAACAACAAACCACTGTTTTTCTTTATTCTCATTCTGAAAATATATCATCTTCAGTAGTCATATGAACTCTATTCAGGTTCTTAAGAGAGTGAAAGCAGATTGACCAGGAATGTCCTGCTGATTGACTTATAATTAAATGCAACCTGTCATAGCCATTTATTGCTTTAAGGAGCGTATTTTAATAAAAATTCTGACTTTCTTGAAATACCCTCACAGCAAAATCTCAATGTTTCCTTGAATATTTAACAGGAAAATAAATGATGGCAAAGAATGATAAAGAAAATGTTCCATTCTTTTAAAATTATTTTCAAAGGAAAAAAAAAAAGGATCAAACCTCCTCCCTCCCCATTTTCATTAACTCTTGTTACAGGAATTTCAATTTTGTAATGGAAAGTAGGAGGTGTCTGAACTTTAGTTGCTGATAATAATGAAGAATGTAGTCCTTGTCTGGTCATGTCAGCTCCAGCATTTTAAATACAAGTTTTGAATTCGGTTGGATTTTTACTAAGCATTGGGAACATTTTAGCAGCTCTATATCAAGTCTGTTTGAGAAATGCTGGGTGGTAACATCTCTCAACAGGGGAGGTGTGTCCAGTTTATCTGTGCACGGGACTGAACCATTTATATAATATCCCTTTGTGAACCCATTTCATTTAAACAGAGAGATCAGAAGAACATTAATATACATCAAGTTTCAGTAGGAAGGTGCAAGCCTAGTAGCTTCATCCAGCTATGCAATTGTTTCTGGAATGAACATCTATTTCCTTATCTAAAAATAAGCTACATCAATAAATTTTTTGTCTTCATTGGACATTATATTTCTATAATAGCACCACTGAGGGGGAGGAAGGTGCACCACTACAGAGAGTCATGCAAAGTAGCAATGTCGATATAGAGGGTATGAATTAATGAGGCCTCAGTCTCATGAGGACTAGGTAGATTCCTCAAGACAGTGATGTAAAACATATGCTAACAGAGCAATTCAGATGTTACTCTTTTCAGCACACCCTGACACCCATAGTACAGAAGATGGTTCTTGAAATTGATGCCAAAATTAGATGATGCAAGTACTAAAAATAAAACCAAGCCCATCTGAATATTTCACGTATATAATGAATAATAACTATAAATATTTAGGTATTTCCTCAGAAATGTGTCATATTTCATCCAAAACAAATTTTATATTGCCCTAGTACCATTTCACAGAATTTCTCTACAGAGATTTAGGGTCTGTTTAAACAAAAAATGTTAGATATTCCCAGAGCTGACATGGTTATGCTGACTTCTATTTTTACAACATCCTATCAATAGTATTCAGACTGCTCAATCCACTCACTGTAGCTGTTCTTAAAGGTATTCTTCAGCTTTTTTTTTCCTTTGCTAGTTATATTATGTAGCTAATACAAATGTGAATTTAACATGAAATTTGTTAACTGTGTTACTTTGAAGACTAAGATTTTCAGCATAGATGTGTGGATTGTAATGGATTGTATCGATGCTAGTTTTAAATGGTCACGGTCTATCAAACTGCTGAAGAAAGGCAGCAAAAATTACTTCATGTCTCTTTACAAATATCAAAATACATAATCTAGCCATCTTTTCCCTAAACCTCTATATTTTGTTCCTATGTTCCTGTATTTCTTTCCAGAAATATAAGCATTAACATCCTTTCTGGTGCAGTAGAGATTCCAATGCTTGTGCTTTCTATCACTTGTGGATAGGGTATGTGCTTAGAGCACTGATATGTTATGCTGTCTAGAGTTCTGCTGAATTCTTTGTTCCATTTAATATTCTTCCAGAAATTAATTAAGCCTGTGTTATCTGTTCATAATTTGCTGCACCTCTGCAACCTATCAGCACACATGGAAGCAGCAGGAACAGCAAACAGCCTGCCATGGCTTGGGCACTTAACCTTTAAGGAAGTGAGTGTTCCAAGGTGCTGTATTTGCCTAATGACAGCACTTCTGTGTACCAACTAGCTTGCTGCAAACTGAGTTTATCAGCAGGACAAGGCACTTTGCAGGTGGGTAAAGCTGGCATGAAATTCTCTGGTAGACCATTCTTGAACAGTTGAATGCAGCAGCAACTTGCAAAGGAGGAAAGATGATTTTTTCTGAAGAGCTGCTTGCAGGCAATGTGATGGGTTTGTAGAGCTGCCCAAGGACACACAGGAATGTTCCAGCCCTCAGGAACCCCACAGTGCAGACCTAGGTGGGCAGTGTGGATGCTTTTAGATTGTGCATAGGGTCTGTCCTTGTACCACCCCCTCTCCCCTTGATAATCAGGGCCACAAGAAACAGCAAATACCATAGAAGAAAGTCCCTAAAGCTGCCTCATCCCATTGTTGAAACCATTGCTCAGAAGAGTATCTAAACATATATTCTAGCACAATTTTTGTACATCTTAACTGCTAAAATGCCCTTTCTCTTGATAGTCCCTGTATGTGAGTGTGCAAGAGACAGGATAATATGCTGAGAAGGGGAAAGAGCATAACCTAGAGGTAACTTGGCAAGAGAGGAGACAGATGGCTGATCTGAAAGCATCAGAGGTTTGCTCCCAAAGTACCTCCCAAAATAGAGCTGGTTGTAAATTAGAATTGCCCTTTATAAACAAGGTGTATTGCTCTAAAGTCTGGCCATCTGATTATGGGTGCAGATGGTCTGTTACTGCGGGGATTTAGAGGTGTAAAGGGATACATGACAGGTAA
Organism: Pachycephala philippinensis; assembly: GCA_013397055.1. Classification (NCBI taxonomy): domain Eukaryota; kingdom Metazoa; phylum Chordata; class Aves; order Passeriformes; genus Pachycephala; species Pachycephala philippinensis. The sequence continues at coordinate 52,860 of VWZT01011115.1, read as the reverse complement.
GTGCCCCAGGCTCATGTCTCAGTGGCCTAAGGTTATACAGGCTAGATTCAGTTTGTAATTCTTTTTGAACAAGTATTTTTTTGTAAGACCACTAACAAGGGTGTCAGTGCTGTTGTTTCTTTGTGTGTAAGTTATGGACACTGCTTCAGTACATAAAGACGAAGACCATCAACTATTTTTATATGAACCACAGAGCAATATAAGATATTCTGAAAGATCTTGTTTGCTGCATATCTAGAATATTTAAATATTTGCAATGTGTTATGTATGTATATGTATAGGAATCTAGTTATTTATATACTTCTGCTCACTTATATGTATGTATACAAAAGTTTACAAATACATAGTGATACACACACACAGAGATTTATAAATACATATATACTCCCATATAATCAGCATATACATACATATGTCCATTGGCAAATGAGGGCTTACTTCTTCAGTGCCATTGTTAGAGTGCTACGAAGCAAACTGACCAAACAGCCTATCATCAAAACAAAATGGATAATGATCTAGACTTATAAAAATGATGCTCATTAAGGTATATTATAATGTATGTTTAGTTATGACACAAAAAACCCCTCCATCAATACATAACGCGCATTTATGTATGCTGTTTATTTATGAAGTAGTTGTCTTTGTATTAAAGACTTGGCTTGTAATTCAAATAATCACTGTTTTAGCACATTATCAGAAAATTTATAGGTGCTTCTGAGCTATGGACATCTGGGTCCATAGATACTGTGGCACCTGGCTTAGCATGTGGGGAAAAAAAAGAAAAGCTGTTCCACTAAAATTCTTAAGATGCCTAAACCAGTCTTTAAATAGCTCTCCATTAATTTGTGAGACACATACAAAGTATATACTGCATTTCAAAGCATTCCTTATTCTATCCTAATCGCAAATTCAGGGTGAATAAGCTTAAATAAAATCACATATGACACTGTTTGCCCATTTGTACACGGTTTTTATATGTACATTATACACAGAGTTTTTGTTGGGTAGTGAGATAGCAACTATTTAGAGGTCCAGCCCTAGACTAAGAGTCAATACAGGTAAATTTCAATCAATATGTAGTATGCTGTCACATTATTGTGGCCTTATGGACTCAGGTGATAATAAAAGACTGAAGGTCAAGGACCATCTCCTACAACTTTCTGTATTTCACACTGAAAATACAATATAATAGAATACTTTATTGCCATGGAGAAGATTAAATGTAATATAATTTTATTTCTGAAAAATACTCCTCCACATCTGCAAAAAAAAGAGCTTCATCTTTTGAAGAGAAAACTTTTCATCTCATGTTAAAACCTTACAATTATACTGATATTGTTAAGTTTGGACACTAAAAGTCTGAGATGGGGGGACATTAAAAGTCTGAGAAATTATATTTTTTACTTTTCCATATTTATTTTGTAATTGTTCATTCTTCTAATTTGGATTTATTTGAGGTAGTAGGAATTATTTTCAAAAAGGACACTAACAACCTCTGGACATTATTAGTGTGTAACATTCCAAAAATATTTCCTAAAATATTTCTTTGATAGCGGGCTAATCCTTTTAATTCTTTTCTTATTTAGTTCAATTACCTTCAAGAAAAAACTTTGAATATCAAGCAGACAAGTACTTGGACAGAATACACTACTGGAATTAATGTCTATGGAGCATGAGAAGAAGTAAAAACATATCAAGGGTCTCAAAAGGATAAAAAAGTACATTTCAGTAACCTCTTAGCCACCAAGGGAATTTCTTCACATCTCTGTAAGCACTTCTGGAACCTTTTAGGATGAATTATTCTGTATAACAAGGACAGGACAAGGTTTGCAAGTAGGGTTTGCATGCTCAAAAAACTGTTTTTGGCAATTTCAAGTGGCTAATGGAAGATGGTACATCTCCTTATAGATTTTATACTACCAATGTCCTTAGCTCGTTGTATTTTAAAAGATGCTATTGTCCAGCAGGGTGTCAGCCTAATGACAATATATGGAGTTTAGGTGTTTAAGTAAGTTTCAGTTTTTTGTATGAAGACTCTGGCAGTTTAATACAACTTCATATGGCTAAAAGTAATTCTTTTAGCAAGAGAAAGCAAAGAGTTTCTTTCTTTTAATTAAAACTGCCAGAAATAAGGACAATTTTATATCAGTAGTGCCTTTTTAAATTGAGATCCAATTCTACTCTTAGTGTCTTACATTTAATTGCTGGTCAACCAAGACAGATGTACATTTTATTCAGAGAAATGTAAGGGAACCTAAATGATGCTGTGAACCAGCATAATGCCTTTCAGAGCTGAAGCCTGTTTGGAAATGCTAAGACCATGCTTTAATTCCTATTGCACACTAAATACAATATTCCTGATCTTGCAATATTGAGACCTGTGCCAAAACTTTCATTGGCTTAACTGACAGTTGGACTGAATCACTTGCTCACTCAATAAGTGTAATTTTCTATATCTATGGACAAGTTTTTAAAAAAAAGAAACAAAAAAAAACCAACAAAAACCCAGACCCAAACTGTTTCAGCAGAATTCCCCTTACTAATGGAAAATGGTTAGAACTGTTTAATCCTCCTTGAATCTGAGAGGATTAACTCCAAAAGTTACTTACAATTCAGAGGGTGACTCAAGTTTTCACACAAATACATTTTTAGTACTTAGTGAGAACATCCTTCCTTTGAAATTCAGCCCTGTGATTTAGTAATGAACAAAACTAGTTTTCTAGTCTGTTTAATGTTTATACCAGATGCAATACTTGTATCTATATTTAGTGCTTAAATGGGTTAAGTCAATAATAGAATTTTAAATTTATTTAAGACTGGTCACTACAACAGAGATTCCTAGAGTGGTTGCAGAGTCTCAATTTATTCAGCCACCACACTTCATTATAGGTTTGTGAGAAAAGTACTTGGGAATAGTGGAGGAGTGGTGCTGCCTTTTTTGTTCAAATGCTATGGAAGTTTTAGCCCTGACTCTTCATGCATAACCAATATAAAAACCAAAAAATATTTTGCTCTTGAAAATACAGATGGTACTTAATGTCATCTCATATGCTGTTAATAGGTATATTCAGTCTCTTAATTTTATTCTTTCTATTAACTGTACATATATTTACATCATCTATACATTAGATAATCTGTTGCTAACACATGTTCAGAAGGCAAATTCATTATCTGCACTAGCTTGCTTACATTGTTTTAGAGCTATTAGGCCTAAATTTGCTACAGCCTACAGGTGTATGCTGAATCCCAAGCTACCCTTTCCAGACATAATTTTAAAACAGTACTTTAAAAGCCCTGGGAGGCCCCTGAGCCATTCCAGCTTGGTTTAATTCCTTTTTTCTGTATAACACATTTTGTAAGAGTGTGCCCCAGAGCCGTAAACAAAACCTATCAATAAAATCCACTGAAATTTGTCCTTCTAGTCACGCTTAAACGTGTTTGGAATTTTTTAAATTTTATTATTATTTTTTAAATTACTTAACAAATGTTGAATACAGTTTTGTGTGTTCCCTTACAGTTGGCTGCAGTCATTCTTGGTTATCAGTTACTGGTGTAATATCTTTTTAATTGTGCAGCATATACAGAACCGGAACAATGTATTCATAAGTGCGCTCTGGTTTTCATTTAATACTTGAATGACTCTGAAAGGAGGAGGGTGATAATACTTGATAGAGTCAAGTAAAATTCAAGATTCCTTATTGCTGTTTTAGGGCTGTGTTGCAATCTGGACAAACAGAAGTCCTGCTGTCCTTGTCCTGAATATGATCAGCTGTTACCAGATGTCTGAAAAGCCATGTGGTGCTTTTACAATGTAGACAAACATCACTAAAAGAGAAGAGGCCACAACTGCATCATCAGTCATCTATTTCTGTTCATGGTGGCTTCATGTAGCAGTTATAATCAAACTGATGAAAACCTTTTGGTGTTAAGCAAAGATTAAACACAGCAAGCTTGTCATTCTGTGGAGCACATGAGTCTAAAGCATAATTACTTTCTGTATTGTTTATCTATAAGCTTGGGTTCTGTTTAAGGCATAGAGTTGAGTTCTGATCCCTTTTAGAAGGCAGATTCTCAGCATATTCACTGACTTAATATGCATCTGGGTGCTCAGTCTTGAAGTCTGTTAGGTCACTAAAAAAAATTGACTGTGATATGCAGCAGTGTGTCAGTTTGTCTTTTTGTAAGCCTACTGTGAACACTTTAGGCCAAGCTACAAGCAATTCAATAAAAGCAATGCAGGTAAAAATTGCATGGGTCTCTGTATATCTATATTGCTAAATGTAGAAGGGGAAGGATAAACCTTGAGCATCAAATCTGCTTGGCTATACCAATTCCAGGAAAGTTAAAAGGGATATATTATGGGTACATGCACACAGTTGTTAAAACCATCCTGTTAAAGTGTTAGGAAAGCGCATCCCATCATTTAATTTGTGCCAGCCACCACTCTAAACAGTGCTTGACCCTGATTTGGTCATTCCCGTGTGCTAAGGACTATTTGCAATGAGCAATGCATTGTGGCAAGCCTGATTGGGAGGGCAGGAGGGTTAGGTCTGTGTCTATAAGCCATGCCATGCTACTCTGGCTTAGGGCCACAAACCAGTCCATGGCACACAATCATGCAGTACATGAAGTGCTGTTGTTCATTTAACTGTACCTTGGGTCCATCTCTCAGGTTTGGTTTATTCCAAGAAGACCTCTCCAAGACAAATCTGATCTATTGAGTCAATGTGGGTTTATAACAAGTTTCTTCCGGATGACTCCAGGGTCAGGCATTAGACCCTGGCCTGCCTTTATTTATCAACTTAAACAGAGACAAAATTTAACTATTGTAAACCTGTTCTGAAGTCTACTTCAGGTTTTGTATTGTAGGTACAGCTGGAGAAATTTGAAGATACAATATCATCTGTCTTCTGACATGTTTATACAAGGTTTTGCCAGAATTCCTCGTGTTAATGGAATGCTCAATAAACGCTTATTTCATTACTTACTTGTGACAAGAGGATTAAAAAGGTAGACTAGAATAACATAAAACCATGCCTGCTGTCCCTTTACACCAGTGAGCTTTGATAGATACATCCCACATCTGCTAAGCCATTTACCCCAAGACAATTCAGGGGAAATTCAATAAAGAAATTTCTCCTGAGCTGTCCAATATCCACCATTACAGATTCAGTAGTCTTAACACAATACTGTTTTCTGCTTGTTGCTTAAGGCGTCAAAAAATACATTGACAAAATAGCACAAGATTTCCTATTAAATGACACACATTAGGAGAAAAAAACCCCAACAAAATAAGTTTGATTTTTTTTTTTTTTTTTTTTTTTTTTTTTTTTTTTTTTGTATGTGAAAGCTCTTTACACACATCAGAAACAAGAAAAACATTATTTTGAACCATATTCTCACCTCATACCATGGGATCTTTACTGATTAATAGAAGAATAGAAACTTAAAAAATATTACCATGCTTAGATTCAAATAAGCTGTACAGATGGATTTCACGGCCTGTCAGATACACACCACTTAAGAAAACAATAAACCAACCAACCAAACCAACAAAACAAAGAAAACTAATGTGTCTAAGGCATCTGCAATAGCCATCTCAAAGTCTCCCTTGTTCTGGTCGTAGACTCAGCCCAGGATAACAGCAGTCTTGATTGTTTTTCTACTTTCCAGATTCAGAAAACTGGTGGGGTGTTTTAAGTTCCATAGTCAGGGTATGTGTTTCTCTTTAACAAATGGTTTCAAATCCTTCATAAATTCAAATCATTCATGAAGGCAAAAAAATTAAAATTTGAATTTTATTTGTACTAGGTGAAATTTCACACATTAAAATTAATGCTACATATGAGATAATACCTCTTTCTCTGCAACTACTGTAATTCTGTGACCTATGATACACTATACCCAGAACTCGTAAAGGCCACAGGCTTTGCAATAAGCTTGCAAGGTCTTAGGACTCAGGTTTGTCAGGATTCCTTTTTCCGAACTTTTTTTGATCTGCCTGCAGCTTTGTTTTATTTGGTTTACGAGGAAGAGCATTTTTTCTTCTGATGAGGTGGCTATGGCTAACTTTTTTTGCCTATCATTATACAGTGCAATCACAGTTTTATAGACATAATAGTGACAAGTAGGGTGGGGTTTTTACAAAGAATGAGGTGTTTACAGTTCTAAGAAAATGATGCAGATAAACAGACCTGGTCTGACAGCAGAAGCTTAGAGAAGTGGTGATGCAGCTCAGGAATGGGGTGATAAAGGCTGTATACAGGAAGGCACTGGACACACATCAGCAGTTACAGAAATGCATATCTGGAACTGGACAAAACTGGTTTTAGGGGAAGCAAATTAAAAAAAGGAGTATCTGACATACCTAAAGGCTATCATAGCTATTATATTTAAATATAATATGCAGTTGAAGACCCGTGAAGAAACAGAAACTTGTAAAATCATTTTAACAAACGTATTAAAATTATTCTTAGTGAATACTAGAAAGAGGAAGAAGGAAATCTCAACATTAACATCAACAATATTCTTCCTGGCGAAAGATTCCTGCTGCTGACAATTCACTGTAGCAACATCTACACCAGCATTAGAATCTAATTGATCCCAGGACCTAGAGAAGCATGAGAAGGGATAATACCAGAAAAAGCATGAAAATTAATATGTCTCTGACTGTTTTAATTGTATTACTGCTATCATTGAAACTTTTTTCGGTAGAGAAACGTTATTTCCTTTTCTGTAATAATTTGACCTAAACTAATAATGCTTCCTAGATTAAATTGTTAAAATAGCCACTACACTAACAATAAATTATTTTCTTTATGCAGAAGTTATCTTTCCTCTTTCCCCTTAAGCAAGATTTTTAACATGGGAATATTGAATAAAGTCTGAACTGAAAGGAAAAGAGTCTAAAAACCGTCTCAGTTACTAGAACTCCTTATTGCTCAAATGTGTTTTGTTTCCTCTTTCAAACCTGATTAGAGAGAGAAGAGCAATAAGGGTCATCTTAGTTCCACTGATGCAAAAACACTTAGTGACATCTGAGAAGCCCTGAGGTATCCAAGATATCTATAAGAAGCTGTCAAGCATGACATAAAACCTATGAATGATCCATATTGCCTTCTGGACTGGCAGTAGGAGGCTGCTTGAGATAATCTAGGGAATCTCAAATGGCATTAGAGGTCTCTGTTCTGGGAACGTACACCTGAAAAATGCTACTAAATCTGGCTCAGAAGACATTCTCTGAGTTTTGAGTAGTTTTCCTCATAAAATGTGACACTATCTTATTTTACCTCCAGATCGAATATTAATTTGAAAAAGAGTGTATTCTGATACCAGACTAAATTCAGCAAAAACCTGTTGAGGAATACTTTCAGCACAGGTTGCTCAGGGTGCAGCTGCAGTGGGAGCTGCAGGCTGAGCTCTGGGTAGCCGAAGACCTAGGCGAGAAGCTGGGAACTGCCCACCCTTTGCAGAACAAAGGGCCCGGGGCACCCAACTCGAGCTGTTATTGTGTCATTTAGTTATTGCACCAGGACTAAATGATTTTAATGATCTGGACCTCTGAGGCTTGGCTGTGAAAAACCTGGGGTCAAGTCTGTGAGGAAACCTACTGTGACTGCTTGAGTGTGGGGGTGTGACTGCAAAGGGGCTTGAGCCCCAGCTCAGGTGTTGCCAGAGTGGATTGGCCTGGGGTTGGTTGGACAGGGATTTCCTTATTAATCCTCACAGGAATGTCCTACTGAGAATTATAATCTTATCCCACTGTGGAACTTATGTTATTTGTTTGTAATAGTGATGTTTAAAGTTTGCAAACTATAAACTCCTTCATAGAACCATGATTTACCTCAATGCTAGCCCAAACTTTTTCAAATTTGTATCTGAACTTCGAGTTCCTAATTTCACGTCAGATTCAGAAACGTCTTTTTTCTCTGTTTAACTTGGTTTTCCATAAGTATGAGAAATACTGCTTACAGAAACAGACTAAACATAACACAAATTGCAAAGGAAGTTTCTGAGGCAATTGCTACTCAGGATCACCTTGCTGAAAATGACATCACAGGTGGTACGAATATCTTTAGAATGCAAAAAGAAAAGACTAAAAAAATCAGAAGAAGGACTTTAAATGCTTTATTTTTTAGACAAGTTCTTAAATTTTTCAACATTAGAATTCCTATTTTGATTGTAAATTTCTATAACAACTGGATAAAAGTAAGCTTTATCACTTCTTGCCTTCACATTATGTTAGTGTTGCAGGGACACGACCTAATTTGCAAGATGATTACCACAAGCAAGTATCTCAGAAATGTCAGTTTAAAAAAATCCCAAACTTCAGTTTGAAATACAATTCAAAGCTTCTATGCTGTAATGTTTTTTTTCCACGTGAGCTTTTGGATTGTTGTGATGAGGAACAAAAAAAAGGGTTCAAAAAACTTTCCTTCATATTTTCAGATCAATCTTATTTTTGTGCATTGACTGACATTTTATCTCCGTATCATAAAAAATGATGTCACGAACTCTTTTCAGAAGCATTACAGTGATAGCTGCCTGATTTGGTACCAGAGTAGAAGACAGATGCAGAAGCCTAGATACAAATGGTCTTAAATAAGAATTGATATTATTGAAGATGAACTTGCAACAAAAAATATCGTTTTTCCCATTGCCTCATACAAAACAGATTTTAATCAACAGCCATTACTTGAAGGTAAATGGCACGTTTAGTTAGTACTTTCTGGGGTTGAGTAAGTCCCAAATGGAGTGAAGAGAAACGGGACAATCTGGCACAGACCTTGCTATGTACCAGCTCATCAGCGAAACACTGAGAAATTTTGCAATAAAAACACTTGATAATATGGCAAATGACTTAAGCAGACGCTGATCTTGGCATTGCAAAGAGAGTTATCCTTTTAAGGCTTCCAGTTTCTCCACTCTACTAGGTATATTATTTCTTTTCTTTTGTAACAGGGACACATATTCTTGTTTTTCTCAGACCTAATGGGGTGAATCCTTACATCCTTTCTCTTTTCTTATTTCCCTAATCTCCACAAAGAATTTTAAGTTGGAAGAGCCAATTATGGATGTAAAGGTTTGATGTTAATGCTTTGGTCAGTGCTTTCATTTGTTTCTTCAGAGACTTGTCTTTATATATAGGTACCAAAGAAGCGATTCATTGCTTGAATTTTATAAAAAAACAAGGGAGGATCAGAGGTTTAGGACAAGCATTTTACTAGGATTTAATGCTTCTACATTCACTGTATGTTAATTATAGGATTTATTTTCTGATACATGTGACATTTTTTGCATGCTTATCTGCCTTCAGGTAAATCATAAAATTTGTTTCTACATACTATATCTTTCAATTCTCTGAGATTGTTTTGACTTTTCAGTTGACAGACTGATTGATTCCCCTTCGCTTTTTTTTTTTCCCCAAAGAGAGTAGTATTTTGCTAAAACTATTTTTGAAGGTTTTGTCTTCAAAAACATTGAGCACCTCAACACAAAAGGCCTTTATGTCACAAGCACAAAAATGTAAGGTTCTTACATTCTAACTTGTCACAACTACAAAAATATAAGTCTTAATACTTCGTAAAATTTAAGGCCATGTTTAAATCTGGGGCTATAAAGTCTATCTATCTCTTATGAGTCTTACTCTTTTATATCATGGGTGAGTTGGAAATATCCCTTCATCTATATATTACTGTATCCAAGATTCTAACATTTTAGCCTGTATCAGTGAATGGCGCATGTATCCATTGTTCCTTTTTAAACATTCTCCAGTTACATTATGTGCATTTAAAAAGTTAAAGGGATGTAAAGATTTGCATGTCACAGCAAAAATCGTCAAACGAATGATATGAACAATGTTGTTTTTCTTAATTTTTGCTTGCTGTATTGCATCCTATGTCTACAATTTACGTATCAGTGTTTGAGGTGGTATTTTGGAGTAGATAGACATTGATCTGTTTTAGTGTGACAGTGTGGCACAGCAGCTTGATACACAACTGCTTGTCTAGGCTAGCTTCCCTACACATTTTCACATTTTGTCTTTATAAAAAAACGCAACCAAACAAATCACTTTCCAGTCTATTCTAATTTTATTGCTTACTAGATAAGTTTTTGTCTCCTCTAATGTTACATGCGTTTTCATCACAGCACTGATGATTTTTGATCTTATTTAAACTGTGTGACGTGAATGCTCTTGTTGATTTTATATTAAAATACACTGGTTTTATAGATAGCTGAGTAACATTAACCTACCATTTTTAAACTTTAAAATCTTTTCTGTGTTACTGGAAATTTAAATTTGTTTTTTTCTGAAATCTTTTCAAACTAGTTACTTTATTTTCTCATATGATTCCTGTTAAGTTTTATGTGCTTTTTTCAACCTTCATCATAAAACTAAACTGTGATGAAATCATTCCTCATTGGATCGAAGAAACATTTTTCACGTGAGTTACCCAGCTTGACAAGGGCTTTAATACATTTCCCAATGATGATTACAAGTATGTTGTTAGAATAAATGCTTACATTTTTCAATACAATTCTGATCAAATAATCTTTATGAAGGATTAAAAGGCAAAAGTCTGTAGAGAGAGGAAAAGTCTGGCAGATGAATCCTCTGACTTGTAAGCTGTGTGAAATCCTTCTTTTAGTTCTACTTTAATAGCTCCCTTCTGACTTTTTCAAATCATTATATTTCATTAAAGAAAGCGTTCATACAGGTGTGCCTAAATACGCTTTAACAGTCTAAATGAGCAGGAGCGGTATAGATGCAAATACATAGAAATTAAACTGAAAGGAATGTAAAGAGAGAAAATCTAAGAATCTAAAAGAGCAATATGAAACTTTGAGTAGCTTATATCTCAACTCCTTTCTTGATGAAAGTTGATATCCTTCAGAAAGACATGAATAGCTATAGTGAACATCCTTCCCAAGCTTAAGCTCATGGCACTGAAGATGAGATGAGGTTTCAGACAATAGAAAAAGCATCATCAGATCCAACAGGTCAATGTGTGAGTGAAGTTGGTGTAATCAGAAAAATTCTGGATTTTTTGACCATGGGATGACCTACTAAAACCTGGTCTGCTGACACCTGATGGAATCTATCTCAGAGGGGGAAAAATTCTAGCAAAGGAGTTAGTGGGGTTCACTGATAGAGTTTTACACTACCTTGGAAGGGAGAAAGAGACAAAACCAGGCTACCCAGTGCTGAGCAATAGGATGGCATGCCAACATTTGAGGAAATGAGCACTAATGGGATCCATCAATCTGCTTCATCAAGTTTTGGCTACCATGTACCAAACCTGAAATGTTTCTACACTAATGCACCCAGCATGAGGAACAAATGCCACCAGCTCGAAGCTTTGTCCCAGTCCCTGAGATCTAACTGATGTAAATGAAAACTGGTGGGATGAGTCCTGTGTGTGGGTGGCCTGTTGGATGGTTACAGGCCTTTCAGGAGGGATAAATAGGGCAGAAGAGGCAGAGGGATGGCACTGTATGTAATAGAAGGGGTAGAATATATGGAGCTCACAGTTGGCAATGGCACGTTTGAGAGCCTCTGAGTGAGAATCGAGGGGCAAACAAATAATGCAGATGTTATCATGGGAGTCGACTGTAGACCTCCTATCCAGGGTGACAACATCAATGAATTATTCTTTGAGGAACTAAGGGACACTTGCAAGTGAACTTCTGTCAACTTGCCAGAAATTAACTGGGGACAATCACACAGCTGGTACAACCCAGGCCAGAAGATTCCTAAAAGATTTTGATGACAACTTTATGGAACAACTCCTAAGGGAGCTGACTCAGAAAGATACTTTCCTTTATCTACTGCTTGTCAACAGAGTGTATCTCATGAGTGAAGTGGAGATTGGTGACCGTCTTGGCCACAGTGACCACAAAAGGATTGAGTTTAAAAGCCCTGTTGACAGGAGGAATGGTGCCAGCAAAACCTCAACTCTGAACATGAGAAGAGCAGACTTGAGTCTGCTCTGGGAATTAGTGAATTAAGTCCCCTGGGAAAATGTTTTTGCAGGTGCTTGGGTCCATAACTGCTGGTCCTTTTTTAAACATCACCTCCTAAGGGCACAAGAACAAGCAATTCCCAAATATTGGAAGTCAAGCAGGCAAGGCAGAAGACTGGCTCGTCTGAACAGGAGTATTCTCTCAGAAATAAGGCAAAAAAATGAATGTGTATGCCCTGTGAAAACAGGGGCAAGTGGCACAGGAAGAATAGAGAGATGTTGCTCGCCACTGTGAGGAGAAAATTCACATAGCCAAAGCTCAAATGGAGTTGAAGCTGCCAGAAATGTGGGGAACAATAAAAAAGAGGTTTTTTTCAAATGTATTAACAGCAATAGGCAGTGTAAAAATAACATCAGCCTGTTACAGGACGAGGATGGTCACCTCACCAACAGGGACACAGACAAGGCAGAGGTGTTTAATGCATTCTTTGCCTGCATCTTCAACACAGATGATGGACCAAGGGGGTCTCAGTGCCCTGAGCTGGAAAACCATGATATCGAGAATGTTCAGCTCCCATTCGACTCTGGAATTGTATGGGATCTGCTGGTCCAGCTGGAACCCTACAAACCAAAACCACAGCACCATACATGCTTCTATGTATAAAAGAAACCCCATCCCAGCAAGACAGATTACAGCAGNNACCCCCCACCCAAAAAAGAAAGACTACAAAAAGTAAAAAAAAAAAAAAAGAAAAAAGTCAAAACCTTTTAGTCTGGTGTGATAGACCCAAAATGCTTAGATTTTGTAAAGCCTAAGAAATTAAAGTAGATTTTATATTACAATTAAATAAGTGCACACTTTAAAGGATTGAACAAAAAAATAAGGTTAAAACACCCTGTCCAGGATCCAGCTGATTCAAATACTTTATTATTATTATTACTATTACTATTATTA